>ML677410.1:795532-1190843 GCA_007922305.1 Dermatemys mawii
AACAAATTTATGCTGAAATAAATTTGTTAATAAATAATATTTATTATAAATATTTATTTATAATAAATAAATTTGTTAGTCTCTAAGGTGCCACAAGTACTCCTGTTCCTTTTCCAGTGAAATCTGTATTGTATAGGACAAAAGCACACAAAAGATCATATTTCACAGTGGGAGATTAGATTTCATGGTCTGTGACACATTTTTCATGGCTGTAAATTTGTTGGGGCCCTGCTGATGAACCATGTGGGGTTCAATATGCTACCACTTGACATAATTTCTGTTTTTTCAGTTTACTTTTTTAAAAAAATCTAGGCTATTACACACAAAAATTCATTAAAAGAGTGTTAAGGTTGCAAAATCAAGTACTCAAAAGTTAGGAAACGTCAGAATTAAGGTTACCCGTGGAACCTTAATTTGGCACCATTGTGCATACGTATTATGATACAGCCATGATCGCATCCTATTTTTTTCACTGGACCGCTGCCTCATTCAGGATACTCTGCTGAATGACCCAGGGTTGTGCTGTTGTCTGTAGACCCCCTGCCTCATTTGTTTCAGGGACTGGGTAGCGTGCAGTGAATGAGGTGGGGTTTTCAGGAAGAAAAAAAGATAGTCTCATGATTAAGGCAGTTGAATGCTGCCCTGGAGCATTCTATCCCTGCCTCTTCAACAGAGTTTGGGTGTGATACATTGTGAGTTCAGTCCTTGAGGGGGTAAGTCACAGAAACCAAACTTTCACAGATGGCCTCTCATTGTGTGTTCCTCATTTCCTGGGGCCTGAGTTGAGACCCTGGTTGAGGGATTTCCCTACATACACACCCCTGAATTTTCCCAACATGCTGGCAGCAGAAGGTAACAACACAGAGTCATTGGCAACAGGGTGGTGGAATGAGTGGTGGCACAATGAATGACAGTGGCCAGAGTGAGCAGTGAGCAACTGCAGGAATGAGCATTGTACCTTCTTTCTACCTCCTCCCACACCCCAGGAGATGAACTCATGTGAAAGCACATCTTAATGCTGAGTTTTTACTGACCAAGGACAACAACTATGTGTGGGATACGGTGGAGGGAGAAGAGAAGGGTATATTCAAGAAACATTTGTTTGTTGAACTATGTTTTAGTGACTTTGCTCCAGAATGCTAGATTTGTGACTGGGAAACTTATATAAATATGTTTCCTAGTAGGCCAAGATTTTTAAAATGCATTATTTGCCAAACTGTTATCTTACATCATTGCTATCTTGAGCATAGGCGTGTGCAGCACATTTCATTAGTGTGTGCACCCAGGGAGCCCTGCCCTAGCCCTAGCCCCACCCCCACCCCACCCCATCCACTCCCTCCTATTTCCCGCCCCCTGACTGCCCCTCTGTAGGGAGGCTGGGTGGCCTCCCTCTGAGCCAGAGGAAACAGAAACCGTCTTGCAGCCGGAGTGGGCAGGCCTTGACCAAGCTGGCCCCGCTCCCAGGAAGCGGAAGGGCAGGACAGGAAGTATAAAGGGCAGGGCCTGTAGCTCAGTCAGGGCTTGGCCAGGTGCTCTGGCCTGGGAGCACGGGGAGAGGGGGGCCACTGGCAGTAGTTTGCCCACCCCTGCATTAGGGTGTGATCATCATCATCGTCTTGGTGAATTTCTGTACTAAATATTTTTATTATTATAATAATTTTTACATATTATAATTACATATGGGGGGAGGGATAGCTCAGTGGTTTGCGCATTGGCTTGCTAAACCCAGGATTGTGAGTTCAATCCTTGAGGGGGCCATTTAGGGATCTGGGGCAAAAAATCTGTCAGGGGACAGTACTTGGTCCTGCTAGTGTAGGTAGGGGACTGGACTCAATGACCTTTCAAGGTCTTTCCAGTTCCATGAGATAGGTATATCTCCAAATTTAATTAATTTTTACATAAGAATGGCCAACTGGGTCAGACCAATGCTCCATCTAGCCCAGAATCCTGTCTTCTGACAGTGACCAATGCCAGGTGCCCCAGAGGGAATGAACAGAACAGGTAATCATAAGTGATCCATCCCCTGTTGCTCATTCCCAGCTTATGGAAAAAAGAGGCTTAGGACACCATTCCTGATCATCTTGGCTAACAGCCATTGATGGACCTCTCCTCTGTGAATTTATCTAGTTCTTTTTTGAACCCTCATTGACTTTTTAAGGTCAGAAGAGACCATTATGATCATCTAGTTTGACCTCCTGTACAATGCAGGCCACAGAATCTCACCCACCCACTCCTGTAGTAAACCGCTAACCTATGTCTGAGCTATTGAAGTCCTCAAATCATGGTTTAATGACTTCAAAGTGCAGAGAATCCTCTGGCAAGTGAATTATGCTGCAGAGGAAGGTTAAAAATCCTCCAGGGCCTCTGCCAATCTGTCCCAGAGGAACATTCCTTCCCGACCCCTAATATGGCGATCCGCTAAACCCTGAGCATGTGGGTAAGACTCACCAGCCAGACACCCAGGAAAGAATTCTCTGTAGTAACTCAGATCCCACTCCATCCAACAGCCCATTACAAGCCATTGGGCATATTTACCACTAATAGTTAAAGATCAATTGTCACAATTAGGCTATCCCATCATGCCATCTCCTCCATAAACTCATCAAGATTAGTCTTGAAGCCAGATGGGTCTTTTGCCTCCATTGCTCCTCTTGGAAGGCTGTTCCAGAACTTCACTCCTCTGATGGTTAGAAACCGTCATCTAATTTCCAGTCTAAACTTCCTGTTGACCAGTTTGTATCCATTTGTTCTTGTGGCTACATTGGTACTGAGCTTAAATAATTCCTCTCCCTACCTGGTATTTATCCCTCTGATAGATTTATAGAGAGCAATCATCTCTTCCCTCGGCCTTCTTCTGGTTAGGCTAAACAAGCCAAGCTCTTTGTGTCTCCTTTCATATAACAGTTTTCCATTCCTCGGATCATCCTAGTACCTCTTCTCTGTACGTGTTCCAGTTTGAATTCATCCTTCTTAAACATGGGAGACCAGAACTGCACACAGTATTCCAGATGAGGTCTCACCAGTGCCCTGTATAATGGTACTAACACCTCTTTATCTCTACTGGAAATACCTCGCCTGATGCATCCCAAGTCCGCATTAGCTTTATTCACAGTCATATCACACTGGTGGCTCATAGTCATCCTGTGGTCAACCAATACTCTGAGCTCCTTCTCCTCCTCCATTACTTCCAATTGATGTGTCCCCAGCTTATAACTAAAATTCTTGTTATTAATCCCTAAATGCATGACCTTGCAGTTTTCACTATTAAATTACATCCCATTACTATTACTCCAGTTTATAAGGTCATTCAGATCTTCCTGTATGATATCCCGGCCCTTCTCTGTATTGGCAATACCTCCCAGCTTTGTGTCATCCACAAACTTTATTAAGTTTAAGAATAGCAGCCATGTTAGTTTGTATCCGTAAATAAAATGAGGAAGACTTGTAGCACCTTAGAGACTAACCAGTTTATTTCAGCATAGGCTTTCGTGGGCTATAGCCCAGCTTATCAGATGCATAGAATGGAACAAACAGAGGTAAAATGCATTTATACGCATCTTACCTCTGTTCGTTCCATTGTTCCATGCATCCGATGAAGTGGCCCACGAAAGCTTATGCTGAAATAAACTGGTTAGTCTCTAAGGTGCTACAAGTATTCCTCATTTTATAAACTTTATTAGCACACTCCCACTTTTTGTGCCGAGGTCAGTAATAAAAAGATTAAACAAGATTGGTACCCAAACCAATCTGTGACGAACTCCACTGGTAACCTCCCTCAAGCCTGATAGTTCATCTTTCAGTATGACTCGCTGTAGTCACCTCTTTAACCAGTTTCTTATCCCCCTTTCAATTTTCATCCCCGTCTTTTCCAATTTAACTAATAATTCCCCATGTGGAATCATATGAAATGCCTTACTAAAATCAAGGTAAATTACATCTACTGCATTTCCTTTGTCTAAAAAAACTGTTACTTTCTCAAAGAAGGAGATCTGGTTGGTTTGGCACAATCTACCTTTTGTAAAACCATATTGTATTTTGTCCCAATTACCATTGACCTCAATGTCCTTAACT
This sequence comes from Dermatemys mawii, assembly GCA_007922305.1. Lineage (NCBI taxonomy): Eukaryota > Metazoa > Chordata > Testudines > Dermatemydidae > Dermatemys > Dermatemys mawii. The sequence goes on from ML677410.1 coordinate 799,604, forward strand.
ACTTCCTCCTCCAAAATTTTTTCCAAGACCTTGCATTCTACAGATGTCAAACTAACAGGCCTGTAGTTATCCAGATCACCGTTTTTCCCCCTTTCTTAAAAATAGGAGCTATGTTAGCAATTCTCCAGTCATATGGTACAACCCCTGAATTTACAAATTAATTAAAAATTCTTGTTAATGGACTTGCAATTTCATGTTCCAGTTCTTTTAATATTTTTGGATGAAGATTATCTGGGCCCTCCTATTTATATTATGGTCTTGGACTTCACAAAATCCTCTAGCAAGGAGTTCCACAGGTTGACTGTGTGTTGTATGAAGAAATACTTACTTTTATTTGTTCTAAACCTACTGCCAATTAAGTTCATTTGGTGACCCCTAGTTCTTGTGTTATGAGAAGTAGTAAACAAAACTTCCTTATCTACTTTCTGTATACCAGTCATGATTTTATAGACCTCAATCATATTTCCCCTTACACATCTCTTTTCCAAGCTGAAAAGTCCCACTCTTAATCTCTCCTCATATGGCAGATGCTCTATACCCCTAATAATTTTTGTTGCCCTTTTCTGAACCTTTTCCAATTCCAATATATCTTTTTTGAGATGGGGTGACCACATCTGCACACAAGATTCAAGATGTGGGCATACCATGAATTTATATAGAGACAATATAATATTTTCTATCTTATTATCTAGCCCTTTCTTAATGATTTCAAACATTCATAAGCTTTTTTGACTGCCACTGCACACTGGATGGATGTTTTCAGACAACTATCCACAATGACTCCAAGATCTCTTTCTTGAGTGGTAACAGCTAATTTAGACCCCATCATTTTATATGTATAGTTGGGATTATTTTTTCCAGTGTGCATTACTTTGCATTTATCAACACTGAATTTCATCTGCCATTTTGTTGCCAATTCACCCAGTTTTGAGAGATCCTTTTGTAGCTCTTCACAGTCTGCCTGGGACTTTACTATCTTGAGTAGTTTTGTATCATCAGCAAATTGTGCCACCTCACTATTTACCCCTTTTTCCAGCTCATTTATGAGTATATTGAACAGGACTGGACCCATTACAGACCCCTGGGGGATACCAGTATTTACGTCACTCTTTTCTGAAAACTGACCATTTCTTCCTACCCTTTGTTTCCTATCTTTAACCAGTTACCAGTCCATGAGAGGACCTTCCCTCTTATCCCATGACTGCTTACTTTGCTTAAGAGCCTTTAGTGAGGGACCTTGTCAAAAGTTTTATGAAAATCTGAATATACTATGTCCACTGGATCCCCTTTGTCCACACGTTGCTTGGCCCCATCAAAGAATTCCAGTAGATTGGTGAGGCATGATTTTCCTTTACAAAAAACATGTTGACTATTCCCCAACAAATTATGTTCATCTATGTGTCTGAGAATTTTGTTCTTTACTATAGTTTCAACCAGTTTTCACAGTACTGAAGTCAGGCTAACCCAAAGTTTTGGCATATTAACTGAATGGTCAAACATCAATGCTTGGGTCTAAGAGACTGTCCTTTGCTCCCTTGACCAATCTATAAAAAGTCCTTGCCCTCATCAGTCACACCCCACCATTCAGACCTTTCCCACTGGAAACAGTCAGGGTGTCTCACCCTGGTTTGGAGGCACCCCCATGGCCTATGCACCATTTACATTCCTAACATGGGACATAAGTATCAGGGAAGCCTTTAACTTGCCCTCCAGTCAGGGTGGCTAGAGCATGCACATATGCTGGCCTCTATCTCAGCCAATACACTAGGGACTGGACCAAGTGCATCCAGAGCTGAAAACGTGTCTCTCCAGATTGAACTAACAAGTGAGGCTCTGTATCTGAGGCTGGCTCAGACTCACATTCTCCGTGATTAAGGCATTAAGCCTGAGGGAATTCTGTGTCACTGCGCATGTGCAGAATTCATGTTCCCCACAGATTTCTTTGCTTCCCTGCAGAAAAATGACTTCTGATGGGAAAGCAAGGGGACACCGCAAGAGCAGTCATGTGTCCCTCCCTGGCAGCACAGTCAGGATGGCTTGGGCACCCAGAGCATCTGGTAGAGACATAAATCACCACCAGAAGGGGGTGGGAGCTGGGAAATCAAGTATGTGAGAGAGACATTCTGTCCCTTTTGTTCACTATTGCAGCATGATCAGCATGTAGGGGCAGGGCTTTGGGGTGTTTCTGAGGAGGTAGGCATGGAGCAAGTTAGAAGGTAGAAATGGGGCAAGTTTCTTCTAGTTATTAGTAAGGCTATGATTTTGTCATGGAAGTCACAGAATCCATGACTTCCATAGAGCTCCGTGACTTCAGTCCAGGAGGCTGGGAGCTGCAGAGTCCTGTTGCCTCCTGCAGCAGCAGCAAGCTGGGAGGTACCCCCACTGCCTGAGGCAGTGGGACCCCAAGCTCCCAGCTGCCACAGGCAGTGGGGATATCCTGCAGCTCCCCAGCCATTGCAGCAGAGTAACTCTGAGCCCCAATGGAGGGGAGGGGCCAGAGCTTCCAGCTGTCCCATAGCTGTCCAGTCCCCTCTCATTGTATCATGGTTATTTTTAGTAAAAATGAGGTACTGGTCACGGTTTCCATGAATTTTTCTTTATTGCCCCTGACCTGCCTGTGACTTTTACTAAAAATATCCATGAAAAACATTTAGCCTTAGTTATTAGAAATAGAGGGTCAAACCTAGCTACATTACTATTAGACAAGGGAGTCTGGGGATTTCCTCCAATGCTCCTTAGTCCCATTTTCCATCCATTGTACTGTAGTTTAAATAAATTATCAAAATAATTGAAACCAGAGTGATTTTATCGCATTATTTTGACAACTAAAATATGCAGAAATTTGCAGAATTTTAAAATATTGTGTACAGAATTTTTAATGTTTTAGAATTCCCCCAGGAAGAAGGCATAGCCCCCAGCACACACTGGCCAGTGGGTTACCCTTGGTCTTTCAACAGCTCTGTGCACCACCTGCTTGAGAGACGATGCCCCTAGGAAGTACAAACATTGCGCCCTTCAGTCCCACAGCACATGTGGGTCCTCCATACAACACAGTGCTCTGGCTAGTAGAAGAGCATCTGCTTTAATCAGCCCTAATGACTGGGAATAGAGACAGTGGTCAAATGGCTCCCACTGGGAGCACAGCAAAGACCTTTGTGAGGAAGAGCAGATTAAAAACCATCACTATTGACAAATGTCAATATTTGCACTATTCCCTAAGGTAAGATATTCCTGTTGCGATCCCTCCAGGAGAACTCCCTTGTACGGTTGTGAAAAGACATGGATCTGAGAGCAATACAGCCAGAAACTGACAGAATTAATACAGGACATAGGATAATAAGAAGATATTAACAAGATAATTATCTCTCACCAAATTAGTCCAGAGGGAGTAAAGCATAGCATCTCTCAGTCGCCTGGAAGGAAAAGAACTGGCAGGGGGAAGCTATTTGCATAATAAAAATAACAATACTTTGCCCTTCTCTAGCAAAGGGTGAAGAGCACTTACATACTGCAGTGACAAGCATTTTGTGAATGCAGCTAGATAAACCCTTTCCACTGAGGAACTCAAAGCACTTTACAGTAATGAATTAAATCTCCCATATCCAGTTGCTGTGAGATCGGTATCACCCCTGCTGTACAATGGGGAAACTGAGGCACAGAGAGGGGACACTGATTTATCTAAGCCACAGAGTTAGCATGTAGTAGAACTAAGATCAGACTGCAAATTTTCTGCCTCCCAGAGCTGTGCTTTAATCACTAAACTTGGCTTCTCCCTGTCTGGCTGCAGAACTGATCTGCTCTACAGCAAAGGACATGACCAGAGACACAAATTTTCCCTTTTGGTTTTCTTCTCTACCCCTTCCTTCTACCTCTTTCCTCCTTTCATCACATTTTTCATGCTCCCCTGGGGCCCTCAGGATGTGCTTTACATGTACTTGTCTCCTCTTTGCCTATCTGAATCTTACCTGGCTTTATGCTAATATGATATTTTACAGTACTTCTTGTTTTTTAAAACATATTTCTATTAAAAAATCAGCACTGAAATCTGTGTGAATACAACTTGTCTGATTTCCTAGAACTGAAACACAGAGAGATGAAAAAATGAGGTGGGAAAGTCCTGAGTGTAAATACAACTCTGAGGCCTTGTGCCTATATCTTTACACACCAAGTGAACCCTTTGGTGCATGGCATCTCGGATTTCCATGCAGCAGTCTAGATGCACATGATCAGCACATAGAATCACAGAATATCAGGGTTGGAAGGGACCTCAGGAGGTCATCAAGTCCAACCCCCCACTCAAAGCAGGACCAATCCCCAACTAAATCCCACATCTGCTTGGGCAAAGCTAGAGAAGTTCTGACCATGGCTAACTTAGCAGCCAGCTGCAGGGCAGCATGGAGGCCAGGGTACAGAAGATTCAGCATTCACATTTGACTCCAGGAGGGGCTGCAAAAGGTGTTAGTGCCCTGCAAAGGCGGTCTAGGAAGAGAATGAGAGAGAGAGAGGACAGTTAGATGCTATTTGTATTCAAGGGCTCTCATATTTCCCAAACACCAGGATTCTTATCCAAATTCAAATCTCACTGTAGTGGGCCAGCTGCTCCACTCCCATGCTAGAGTAGGCCAGAGTGGCTGTACAGGCTGGCAGCCAATAAGAAAAAGGCCTACTGTGGGCCAATCAGGGCCAAGTTTGTAGCCAGCCAATCAGGGACAGGCTGGCTGTATAAGTAGGCTGCCCCTGAGAAAGGCAGTCAGTCTCTCCTGGACCTTCAAAGGGGAAGGTCTAGCTCCTGGGAGAGGTGCTACAGCACCAAGGATTGCCCTGCCCCGCCCCGCCCCGCCCCGCCCCAGGGGAGAAAAAGGGAACTCCAGCCTTGTACTTGTCAGGCTGCTGGCCCTGAGGGAAGGGCTAACCAGTGCAGGGGTGGGGGCACAGGAGAAGTGGCCCAGGGAGAGCGGCAGGGACTAGAAGAGAGAAGGAGGGCAGGACAGCTGCCACCAAAGGGTCCCTGGGTCAGGACCTAGAGTAGAGGGTGGGTCTGGGTCCCCCCCTTCCCCTCTTATATTATACCTGGCTGCTGAAGTGGCCTCGAACAACTACATCTGACCCCTACCAGTAGGGGCTTGACTTGCGGGGGTGTGGTTGGCCACTGTGGCTGAAGGGTAAAGGACTGCTGTGAACCTAACACACCCCCCCAGAAGAGGGTGAGTGTGGACTTGGGGGTGCTGCCGGAGGGCAGTGCCCTGAAGAGGACGCTGCCTGTGAGGAGCAGCGCACGTCCAGATGCTAACTGAGGGCAACAACGGAGAGAGAGAGATGGACGGGACACCACCTGAGGAGGGCGCTCTGCTGTTGAACTGAGCTAATTCCAGGACTGTCCGGCAGGAGGCGCTAGGTGGTGAGTCCCAACCCATTACACCCACCTTGGCCTATTTATTCACCTCTCTAGAGAACTGGCTCTCTAGCAGCTCAAAAGTCTGCAGTTCCCTTATGCCCCAAGTGGCAGGGAGCCCCAAGAAGCAGTGACTTTCCAAACAGCTTTGCCTTTGGTATGTAATTATTCTGCTAGATTCTATTGCATATTGTAAATCACTTAATTTTTCTTTTTCTTTTAAATCTTTTCTATTGCAGCAGTTTCCCTTTCACCATGGTAAAGTATCCACAAGATTTCTAGTATAATTGTGTTTGTCAACCCACCTCCAAGCAACTGACTTTTGCTGCTCCCCTAGATGGCATCTGAAGCCCAGCATTTCTTTGTCTGGCTGTAGCCTAGCTGAGGGAAGAATGGCTGCGCAGAAAGCGGTGAGAGTTGAATTCTGGTTAACACAATGGGATGCTATTGCAAATGGAAGCAACACTGAGTGGCCTGTTTGGCCAGGAACATTGGGCACGATGCCGGGAAGAGCTGGACACACTCAGGGTTCAGAACAGAAGGGAGCTGTGACAACTGTCTTCCTGCTTCCCCAGGAATGTCAATAAAACCACAGACCTGTTTGGATATGTGCTTAGCAGGCTCAAATGGCAGAGCTCTTATCCAGGGTTTTCAAAACCCAAAGCAGTGGCAATTTAACTGTTTCACTCCAGGCGGTGTAAGGAATAAATCAACGGGAACTCAGCGCTTCCAGCTGATAAAAAATTGATACAAGTCAGAGTGCTCTTACCTAAAATTACAATTTCTTAGATTTAAGCATACACAGACGTCAGGGCTGGCTCCAAGCACCAGCCTGGGAAGCACGTGCTTGGGGCAGACCTTCGTAAGGGGTGGTACTCAATATTAGGGCAGCACTTTGTTTGTTTGTGCATGCATGCGTGCGTGCGTGCTTGGGGCGGCAAAAAAGCAGGAGCTGGCCCTGACAGACATAAACAATAGATTTAGAACACCACAAATAATTACCTTGAATCTGATCTCAGGATCACTTCAGAGAACTGCTCCCAAGTACACTCTACAGTCTTTTTATAACTAACTCTTACAAGATACACAGCTCATAGTGACCCCTACTGGGTCATCACTTCTCCTGACTTCAAAAAGCTACTTATCAACAAAACATTCCTAACCATATTAATCATAATAAACTTCTATATCAAAGGTGCCCAAACTCAAGGTCTCCATTCACTGATTTTCTTTCAGTCTCAATTTGTTGATTCTGTTCTCCCCTCCTCCCATTCAGATTAACAGAAATTGCAAGACTGTAGCTAGCATTTGACCATGCCTTCAGAAGCTCTGCTTCTTCAAATTAATGCTTATCTATGGGGTGTTCTATTTTATTAATTCGTGGAAGCTGAATGCACACACTAAGGTTGGAATTAGCTTCAGAAAATTCTGGGGTAACAACACCCGTCCATTCTGGAGCAACAGACCCTACAAGCTCAAGCACCCATATAGGCAACAACTATTATTATCATTGTTATCTGTCTTGCAATAGTGCCTATGGGCACAGGTGCCAACTCCGTGGGTGTTCCAGGGCTGGAGCCAAGCTTCCCCTGCTCCTGCCTCACCTCCTCTCCCTCCTCCCAAGCACACCGCGGCCCGACTCTTCCCTCTCCCTCCTAGTGCTTCCCATCCCCTGCTGCCTAACAGCTGTTTGGCAGCACTGAGGACTTTCCCGGAGGAGTGGGGTCATGGTGTACTCAGGGGAGGAGGTGGAGAACGGGCAGGGACTTGGGGAAGAGGTGGAATGGGAGCGGGACAAGGGCGGTGCAGGGGTGGGAAGAGGCGAGATGGGGAGGGTCGAGCACCCACCAGGCAGAGGGGAAGTTGACGTCTATGCCTGTGAGTTCCAGCCATATACCAGGGCTAGCTCTATTCTGCTGAGCATTGCACAAACACAGAACAAAGACACAGTCCCTGCCCTGAAGAGGTGGCCATCTGGATGTCTAGGATTGTCACACTAGATTAGACTGCTCCACCTAGACCTCACTGTGTATGTAATTTGGTTATTTTACACCATGTGTTCCATAAAGTCACTTGACCGCAACTGCTTGTGCTTTTTTGCCATTCCTGGTGAGCTTGCGCAGCTGTTTGCTTGACTCTTCCTTTGTCTCTTATGTTCTTGGGTTTATGAGTGTATGTCAAGAGTGTCCTTTAGTGCTGAATTCTAGGAGATTAGACCCTCAGTAACTAGAATACTAAATAACTAACTAAATACTATGGAATGAATAAAGGCTTCTTGGCTTCTTCTGGCTATGGAAAAAGAGGCATTCTCCCCATGGGCCAGGCTGCTGAATTCTGCCAAGTGCAAAGCCAACTGAAAATAAAGGGAAATGGCTCAGTGAGCTAGAAAATGCCTGGAGTGTTATGTGAAATTCCTGTTCACCAGCCCTGTCACTTTTGTTCAGCCTTGCACGCAGATCTGCCTTTGATATACGTCCCCCACAGTAATTAAAGGTGACACACCAAAGGAAAAATTATATGGGTGGGCTTTGTGGACTTGCACCCACCCATCTCCTCAAACTCTCCTGCCCCTTTCCTGCTTCCCGGGCAAGATGCCAGCCTCTAGCCACAGAGAGCACATAAGGGGCAAAAGGCAAAATGTTTGGTGCCACTTTCAATTAGCAAATTGTTTTATCTTCAGATTCCTAGCTGTAAATGTGTTATAGTGGCTGTGAAATGCCTCCCTTGGCTAACACAATGGATGCATAGGATATTTTTTTAATTTGAAGAATAAAAAAGTCCTGTTTTTACACTGAAGGGTCCTTGAATCTGCTCTCTGCACTTTTCGCCTCCAGCCCTGTGTGCTGCAGAGAACAGCTCCGGTGCTGGGAAATCGCCTGCAAAGGCACTATGCCTGTGTCAGTGTCACAGTACGGCTAATAACTGAGCAAAGAAGCAACTGCCTGCTAGCTCCCAGTGGAGAAATGTGACCTAACATGTGGAGCCAGCTGCCAAGAGCAGTCTCTGAAAGTAGGGGCAATCCCCAACACTGCTTTGCTCTTGGAGACGTGGCCTTTACTGTCCCTGCTGGGTGGGAAATGGAAGTAGGGCATTCTACAGGTCATGTGCAAGCCAAGGAGAAGGGACAGCCCAACAGGAGATCAAAGAAACTGTGCTTAGGCTCTCTGCACCGTTCCCAGCACCCCTGGTGGTACAGCCAGTCCCAGTGACAGAGTGGGAATAAACACCCAATGCCTCATTCCCCAGAGCTCTCACCTTAAGCTGAGAGCCTGATCCTAGCTCTGCTGCTGTTGGTGCCAATCTCTGTGACACTGCATTGGCTGCTCTGCTTAGGTTCCTTGGAGTCTGAGGCTCTCCACTCTCCCATGCCTCCCCCACTGCACTAGCTGTGCAGTCACAACCTCTCTCCTGGGCCACCCCAGCCTTTCCAGCAGAGATGTTGAAAAGCCTCTTCCTGGGGAGGCTTCCAGCACCCAAAGCCCCAAAATATTCAGAGCTGTAGGGGCTGTTAAACAATGGAAGTTCCCTGGCTTTTTGCCTTGTAGCCAGCCTTTCCTCCCTCTTTTATTTCTGTTCTCATCAGTGTCACTTTCCAGGTTATGCTGACTCTGGCTCTGGCCTGTCCCGATGTTGTGGGCCAGCACCTAAATTCAGGAGCCTATTGGAAGAAGCAGCAGTATTCACTTCTATTTTTGTAACACCTAGGAGTCCCAGTGAGGACCCTGTTGTGCTAGGCACTAGCACAAACAGAGAACAAAGAGAAAGGCCCAGCCCTGAGGCGCTTACATTCTAAACACCATTTATCTGAGTTCAAAGAGAGGCAAAATCCCAATTTGCTACAGTCTGAGGGACAAACTACTGATGGAGAGGCAAACTGGTTCCTCCATAAAATGCACTTGGCCTAGAGGAACATCAAATGAAATAAAAACCTCCAGACCCTGAGGGCTAATCTCATTTCTTTCATTCACTGGTACTTGTAAATTTTCAGTGTACCGTACTTAATGTATCTTCTTAATGAGCAAGACCTTATATCCCAGCAGAAACCCAAACCCCTTATTTTACAGAGAATCAGAGAATATCACGGTTGGAAAGGACCTCAGGAGATTATGTAGTCCAACCCCCTGCTCAAAGCAGGACCAATCCCTGACTAAATCATCCCAGCCAGGGCTTTGTCAAGTGGGACCTTAAAAACCTCTAAGGAAGGAGATTCCACCACCTCCCTAGGTAACCCATTCCGGTGCTTCACCACCCTCCTAGTGAAAAAGTTTGTCCTAATATCCAACCTAAACCTCCCCCACTGCAACTTGAGACCATTATTCCTTATTCTCTACCACTGAGAACAGTCTAGATTCATCCTCTTTGGAACCCCCTTTCAGGTAGCTGAAAGCAGCTATCAAATCCCGTCTCATTCTTCTCTTCTGCAGACTAAATAATCCCAGCTCCCTCAGCCTCTCATAAATCATGTGCTCCATCCCCCTAATCATTTTTTTTCCTCTCCACTGGAATCTTTCCAATTTTTCCACATCCTTCTTTTAGTGTGTCCAAAACTGGACACAGTACTCCAGATAAGGCCTCACCAATGCTGAATAGAGGGAATGATCATGTCCCTCGACCTGTTGGCAATACTCATACTTATAATGCCCCAAATGCCATGAACCTTCCTGGCAACAAGGGCACGCTGTTGACTCATATCCAGCTTCTCATCCACCATAACGCCTAGGTCCTTTTCTGCAGAACTACTGCCTAGGCACTCAGTCTCTAGTTTGTAACAGTACATGGGATTCTTCTGTCCTAAGAGCAGGACTCTGCACTTGTCCTTGTTGAACCTCATCAGATTTTCTTTGGCCCAATCCTTTAATTTGTCTAGGTCCTTCTGTATCCTATCCCTACCCTCCTGCATATCTACCACTCCTCCCAGTTTAGTGTCATCTGCAAACTTGCTGAGGGTGCAGTCCATGCCATCCTCCAGATCATTGATAAAGATATTGAATAAAACCAGCCCCAGGACCGACCCTTGGGGCACTCCGCTTGATGCTGGCTGCCAGCTAGACGTGGAGCCATTGATCACTATCCATTGAGCTCGATGATCTAGCCAGCTTTCTATCCACCTTATAGTCATTCATCCAGCCCATACTTCTTTAAGTTACTGGCAGAACTGAGAGCAGAATCCAGATACTTAACAAAGCAGATTCATAATTTGGCAACACTGCCTTTCAGAAAGAAGTACCCAGATCTATGTGCTTGGCTATTTTGTTTGTGACCCCAGCTCTAGCAATTAAACATACACCCCTCCGTGAACCAAGAATACCACCCAAGAATCCTACTTCCCACTACTCTACTGTTTTGAAACTTCCCTGTTTTTATAGTATAAGTTATGTATGTAATATCTATTAATAGGTCTCTCTTGTGTGTAAATATTTATTGGGGACTGGTATCACTAATGAGCTGCAGAGCCTTTCCCATGTCATCACCAGTGTGAATTCAGCCTAGGCCAGTAGGAGTTAAAAGCTGTTCCCATCTATGGGTTATTTCAGAGGCCCGTGTATGGGATTAGTCTGGGGCAGCTCTCAGATCCCACATTGTAAATTTACCCTGCACTTTGCACTGATTAGCAGACTCAGCAGAGCAGCCTTGGCCATGGGGACTGAAACATCCATGGCCCTGAGCCATAGCCCCCAGACCAGGGTAAGGCTGCTGGCAGGGCAGAGGGTGGGGGAAGCTGTCCTGCTGCTGCCCAGGGATAATCATAGAATCATAGAATATCAGGGATGGAAGGGACCTCAGGAGGTCATCTAGCCCAACCCCTGCTTAAATCAGGACCAATACCCAACCAAATCATCCCAGCCAGGGCTTTGTCAAGCCTAACCTTAAAAACCTCTAAGAAAGGAGATTCCACCACCTCCCTAGGTAACCCATTCCAGTGCTTCATCACCGTCCTAGTGAAATAGTGTGTCCTAATATCCAACCTAATCCTCCCTGTAACAGGGTGCTGGCTGGGAGAACCAAGCCAGGCCCTGTTAGCCCAGCTCCAGGGGAGAAAGGCTACTAGTTGGAGCTGGCTGGGAGGTCACACCCTAAATATCCTGAGGGGTTGCACCTGCTGGCCTGAGAAGCCAGCTTGTTATAAAAAGCTGACAGGAAGGAAGCACCGGGAGCTGAAGAGACAGGAAAGGGAGGAGTTTGGGGCACTAGATCCCTGCTAGTAAGGATGCTTGTGGTCTCTCTGATTGGTTGGTCTATGTATATTTGTAAATAGCAGGTGGTGGGAACAAAGAAAAGCAATAAAAGGACAGGGGTGCTGCACTTCAGTTGGTCTCCAGGTGTTTGTGGAGTGCGAACTGGGGAGAGCCTGGTTACATGTGGGGTCTTGTCTGGGACCTGAAGCAGGTGACTACGGTTGGTGGCCCTGGACATGGAGGATACCCTAAAATAGCTGGTGAAACAGCAGGAGGAATTGTAGCAGCCCTGAGAAATGTCCAGCTGTCACTCCAGACAGAAAAGCAGGCCTTCCTGACCTGGCAGGCGGAACAGCAACAGAGCCTGCAGGACTTTATCAGGCAGCAGACCAATGCAAAAGCCCAGCTCCTGCAGTGGGCGGTGAGTCCTGCGACGGGCACCCAGGTCCTGGGCTGGGGACTGTGCAAAATGAGCCCGGCAGATGACCCAGATGCGTTCTTGGAGACGTCGGAGCAGGTAGCCACGGGTGCTGGGTGGGAAAAGACAATCTTGGCCCTCCGGCTCACGCGATACCTGATGGGAGAAGCTCAAGTGGCCAATATGGTGCTGAGCAAAGAGTACGCCAGGGACTATGAGACTGTGCGGGCTGTGATCTTAGACTGGGTGGGCCTATCAGCCGAATGCTACTGGCAAAAGTTCCAGACCACTTGCTGGATAGCAGCCATGCAGCCCCGAGCCTTTATGTAGTGGCTAATGGACTGGGCGAGCCGGTGGTTAAGGCCAGAGATGTGGACCATAGCGGAGATTATGGACAGTTTGGTCCTAAAGTAATTATTGCAAAGCCTCCCTGAGGCCATGCAGGTCTGGGTGAGACGGCACCAGCCCGATGCTGTGGAAGCTGCAGTCAGACTGACCGAAGAATACATCGAGGCTGAGGGACCCCGGAGGGAAAGCTGGCCTTGGAAGGATCGGGAGCTGGGGAGACGACAGCCCGAACCACTCACTGGGGCGGCCCCGGGGAAGAGGGTGAGCCCTGAGGGACACCCGAACACCCGGCCAGGCTTAGTTGCTGGCAGTGTGGCAAAGTGGGACATATAAAGCGGGACTGCCCGGAGATGGAGTGTGGGTGGGCCGAGTTCTGTGGGTGGATCCAAGTAGCAGGGCAGACAGGAGGACAGAGCCTGTCCACTATTCCTGTGAAGGTGGGAAGGAAGATTAAAGCCAGCCTGCTGGATACCATCTCTAGCTGTACGTTGGTACAGCGGGCGGTGATTAAACCCCATTGTCTGGTCAGGGGGGCGAGAATGGCCCTTGGCTGTATACATGGGGACAAAAAGTTTTGCCAGGTGGCCCAGCTACCTCTTGAAGTAAAGGGCCGCTTCAGGTGGAAGCGGATAGGGGTCCTAGAAGGGCTACTGTATCTGGTGGTGGTGGGCAGAGACTGGGGCCCCCTACCAAGAGGGAAGCAAGGGGGTACTCCAAAAAGAGGAGCAGGCCTCTGGAACCAGAGGGTTCTGAGAGATGAGGACAGACGAAGGTCCGTCAAAGAAGAGAAAACTCCTAGTTGGGGTTAGTCCTTCTTTAAGCAGGGGGGTTGGACTAGATGACCTCCTGAGGTCCCTTACAACCCTGATATTCTATGACAGCAGAGCCCACGGTGTGTGAACCTGCGAGAGGGCTACATGGAGGAACTCATGGGCACGTGCCCCATAGTGGAAGGGCTGGACCCTGCCAAGGGCCCCTTGGGACTGATACCCACAGACAAGGCCCCAGACCCATGGAAGGGTATGGGGGAAACGGAAGCAGGGAAGATCCCGCCTAAGGAGGGAATAATTTCTGCCCCTGCCCCTGAGGTACTGGAGAGTGCAGGGGAAACTGAGGCAGGGAAGGTCCCGCCTGAGAAGGAGGTAACTTCAAACCCAGTCCCTGAGGTACAGGCAGAGCAGGGGTTGGGGCACCTGCTGCCATGTGAGTGGTGCGATGATCTCTGAGCAGAGGCAGAATTAAGGGGGCAGCCATTACGTCCGCAGTGTACATACTGCGGGAGGGGGATGGGGTGAATACCAGTGGAAGGGGCGGGCACTCCCCGAGCCATGGGTGAAGGCCTCCCCATGGAAAACCCTACCTGGAGTAGAAGGCGAAAGGACTGTAAGACAGGTGGGACGAGGGCAACCAGACAGTGTGCCTCTTAAGGGGGAGGGGTGTAACAGGGTGCTGGCTGGGAGAACCAAGCCAGGCCCTGTTAGCCCAGCTCCAGGCTACCAGCTGGGACTGACTGGGAGGCCATGCCCTAATTATCCCGAGGGGTTGCACCTGCTGGCCTGAGTAGCCAGCTTGGTATAAAAAGCTGACAGGAAGGAAGCAGAAGAAGCTGAGGAGACAGGAAAGGGAGGATTTTGGGGTGCTAGATGCCTGCTAGTAAGGATGCTAGCAATCTCTCTGACTGGTTGGTCTATGCATATTTGTAAATAACAGGTGGTGGGAACAAAGAAAAGCAATAAAAGGACATGGGTGCTGCACTTCAGTTGGTCTTCGGGTGTTTATGGAGCAAGAACCAGGGAGAGCCTGGTTACACTCCCGCTCTGCAACTTAAGATCATTACATCTTGTTCTGTCATCTGTTACCACTGAGAACAATCTAGATCCATCCTCTTTTGAACCTCCTTTAAGGTAGCTGAAAGCAGCCATCGAATCCCACCTCATTCTTCTCTTCTGCAGACTAAACAAACCCTCAGCCTCTCCTCATAAGTCATGTTCTCCAGCTCCCTAATCAGAGGGCACATCCCCATGGTGAGGAATCAGATGCTTTGCCAGCACTAAATCCACCCACAATTTTTTAAAAACCTGAAAAGCATGGTTATATGCAATTTATTTGTAAATATGCAAATAAGATCATTAGCTGATTTGCATGCATTTTTCAATTGCTAGTGACTGTGTGTGCTTTGTTTTTTCCCAAGAGGTGGCAGCTCTTTCCCACTGAGTCTGGACATTACAGAGGCAGGCCTGCAAAATCCCATAAAAACTCCCCACCGTGTGGCTTCATTGCTGCCTTTTGCATGGGCTGCTAGCTCCTCTCAGCCCTGTGTAGACCTGTGCATATCTGTCTTCCTCAATCCTTCAGAGGCTGATCTCTTGGCATCCCCTGGGCTCTACCTGAGCCAGTCCCTGCTGCCTGTCCAGCCCTGTACCACAGCTCCTGCTGGGTGCCCTTGCCTGCAGGCCACCCACCCATCTTCATCCGTTCCTTCCTCAATGCTTGTGGACCAGCCCTAGTCTCTGAGATTGGGTGACACAGTTCTTTGCAGCCTGTGTGACCAGAGCAGTGAGGACTGCTGGTGCTGTGAGGATTTTCCTGGCTCCCCTGTTATTCTGCAGGCAGCCTGACTTCACTTTGATTATTCAGAGTGCTCAGGGCCATGTCTCAGCACATGGATTCCCAGGCCAGGCTGTGTGCAGCACTGGCTGCTAATGCTAGCTCTCCTCCTGCTTTTCCACTGTTCCTCTAGAGGCCCAGGATCCTCACTAATAATGGAACAAGGAGGAGCAAGAAGCTTGCACCCAGGGCTTGCTCTCCCAAAAGCAAGAGGGCAGAACACTCTAACTGCTAGTGGGGGCAGACCCAGGAGGGTCAAAGCCAGGAGCTCCCTCAAGAGCAGTTGTGAGAGGGAATGGAGGAGGGAGTGCTGGTGGGTTGGAGCAGACACATTGGTGATAAATTAAAACAGAGACAATGTTGGGAGAGGCAAGGACCATGCCTGAGAGATAGTCCCAGGTTTATGGCCAGACCTGGATTCAGAGACAGGGTTTTCTTCTATCTGCCCATGATACTCCATCTTCAAATCCCTTGGGTCCATTCTCGAGCACATCAGCTTTAAACTTCTTGCTGTCTCCTGCAATGCACTGCACAAACTTGCCTTAGCATGTCAGCTCTGTGGGGCAGAAAATGGGTCTATTGGTTTGCTCTGTGAGGTGTGCTGCACGCTCACAGAGGCTCCTCAAAGCCTACAGGTGCCAGAGACTGGCACTGGGCCTGGGAAGTTGGGAGAGGAGAAGGCTAGAGAAGGTGTTTTGTGGAGTTTTCTGCTCCCAGGGTAAGAATTGTGTCTGAGCAGGCTGAGGCTCTGATCTCCAAAACCAGGAGAGGCTTAGTACTCCACTAACAAAAATCTCCCTCAACTGCCTCATTAATGTATTGTCCTAAATGGCCAGTGATTAATACTGGAGTGAATTCAGCTGCAGGTTACATGGTGACAGGAGAAGCTGAGGAACATGTTTCCTTCTGGAGGAGTTTCTCAGCACAGTAGCCAATCAGAGTGCAGGATTTGCTCACTGTAGAGTAACTGAACCTGCCAGAGAGTGGTGTCAGTTTCTGTTAAGCACCCCATCCTCTGATTGGCTGAGACTATTTCATTTCTGTGTAATATTCACAGATATTGCAGTGATGTGCTAAACACTCTAGCTTGTCCAAGGTACATGTATGGACACTGCTATGAACAGAGGGGGGAGGCCAACCCAGAGCCCATATCCACTCTGGGTAATCTAGGTAATGGCCTTAACAGGACCCAGAAATAACTAACACTTGCTGAGTCTGTGAGTGGCATACACTGGACTCATCTGAATATTGTTTTTTCTGTGATGTTAGTTATGCCATGAATATGTCAGAGCCAGGCTGCTGAGCATGCTGGGTAATGTGTGGGCATAAGCAGCTGGAGTCAATGCGCCTCATACCTTTTCAGCAGGATGGTTAATCACCCTGAGACTGACTGAGCATTTGAAACAGCAGCTAACATGGCTGAGGGATGGGATGGGACTGGCTTGTAGCAAAGCTAGTCAGATGATCCACAGTGACTAGTCCTGCTAATGGGGGATTCTAGGAGAGAGGCCAGAGATGATGCTCAGCCTCCAGGGTGACCTGGGCAATCCTGGGGTAACTTATCCTGCCAATAAAGGGATAGGTAGAGTGCAACAGTAGCAGGGCAGCCTGCCTCCTTAGATCACAGGGTAGCCAGGTAGCAACTCTCTGATATACATACTGCCCTTCCCAAGCCTTTTACGGGGACTGGGGCTAGCCAGTTCCTGCTGGTATAACTTCAGGAGCCAGCAGCTTTCTCTGGAGAGAACAATATAGCTTCAGGAAAACAGAAGCTAAAGTGCTTTTAAATAAAGCTGAGGTTTCTCTCGGCAGCCCAGCTGTTCATGCAGGATCTAACAGCAGTTCCTAGTTTTTAAGATCATGATGCTTTTATGGGCAGCTGGGCAGGGGAAGGGGGAAGCAGACTGAGGCGAGCCAGGAAGCTTTGGGCTCACAAATCGGGGCTGGTGCAGGAGTTTGGGATCTTTGCTGCTCTCCCCCTTCTCTGGATAGGAGCTCAGTCCCCACCTGTCATCACTGGTGGGGCAGGAAGTGCCGGCTGGATGACTTGGCACGCCAGCCCAGTGATAATAGAAAGTGGGCTGCCTGGATTCTGTGTGACTTATGTGCACAAAATACAATTTGCTTTGCTAATGGTTTTTTGCCATTTTGGTGCTGAAGAACTTTTCAAAACTCATTACCATGCGCCAGGCTCCTTAGATTTTTCTCTCTCTTCTCAGGCGATTTGTCAGAAGGGATTTTTTGACAATTTCACTGAACCATATGTGAGAGCAGGTTAACCCCTTGGTCCTCAGAGCCTTTCCCTCTCATCTGCACTGGCTCAGTCCCTAGCCTTTTTCCGCTGCCTTTATCACGGGGAGCCAGGGCCAGCTACCACCCACAGGGTGCCTTAGACTGGCCACTGCACTTGGGATGATTGTGCTGACATCCCCTGCAAACTCAGCACCTCACTCTGCTGAGGAAGCTGGCCCCCAGGGATAGAACTGCAACAGGGAGAACTCTGCAGTGAGCAGGGAAGGCTGGGACTGAACGAGGTAGCCAAGTCACTCACCCCCAGTGGGCTCATGCTATAACCAGTCACACAGGTGCCAGCACCCTAACCTGGGACTCCTGTCAGCCAGCAGCATGCACTCCTGCAGCAGAGCTGCCAGATAGCAAGCTGACCTGCAATGTGCTCAGCCCCAGGCTAAGTGTCCACATCCCAGTTTTCCTGGGGAATTCTGGGGTGATTTGGGGCTGCTCAGCTAAAGCCTAATCCTCCAATGTGGTACCACTAGGTAACAATCATAGGGAATTCCAGTTCAAATGATGAGCCTGTGTAACTCCACTGTCAGAGGGCATTGGCCACAGAACTGTGGGTCACATGTGTTGGATGGCTCCCCTAGGGGCATGTGGGCCCTCTGCATCATAGTTGGATTCATTTCTTGGCCTGCAGTTGGTGGGTTCTGTATGAGTGTCTCTTAGCAGCTGGACTGATCGCAGAGTTCTTCAGGAAGCCTCACCAGGGTCTGCATGGCCTTCTGCTGCAGCAGTAGAAAGCAAGTCAAGGGTTCAGGGGGTGATTGCACAGAGCCTGCCCCAACTCCCCTTTACTGAGGGCCCTGCAGCCAGGCACAATACTAAGCCAGAAATGGATAGCGCTGGCTTGGGCATGGGTCTGACCAGGGCAGCCAGTTCAGTGCCCTCATGCCAGTCCACAGAGGCCTCATGGGAAAGTTAAGCCACGGGGCATCAGAGCCCAAGGCAGAGAGAGGGTGAATGCAAAACTCCCCCTCTTTCCCCTACCCCACCATGGGCAAATCCTACTCTGGGTGCAGCAGCCTTCACTGACATCAGGCAGAGGCGGGGCTGCTCCCTGAAGCCTCTGGGGCAAGTGTGAATTTAGCCTACAAAGATTTTCCTGATGTTTAACCCAAATTTCCTCTACTGCTTCTTAACCCCCTGAACTATTATTCTGGCCAATGAAAATACCCACGGAAGCAATGTAGGTCTCCACCGGAGACCTTCCCAGTACAGTGCTCCTGCTGCTACAGCCTAGCAGAGCTGTCGCTGCAGCCCCATCTCCGCTCACTGGTATTCCTGCCCAGCAGTTATCCCTAGGGTCTATAAGAAGATTAATCCCTTCTTTCTGAGCCACTTTACATTTGTCTGTACAGCATCTCACCGCACTGATTTCATTCCATTGCTTCTATTGACCAGGATTGTAATCTTATCCTCCAGAGTATGTGCAAATTGGATTAGCAAAGTCTCCACTCTAGCTTCCAAGATGCTCAGGAGAATATTTAACTTGTACCTGTGGATGCCACCACCCACCTGCTTCTCTGCCAGCACTGCAGCATTCACGATTACTCTCTGTGGTTACCTTAGTCATTCACCCTGCTCGCATCTCCAACACAGAGGTCTCTAGTTCCCACTGAAAATTGCTTGGGGATGCACATTTGCTATTTCCTAAAGTCTCATCTGCATGGGTGTGGGAGCTGGGATCAAACATGAATTCCCTTCATGTTCACACAGCCACTAAAGCTCAGCTATATAGTGCCACTTCTCTGTGGATCTGTGATACCTTGTCACTCTCGCAAGCTAAGCAGGGCCTGGCAGGAACAGGACTTGGCTGGGGAAAATAGAAGCAGCAGGTAGGTGAGGATGAGGTTCCTCCATTAGCTGTCCTCTTCCCTGGGAGCTAGCCCACGGTAGAGGAGTTCTGTGCTAAGGGAAGTGCCTCCTCTTTCATGAGACATAAAAATGAGGCCCTGAGGCTTGTGATCAGTAATCCCACAGACCTTTTCCCCTAAACTGGGAGGGTAGCCTCAGTGACCTGGCCTAAACCAGCTCCAGGGACCTGCCTAAGCCCAGTGCGGCTAATTCCATTCTGCCACCATCAACTCCATAGCAGTCTTGCTGACTTGCAATGTTCCCCACTGCTTGCTGGAAGCTGTCCTGCAGCCTTGCTTCTGTGCTGCAGAGACAGCTGCTGTGTGGGGCCCAGTGCTTCTGCTATTCACTCCTTCTGAACCAGCGGCTACATGCAGCACTCTGGGAGCCTGCAGTCTCCAGCAGTTGTAAGATGTTATTCTTTGTTATTACTTTATTCCTCTTACCGGCTATAATTATTTTCATATAAAAGTACATGAGGCTGGTTTGGTTGTATTTATTTTTGACAGCCTCTTGCTGAGCAGCATTTATTGTCTCCTTTTCCTTTGGGTGCTTCCAAGCTGACCACCTTATTAATTGTTCTAGCAATTTACCAGCAATTGGTGTTAAACTTACTAGTGTGTTATTTCCTGGATCCACTTAGAGGTACAGTGCTGGTGCTTGTCCTTGTCCAGTCCTTGGGACCCACCAGTCTTGCATGAGTTCTCAGACATACTTGCTAATGGTTCTACTCCGTCCACCGCTAGCTCCTGAAGTACCTCTGGTGAATTGCACTTGTGATCTGCAGCTCTGAATATGCTCAGTTTGTCTGCGGATCTGTAGCAAATCAGTGACTCACCCCTGCGGCGCCTCCTGCTGGTCATCCAGGGAATCAACTCTTTCCAGCCTCTGGAGCACCCTCTGCAGGCCGCTGTCCCACTTACCACTGGCCCTGTGTCCTTCCTGGGCCCTCTTCCCTGGGGTGCTGCACCCCTGCAGTACCCCCACAGTCTCACTGGGTCTCCCCCCCCAGGGAACCCCCACCTACTATCCCCACCTTGCCTCAGCCTACTGTCAGACACCATCAAGCCCCCTTTCACTAGAGCTAACTGCAGTCTGTTTAAGCCAGTCGTCATAGGCAAGGAAGGTTTGGCCTTCTGCCTCTGTAGCCATGGGCTGCCCCCTGCAACTCCAGTACCCTTTGTTGGGCCGTCCAATAGGCCCTGCAGCCTGGGGTTTTCCAGGCCAGAGCTCCCCCAGCTCCTCTTGCCTCTCCACAGCCCTGCTCCACTCTGTGTACCCTATCAGGCTCCCCAGCAGCCAGGCCTGTCTGCCTCCACAGACAGAGGAGACACTATCTTTGTACCAAACTCTGGGCCCTTTTATCAGGGCCAGCCGTGCCTTAATTGACCCAGCCACAGCTGTGACTGCTCCACCACAGCTGCCTTGTGTTGCAGCCCTCTGCTGGGCTGCCTTTCCCTAGCTTCAGCCCTCTGCAGGGCTGTTTTTAACCCCTTTTTACCTGGAGTGGGGCAGCCACCCCATTACAAGATCTTAAACATGTTCTGTCCTAGATCTACCTTTACCAGTGTAATACCCATCCCTTCTTAGCTAAAGCATCCTCTGCCTCATATGTACTAGGGTTGCCAACTTACAAATTTCACAAAACCAAACACCTTTTCCCCTGTCCCACCCCTTCTTTGAGACCCTGGCCCTGTTCACTCTATCCCCCCCTCCTTCTGTCGCTCACTCATTTTTACTGGGCTGGGGCAGGGGGTTGGGATGCGTGAGGGGCTGCAGGCTGTAGCTGAGGGTGTGGGCTTCTCTTCTGTTTTGTGTTTTATCTTGTTAGGAATCGGGATTGGACTTTAACAAAAATGACAGCTCCAGCCTAGCACAACTAACAACTTCTCTTTTCCCTGAAAGGTCGGTGGTTGTTGTCGTTGATACCACCTAAGAGACGGTCTTGTAAGGACAGGGAAAATAGGACAAAGGATGTGGTTTCAATGACAGCCTTATTCAATACTTTGCATTTCAAATGCTTGAACTTTTTTCCTGCTTTTCTGTATCTTTTTAACAAACTGTTAACAGGTGTTTAATAGGGTGTTGCCATGGTAGTAAGCAGGCTGGGGGTCTCTGGGTACCACACCCTGAATTTTGTTTAATCCTGTGTAATGTTAAACAGTGACTGGGTCATGTTAGCACCTTTGACCTTTTAGCCCCTTTATTCCATCAAAATGAATACAACAGCATGCGCAGTGATCGAGCTGGGAATGGACAGACGCAGAGTCACCATGGCCAACTCCTTGTCCAGCAGGCAGGGACAGTGTCCTTGCGACGTGGAGGTGAGAGAAAGGGTGTTTAGATATTGATGCTTCCTGCTCATCCAAGCTTAGTGTGTAGTCAAACAGGACCCTGGTGCTGTGCATTACTTTGACAAATAGAGGTTGTTCAATGAACAGATGCACAAGCATTTGTTGCTCCAATATTTCCATGCAAATCTAAAATTTAATTTTCACAAATAGCTCCACAAGTGACTGAAATTCATTTTCTGTAATCCTCAGGCCAGCTCTGCCCAACTCACCAATGCATGTGAAAAGTGGGGCACACATTCAACCCAATGAATTCATTTCAATTGCAAAGCACAGAGGTGCTGAATCCAGGACCTAAGGGTTTCCCAGTTCCATGGTGCACTCACTAATCTGATGTGGCTGGTGTAGCAGGAAAGGAAAGGGCTAATCTGTACCAGCAAGTAACTCCTGTCCCTTCAAACCTGGAGAATTTATGGTGCTTGGGGAAGGACAGTAAAACAAGGGAATAGAATATGCTAATGGCAAAGAGTGGGGGTCAGATGTAGCTCTTTTGAAGACGACAGCGAGGAAGGAAGGATACAATTCCTGTACATCCATTCTCCAGAAAGCGAGGGAGAAAGAAGAATGTTATGTCTCAGCATTCATCCCCATGAATCTCTCTGGCTACCAGAGCTGCAATCTGGACACAGGCCCTTTGAAATGTGGGATAAAAGATGTAAATGAGGAGTGGCCAAAAACATTAGTGGAGCAGAAGACTGCAAATGATGCAGAGCTAATTCCTTAAGTATACGAATGGCTGCCAGTGCCCTCTGCTTCTCAGTCGCACAGTCTCCCTCCAATTGCAGCTTCCCTGAGTGAGCATGAGGAGCGCAGATGGATCAAGCTGGGACACTCCGTCCTCATTCCTCCTGGACACCTGTCCTGGCCCATGAGGCCTTGTCTCCTGGGCAGGGAGCTAGTCCCGCCCCCATACATGCAGGCTCCTGGGGCCTAACCTTTGCTTCTAATTTTGGCCCCTCCCATGCACAACTGGTCTCTGGGCTGCAGATCCAGCTGTACCACATAGCCCTGCACTCAACTTCTGCTGCCTCACCCACCTCACAAGGAAAAGATGGGAAGTTTTTTAATATACTTTTATTGGTCTGTAAATTTCTTTTCTCTCCCCACCGGCTTGGATCGATGTTTGCAGTTTATTGAAGTCCC
The DNA here is from genome assembly GCA_007922305.1 of Dermatemys mawii. Lineage (NCBI taxonomy): Eukaryota > Metazoa > Chordata > Testudines > Dermatemydidae > Dermatemys > Dermatemys mawii. The sequence continues at coordinate 822,191 of ML677410.1, forward strand.
AGGCACACAGATTAAATCCTCTCCCTCTATTACACTAGACGGGTTTTTATTCTCCTTCTGATTGCTGGGAAATAAATACAGCACAAGCAGGGAGGGGAGGGCTGGCTAACCAATTTCAGACCTGTTTATTCCCCGCTAGCCTCAGAGCCATTAAACAAGTCACCTGCTCTAGAAATCTGACAAGCCCCTTCTCCACATCTCTTTCTGCCTCTCCCCCTTTCCTCCCTCTGCATTCTCCCCTCCTTTTCCCTTTCATCTCTTCTCCCTTCCTCTCTCCTCCCTTCCCCTCCCTCACCCTGCCTGCTCTCTTCTTCCTCCCCATTAGTTTTAGTAGAACAATAATAATTAGGCAGAACAGCCTCTAACACAATTGTTTCAGCCTGAGCAGGCAATTAGGGCAGGCAGTGAGGCTAATGAACGGTGCAGCAGCTCTCTCCCGCCCAGTCGCCTGCCCCCTCCATCCCTTTCCCAACACAGGGCTAAGCTGCGTCGATCAGCTCATGAGCTGTGCTCTCTAACGCGGCTAGAAGCTGGCAGGCACTGCAGCCCCCAAAGCCCTGGGAGAGGAGATGGGATTAGTTGGGCAACAGGAGCTGTGCAATAAGTGATGGCTGATGAAAGGAGCCGGGAGCTGAATACAGAGGGATGGGGATAGGGCTAAGCTTACCGAGCTGTGGTGAGGGAACTCATCTCCAGAATGAAAGCGACAGGTCCTGTGAATTTCTAGGAGCCATGGGGGCCTGCTGCTCACACAGGCAGGGGTAGGGTACACTTCTTGCACCAACACAGCATCACTCAGCCCCCACCACCAGCTGCTCTGGACTGGCTCATGCAAAGCCAACCCAGGAGGGGTGCTACCATAGTGGCAAGCACCAAGAAGCTCCAAGGCAGCTGTAGAGCCTGTAGCCTGTGTTCCCTCAGCCAGTCCCAGCCCCATGGCCAAGAAGCTGCTGTAAAATGTTTATGCCAACCCCTCTGCAAAAGGAGCATGAGTTCTTGCAAACTTGCTGTATTTCGGAACTGGAGCTGTCCACTCCATGTGCGATGGGAGCAAGGGGCCCCAGAGTGACCAGAACTGGGAGGTAACACAGCAGCTCCCCACTCTCAGCATTGCCCAACAGCCACTCATGGGAAGAGGTAGCTCAGCAGTTTAAGCATTGGCCTGCTAAACCCAGGGTTGTGAGGTCAATCCTTGAGGGGGCCATTTAGGGATATAGGGAAAAAAAAAAAAAAAAAAAAAAAAAATAGATCTGTTGGATGATTTAATGGGGGACTGGTCCTGCTTTGAGCAGGGGGTTTTGGACTAGATGATCTCCTGAGGTCTCTTCCAACCCTATGATAATCATAGACTCATAGAATATTAGGGTTGAAAGAGACCTCAGAAGGTCATCTAGTTCAACCCCCTGTGCAAAACAGGACCAGTCTGCAACTAAATCATGCCAGCCAGGGCTTTGTGAAGCCTGACCTTAAAAACATTCAAGGATGGAAATTCCACCCCCCCCCCCCCGGGTAGCGCATTCCAGTGCTTCACCACCCTCCTAGCGAAATAAAGGGTCCTAATATCCAACGGAGACCTCCCCCACTGCAATTTGAGACCATTGCTTCTTGTTCTGCCATCTGCCACCACTGGAAACAGACTAGCTCTATCCTCTTTTGAACCCCCTTCAGGTAATTGAAGGCTGCTATCAAATCCCCCCTCACTCTTCTCTTTTGCAGACTAAATAAGCCCAATTCCCTCAACTTCTCCTTGTAAGTGATATGACCCAGCCCCCTAATCATTTTCATTGCCCTCTGCTGGACTCTCCAATTTGTCCACATCCCTTCTGCAGGGTAGGAGTACAGGGGCAGGGGGGAACTGGACTCAATACTCCAGGTGTGGCCTCACCAGTCCCAGCTAGAAGAGAATAATCACTTCTTTTGAGCTGCTGGCAATCTTCCTACTAATGCAGTCCAATATGTCATTAGCCTTCTTGGAAACAAGGTCACACTGTTGACTTATAACCATCTTCTTGTCCACTGTAATTCCCAGGTCCTTTTCTGCAGAACTGCCACTTAGCCAGCCGTTCCCCAGCCTGTAGCAATGCATGTGTTTCTTCCGCCCTAAGTGCAGAACTCTGCACTTGAACCTCATCAGCAGAAGTAAAAGTAAGCCGGTACACCCCGGTACAGCATACTGGCAAAAGCCGGTATACCATACCAGGGCAGATCAGCTTCCCTGGGTGCAATTTAAAGGGCCTGGGGCTCCCAGCAGTGGCTGGAGCCTCAGGCCCTTTAAACTGCCGCCAGAGCCCCTGCTGCGGGTGCCCGGGGGAGGCTGCAGCAGGGCTCTGGGGGCAGCTTAAAGGGCCTGGGGCAGTAGCAGCAGCCCAGCCCCGGGATCTTTAAATAGCTGCTGGAGCCCCACCGCAGCCTTTCCAGGGCTCCCTGGAAATGGAAGCCCTGTTGCCGGAACCCTAGGAAGGTGGCGGCCGAGCTCCGGCAGCTATTTAAAGGGCCCGCGGCTGGGCTGCTGCTACTGCCCCAGGCCCTTTAAACTGTCGCCGGAGCCTCCAGGGCGGGGTAGGGGGGAGGCCTCTTACTGGTACGGGGGCTGGGCTGGAGCTGGCTCTGCCCCCCAGCCCTGCCCCTTCCAGGGGCCAGAGTTGGCCCCAGCCCAATCCCCTGTACCGGTAAGTTACTTTCACCCCTGCTCATCATATTTCTTTTGGTCCAATCCTCCAATTTGTCTATGTCACTCTGGAGCCTATTCCTACCTCCAGTGTATCTACCTCTCCCCCACAGCTTAGTGTCATCCACAAACTTCCTGAGGGTGTAATTCATTGGCATCCAGATCATTAATGAAGACGTTGAACAAACCTGGCCCTAGTATCCACTTCTGGACACTCCACTTGATACTGGCTGCCAACCAGTATCAAGTGGAGCGTTGATCACTACCCATTGAGCCTGACAATCTAGATAACTTTCTATCCACCTTATAGTCCATTCATACAATCCACTATTTTAATGGCAACTCTACCCTGCACCCATTAGGGCAACTCTACCCTAATGGCAACTCTGTCCTCCAGCCAGGTCATAAGGTCCTCCCCTCCCAGGGAAATCAAAGTCCTTCTGAACCAGCTGGCTGGCAGGCATGCATCTCCAATGCCTTGTGCCACTTCCCAGTGGCTGGCAGGGAAACCCAGGCCTGCCCTCTGCACTGAGTTCCAGCCCAGAGACCCTGTAACAAGCAGCCAAGGTCTGTACAGTCCTGCCCCTTGCTGCTGTTTCCTTGGGCTTCTTCCTACTTATCTGGCTTCTCCCTCTTCCTGTGTCTGCCAGCTCAAGCTCTCTCTTCTCAGGGAGTGACTGTAGAGTAGTTCCTTAGAGGCCCTTGCTGTTCAAAGCTCCTGGGCTCTACACAGGCCTTTCTCACTCCTACCCAGCTGAGCCCATTTCCATTTAGTGGCCTATTCTGTGTCCCCTTCTTCAGGTGCAGCCTGGGCAGGCAATTGGCTGCCTACTCACTTCAACCTCTCCAGGCCTTGGCAAGGGACGGGGGGTATCCCATCACACAGGGTATAAAATATAGAGGAATGATTGAGTAGGTCACACTGGTGGAGGGCGGGGCGGGGGGGGGGGGGGAGAAGGGAGATGGCCTTATATATGAGAGAAAGCATATAGAGTCAAAAGAAAAATGTTAATCAAATGGTATCATACACTCTCTATGGAGAGAAATAGAGATATACTACTGACCACCTGACCAGGATGGTGATGGTGAAATGTTCAGGGAGATTAGAGAGGCTACAAAAATAGAAACCCCAGTAATAATGGGGGATTTCAACTATCCTCATATCAACTAGGAGCATGTCGCCTCAGGAGAGGATGAGAATTTTTTTTTTTTTTTTTAGATACCCCAGTAATAATGGGGGATTTCAACTATCCTCATATCAACTAGGAGCATGTCGCCTCAGGAGAGGATGAGAATTTTTTTTTTTTTTTTAGATACCAGAACATAAAATGACTACTTCTTGGAACAATTAGTCTGGAACACACAAGATTTAGTCATAAGTGGCACACAGGATTTGGTCCAAGAGGTGAACATTGCTATTGCAGAGCAGTTCAGCTATCATAATGTAACTAAATTTAACATGTTTGTAGAGGGGAAAAATACCAAGAAACCAATCACAGTAGCATTTAACTTCAAAAAGGAGAACTACACAAAAATGAGGCAGCTAATTAAATGGAAATTAAAAGGAATAACCATGAGAGTGAAATACCTGCAGGCTGCATGGAAGCTTTTTAAAAATAATAGAAGCTCAAACTATTGTATACCCCTAATTAAAGAAAAACAGTAAGGGGACCAAAAAAATGCCACCATGGCTAAACAGATTAAAAGAAGTGGTTAGAGACAAAAAGGCATCCTTTAAAAATTGGAAGTTAAATCCTACTGAGGGAAATAGAAAAGAGCATAAACTCCAGCAAGTCAAAGTGTACTTTGACAAGTCATAAGAAAATTAGAAGAACAAATAGAAAAAGGTACAGAAAACTAACAGCAATTTTTTTAAAAGTACATGAGAAGAAGGAAGCCTGCTAAAAAGTCCATGGGACCTCTGGATGATCAAGGTGCTAAGGAGCACTTGGGGAAGTTAAGGCCATTACAGAGAAGCTAAATCAATTCTTTGCATCAGTCTTCACTGCAGAAGTTGTGAGGGAGATTCCCACACCTAAGCCATTTTTTTTAGGTGACAAATCTGAGGAACTCTTTAGAGGAGGTTTTGAAACAAACTAATAATTAAACAGTAATAAGTCACTGGGATCAGGTAGTATTCACCCAACGGTTCTAAAGGAACTTATATGAAATTGCAGAACTACTAACTGTTGTATGTAACTTATTGTTTAAATCAGCCTTTGTACCGGGTGACTGGAGAATAGCTAATGTGACATCAATTTTTAAAAAAGGTGATTCTGGCAATTATAGGCTGTAAGCAAAACTTCAGTGCCTGGCAAATTGGCTGAAACTATAGTAAAGAAAAGAATTGTAAGACACATAGGTGAACAAGATTTATTGGGGAAGAGTCAACACCGCTTTTGTAAATGGAAATTGTGCCTCAACAATCTATTAGAGTTTTTTGAGAGGGTAAAGAAACATGTGGACAAGGATGATCCAGTGGATACAGTTTTGTACTTGGACTTTCAGTAAGCCATTGACAAGATCCCTCACCAAAGGCTCTTAAGCAAAGTAAGCTGTCATGGGATAAAAGGGAAGGACATCTCAGACCAGTAATTGATTAAAAGATAGGAAACAAAGGGTGGGAATAAATGGTCAGTTTTCATGGTGGAGAGAAAAAATAGTGGGGTCCCCCAAGGCTCTGTACTCAATGCTGTTCAACATCTTCACAAAATTATCTGGAAAAAGAGGTAAATGAGCGGGCAAAGTTTGCAGATGATATTAAATTACTCAAAATAATTAAGTCCAAAGCTGATTGCAAAGAGTTACAAAGAGATCTCACAAAACTGGGTGACTGGGCAACAATATGGCAGATGAAATTGGATGTTGTTAAATGCAAAGTAATTCACACTGGAAAACATAATCCCAACTATGCATATCAGAACAATGGGTCTAAATTAGCTGTTACTGCTCATGAAAGAGATCTTGGAATTATTGTGGATAGCGCTCTGAAAGCATCTGCTCAATATGCAGCGGTAGTCAAAAAAGCCAACAGAATGTTAGAAACCCTTAGGAAAAGGATAGATAATCAGACAGAAAATATCTTTATGCAACTGTATAAATCTATGCTATGCCCACACCTTGAATGCTGAGTACAATTCTGGTCACCCCATGTCAAAAAAGATATTAGAATTAGGAAAAGTAAAGAGAAAGGCAACAAAAATGATTAAGGATATGGAACAGTTCCATATGAGGAGTTTCTGGGGAAGGGGGAAGGTGCAAGTGACCTTTGTCCATGCGTCCCCCATATGTACCATGTCCACACAGCAGATAGCTCTGTTTCCCTAGGACAAGATGGCGTGTACATGAGTTGCTAAGGGAGAAGCAAAGGGGTGTCTGGAGATGTGCTGCGGTGGCTTGGGTGGTAGAGGTTAAGCCAGTGGCAGGAGTAAGTGTGCCCATAACGCTGAGTTCTATAGGGGATTCTGGGCTGTACTGCAGGCCATATTCAGTTTTGGGCAGGCTGCTGTAAATTAGAGGCCTCCCCAGTCTACTCAAATTTATGCTACAGCCTGTTTTGGCTCCTGTAGCAGCTCAGAGTCCTAGAGCACAAAGGTAGCATAACTCCTGTCTGTACTGTGCCTCTCAGGCCATATAGCACATAATCTAGCACACTGCCTGTCCATATGCAGCCCCCAATCACTGTCCTGTTTTGTCCCTACTGTCATGCACTACCAATCCCAGTGTAATTTGCCATCCCCGGGGCCTCTCAGCATTACTGCTTTCCAAGCATCTCCTTCCCACTCTCTGTAGTGCTAAATTATATTTCCCCAGACAAATTAGTTTGCATTTGTTCAGGATGAATTTCATTTGACTATTTCCTTCCTATAGCTAACCTCTCTGTCCCATTATATTAACTCTTAGCTCTCTCTCCTCACTGGTGTGTGCAGCACCTTCCCATTTAGAATCTTCTCTAAATTCGATTAACATGCTCTTTACCCTCCCTCTATCAGATCAAATGGAGATGTTAAAGGAGCCTGGCACAGATCTGTGTACTAACCCACTAATGATAATAAAATACTTCACACTTATACTATATGTTTGTCACTGGAAGATTTCAGAGCACTCTGTAAAAATTGGGTAAGTATCATTATCAAAATTCACTGTGAAAAGGAAGAGAGCCCTGACCTCAAGGCAGATTGCCTGGCAGGCTCTGGCAGCCCTGGATGTTGGGACTGTCCACTTGGTGGGATGTCCTGGAGCTTCAGAACCTGGAAGTGCAGGCTTCCCAGCAGCCCTGCCGATAGGTGAGCTGGCAGCAAACTTGCCTAGGTTCTATAGGAATTTCAAAAAATCGAACCATCTCCATGAAACATATGGATTTTGCTGAATTGATAAATTCCAACACAGCAATATTTTGTTGGAATTTTTCAAACCATCTCTAATCATTATCCTCCCTCTATCCTGTAGGGGGGAAAGCTGAGGCAGAGCACTCTCTAGACTCCTAACAAAGTACTAGACATATGAATAGAGTGGTGAGTTGAAGACAACACTGGAGGAGTATGCACTCCTATGGGACTTTGTGGAGGGCCCCATCTGGAATCTCTGGCTTCTAGGTAAAGCAGTACTAATTTCCCATTAGAAACCCCAGGAATGCAATGTGAATGTTAGACAATTAACACAAACAATGTCAGGAAATGCAAGAAGTCTAGCTCCTTCACTTGAGCCCTGCACTCATGAGGCACCAATTGTTGTTCCTGCTCTTATATTAAATGTAGAACATCAGCATTTTTGATGGAACAATACAGTACCAGATCCAGTGGCAGTGCTCCATCACTAGAGGCAGCATCACAGCAACCAGCATCACATTCACAAGGTACGTTTACATTTGTCTTTAATTCCCCTTTACTCTCCATGTGCAACTGACAAATTTGCTTTAGTGAGTAAGGATTTCTGGAAGGTGGGTGGTGGCAGGCAGAAATATGACTTGAGAGCCATATCCAGAGGGGATCAGATAATTATAGTGATTCCTAGATTTGAAGGCCATAAGGGACCACTGTGATCATCTTGTTTGACCTCTTATATAAGACTGTCTAGTGAACTTACCCCAAATAATTCCTAGAGAAAATCTCATAGAAAAACATACAAACTTGCTTGAAAAATTGTCAGTGATGGAGAATCCACTGTGACCGTTGATAAGTTTTTTCAATGGTTAATAACCCCCATTGTTAAAAAGATATGCCTTATTTCCAGTCTGAATGTGTCTAGCTTCAACTTCCAGCCATTGGATTATGGCTGCATTCAGCATCCCCTTCTGTCCCTGACATAACTTCTCTCATCTTGAACCCCAGCCCTGGCACACCCCCATGCTCAGGGCTGCATTCTCTGCTAGATTGAAGAGCCCATTATTAAATATTCGTTCCCAAGGTAGATAGTTATAGACTCAAAGACATATATACCTTAACAAAGAGAAGGTTAAGGGGTGACTTGAGCAGCACCTATCAGTGTAAAGTGTGTTTTTGAATCCTTTAATCATTCTTGTGACTCTTCTCTGAACCTTCTCCAGTTCATCAACATCCTTCTTGAATTGTGGACAACAGAGCTGGACATGCAGTGGTCACACCAACAGCAGTCACAACTGCCAAATACGGAGATAAATTAGCCTATCTGGTCCTACTCAAGATTTACCTGTTTAAAACATCCAAATATCACACTAGTGCTTTCGGCCACAGGGTCACACCGAGATCTCATGTTCCAGTTACATTTTGAGACCTGCCAGTTTTAATCAACATGATATGTGCCATGTTAATTTTATTTAATTCTTGTTTTTTAATCAAATGTTATGTAGCACCAAGTTAAACACTTTACAGAAGTCTAAGTATATTAGGTTTATCAACCCTAGTATTACCTTATCAGCCAAACTTGTAATTTCATCCAAAAGGATATTAAGTTAGCTTGACAGCATCTATTTTCCATAAACCCATATTAATTGATATTAATTCCCATACCTTCCTTTAATTCTTGATTAATCGAGAATCACATGAGCTACTCCATTATCTTGCCAGAAATCAATATCAGGCTGACAGACCTATAATTACTTGGGTCATCCTGTTTACCCTTTTAAAAATTGGCATAATTTTAGCTTTTTTCCAGTCTCATGAAACTTCTGCAGTGCTCAAAGACTTTCAAAAATCAACATTAAGAGTCCAATGAGCTCCTGAGCCAGCTCTTTTAAAAACTATTGGATAAAAGTTACTGGACCTGCTGATTGAAAGTCTAACTTTAGTATCTTCTGTTTAACATCCTGCAAAGATACTAGTGAATGGGAAGAGTGTTATCACCATATGATGAGACTTTATCATCTGCATTTTTTTTCAAATTACACAACCATAATATTTACTGAACACTTCTTCCTCTTCTGTATTATGAGATAATTCTACTAGTTCCATCTAGTAATGGACCAATATTGTCAGGATTTTTTTTGTTCCTAATGTTTTTAAAACACCATCTTATTATCCTTAAGCCTGATAGTCACAGATTTCTCCTTGTATCCCTTTGCTTCCCTTATCAATTTACAATTCCTAACTTCTGATTTATATACTGTTACGGAGTCAGACTAGAAGGATATAGGAGAGTGCTGGAAGGCAGGTATATTAGTCTCAGGATTTGCAGGTCCCTGTTTCTTGGATAGCCAAACAAAGGCTACTCCAGGCCAATCAAGACACATGGGGCCAATTAAGAACCTTCTAGAAAGGAGTAGAAACAGCTAGCCTGATTGGGACACCTGAAGCCAATCAGGGACTGGCTGAAACCGGATAAAAACCTCCCACTTAGTCAGGTGGTGTGTGGGTGCCAGGAGTTGCGGAAGGAAGTTATGCTGTTGGTGAGACTGTGTGTTGAACAACATATTATATGCAAGGAAGGAGGCCCTGAGGTAAGGGTGAAGTGGAGTTTGAAGAAGTGGAGACTGCTATGGGGAAGTAGCCCAGGGAATTGTATTGTGTTTTGTGCCTAAAAGGTCAGCCATCTTAGCTGATACTATTAGGGTCCCTGGGCTGGAGTCCGGAGTAGAGGGCAGGCCCCGGCTCCCCCCTTTTCCATACTGGCCTGTGATGAAGGTAACTCACTAGGTGGTGACTCTTGCCAATTATACTGAGAAAGGGGCCTTGATGAGTCTGAGGCCCCTAAATCTGCCAGGAAGCACAGGACCCACAAGTACAGACTTGGAGCTTTGTCACAATTCATTACTATCAACTTCCCCTTTTTTCCATTTATTTTATATTATATATATAATAGCTGCTTTCACTTCCCCTCTAAACCTTCTTCCTCAGTTGTAGGCTTGTGGTGCATGCAGTAAGGTGTTCTTGGATGATTCTCAATGATCAGTCACATTTATCTGATTACATTCTTCCTCCCAGTGATTTGGCTCATAATTGTTGTCAGCTTTGTGAAATTTGTCCTATTAAAGCAGCAAGTATTTATATTACTGGTCTCAATTTTATTCTGCTTGCACATTATAAATGTGATCAAGCCTGACCACTTGTACTTAAGCTACCAATATTTTTTATAGTGCCCTGGGTGAGCATGGTGCTTAACAGATACAAAATCAGAAAAGAATCTGGACAGAACATAGCTAAGTTATACAGGGGATGCTATAGTTAAAGACATATTGCTGAGAGTCAGGATGTGAGAGGTGATAAAACTAGCAGAAGATTTCATGGCAGAGCATTTGTACCAGCTTTGCTTTGTCTTTGCAAGCCAACATGCAGGCAGTCATCTGCATTGCTGGGCATTCATGCTGATTTCATTTGGTTTTGTTTAGTTCCTAGTCCTGCTCAGAAGCAGCTATAGCAGGGGTGGGCAAACTTTTTGGCCCAAGGGTCACATCGGGATGCAAAACTGTATGGAGGGTCAGGTAGGGAAGGCTCTACCTCCCCAAACAGTCTGGCCCCGCCCCCTATCCATGGAAGCTTATGAGGGAAAACCCCAGGTGCACAGAATGTGAGTGGATGCCTCTGGCAATGACTCCCCCATCCCTCAGTGGAATGTAATCGAGAGGGAGTTTTGCCAGGGGGGGCTGACTGGCTGCATTTACAGCTTAGGCAATCATTGACTTAAACAGGGCTGTGTCCACTCCCAGCAGAGATGGGCTGGTCCTGCACAGGGCTGGGGATATGCTGTTAGTGGGTCTGTGCATGTTGCCTTGACTGTGGCCACAGACTTTCTCTGGACTAAACTAAAGCCTGTCCCTGCCTGTCCCGATCTGCTCCTCCCAAACCTTGACTGTGCCTCCATCCCCAGCTTTCCTCTGTCTTTGGCCTTGGTTTTCTGTTTTCCTTCCCCCTCCCTCCACTTCTTTCCTGCCACATCCCTCCTGCCTGCCACCATCTCCCTCAGCCTGGAGGCTTTACTCCCTACCTGCCCTCCATCTAGGGTGACCAGATGTGCCAATTTTATAGGGACAGTCCCAATAGTTTGGGCTTTTTCTTATAGGCTCCTATTACCCTCCCACCCCCATCCTGATTTTTCACACTTGCTGTCTGGTCACCCTACCTCCATTCCACAGCCTTTTGCCATGTGCCCCCCTTTTTCCCCTCAGTCAGCACCTTGATCAGTGACTTTCCAGGTGCACACAGTGTGCATGTGCAGTTTGCATGTGTGTGCATGCAGTGTGTTGAGCAGGAATTTGCATACCTGCCAGCATCCTCAAAGCAACCAGCAGTAGACATGTACTTGAATTTATATTTGAATACATGTAAAATATTTACATACATATGAATAAATTTATGGGGTATTGTGCTGCTGAAAGGGGAAGTTCCCTGCCAGGAAAATAGGGGGTGGGATGTCCATGTGATGGGGATTTCTCTAGGCTCAGCCAGGCAGGGCAGGAGCCTGCATGATTGGGGAGGTGGAGTGCCTTAGTGTTGGCCAGGGTTGAGTGTGTGTGTGTGTGCATGCCTGTCCCTTACTGTGGGTGTACTATTATGTGGATGTGAAAGACCAGAGCAGCTGACACATCAGTGGATCCCTGTGGCTCGTTGTGCCTCACTATACCAATGCCTTGTTTCCTGCCTGTGTGGTGCTGATGCTCTCTGTACCTTTCAGAGCATTTGACTGTGCTCAGGCTGCAGTTTTTCCACTTAGTAGCAGACCTTGGTGAGTCATGAGCCCTGGGCTGCCCGCTCTACCTGGGGATGAGTGTATTGTATTGATCTATGCACTGCAAGGGGCAGAATGCCCCTCTTCCATCCTCCAGCCAGGTGAGACTGAACAGCTCTAACATCCCAATCCCCCTTGCCAGTTCCAATCCCTGACTCCTCCTTGACTGACCTCTCCTGGGGTCCTTATCCATCATCCCCACTAGCCCCTCTCTGAGGCAGGACAGGAGTTCTCAGAGCAGGTGGTGCAGCTGGCCTGGTTCCAAGAGGGACTGGCCATCAGATGCAGGAGAAAGACAGAAGAAAGTGATTTCTTCTCACCTCCAAGCCTGGCACTGGGTTGGACAAAAATGTAACCCCAGTGTAGCAGGTTTCATACCTCACCAGCCCCCTTTTGGGGGCCTAAGGGGGAGGGGGCAAGGGATCCTCACCTCTTCTACACCTCCACTTGTATTCTCCTGGGGTAGTTTTGCCCAATGGCCAGAGTCAGAGTTTCCCTCTCTCAGGGGGTAGCATGGCCCAAGGGTCCAAGTCAATGGGATTCCCCTTTCTCAGGTGGTAATATGGCCCAACAGCCAAAGTCAATAGAGTTCCCCTCACTCCAGGGTAGCACAGCCCAGTGGCCCAAGTCAGTGGGGTTCCCCTTTCTCAGGGGTTAATGCAGCCCAGCAGCTGTGGGGGTAGGGGGACCCAGGCCCAACCACTCCACCGGGTCCCAACCCAGGGCTCATCTATGGGCAGGGGGGGCTTCCTTGCCTCTAGCTCAGCAGGGATCCACCCACAATACATCAAGCATGCATATCCCTTTAACCAGCCCCTGGGGTCTTTTCCTACCCATACCACTGGGCTTCCAGTATCCAGGGGTCTCCGGTAGCATTCCCCCTCCAGGCCAATGTCTGGCTGGACTTCAGGCCACATCACTGCAAGGCTGGCTTCTGGAATCCAGGGTCCCAGCTGTACCTCCATCAGAGCTGTTAGGATACATCCTTCCCCTCTGGCAGTCAGCCCAGACTGAGCAATCTGGCAGGCTTTTATACTGCTGAGGCAGCGTGAGCATGCCCAGTAGGACTTCCAGGGTGGGGCTTCCTCTGCTAAGAGGGAGTGGTTAACCCCTTCCATCCCAGTGTGGGGCTGGTCCACCCCATCACACCCAGCAAGGGAACAGCTGAGCCCTGGAGACCTTTACATCTTTCACTCCCAAGCCTCTGCTCTCTGGACTGGGGGAAGAATAGAGACCTGGAGCAGACTGGCTCTGCCAGCCTCTCTTAGGCCTGCCAGAGCCAGACAGGGTCATTCAGTGGATAGAGCCAGCAGGAGTGTGTTGCACATTGCAGGGGTCACTGGTAGAGCTGGGTGAAGTGGGGAATCCCCCAAGCACCCTCAGAAAAGGTAAGAGCAGGTATAATAGGAAGCACAGACAGCAGTGTTAATCAGCACTCACCCAGCGATTGACACTCTGGAGTCTGTGCCCTGGGCGTGCCATCGCTAGGGTAGATTTAGCAGTGCAGGGCTGGCTGTGGACACATTTCCTCTTCCTGTAGAACTTGTTCAAACCCTCTCACCCCAGCCTCACTCACAAGCAGCCACCACCTGGCCTTTGCTCTTCCCTGAAGTTCTTAGGGTGTGATAACAATCTGCCTGCTGCTCTGAGAATTAGCAGAACCATCTGGGATGCTCCCTGTGTCCCTCGCCATGCCAGTTACACCTTCACCTGGTGCTGAGCAGCATTCTGCCCCCGAGGAGACCATCTGCAAAACCCAAGACTCTGAAAACCTTGCTCAGGCCAGGAAGGGCTGCTCTTGTCCTTGGAAGTCCTGTGCCCTTACCCCTGACTATGCCTAATTGGCAGTGGTTGTCTCTGGTAATGCCAGCATGTTTGCAAGGCCTCTCCCACTCCCATCACTGAGACCTGCCTACTGCCTTGATGTCAGCATGGCCAGCCTCATCTCCAAGGGACACACTGTAGTTGCAGCTCCACGCAGCAGGAAGGCTTTGGACACTCTGTCCTTCAGTTCCCTTTCCCTGTTCTCTGTAGCTCTAGTGTCAGAGGAGCAAGAAGCTGCAGATAGGCTTAGCCCTGTGGGCATGCAAAGCCCTGACCCATCCACAGTAATGGAGGATCCTGACCTGGACAATAGCCATTTCCGTGTGCAAGCAGAAGAAGCCGCCTTGCCAGTTATTCATGAGGTCTCCCAGTTGGTGGGTGGCTTATTTCCTGAAGTAGGAAGGTTTGTCTCCCTGATCAATTTTTTCCCCTTTCTGGTATTACCATGGATATTTCTAACATTAATTGAAAAATTTAATCCTTTCTGGCATCCTGCTGAGATTTTTGGCCTCAATACTTGGGGCAGTGAGTTCCACAGGTTAATTATATATAGGTTAGGTAAGAAAGTACTCTCCATTATCCATTTTAAATGTATTGTCCTGTTCTAATGGTAGGAGGAATAGGAGCTCCCACTTTATCTTTTCTAAAGCCATTCTTTATTTTCTCTGTCTCTACCAGAGCAGCAGGTCTTCTGGAGCTGTCCAGTAACACACCAGTCTTCATTCTGGAGTGGTGATAATTAACTCAGAATCCAGCAATGCCTGTGTGTCATCCCAGCTCTCCCCCTGCACCCTCACTGTGCATCACCTTCTTATTTACAATAGAAAGCATTTCATCTTCCATAGCTTTGCCCAACTTCATGGGTCTGCAGGCTGGATCACATTGGAAAGGCCCATTCTGGGACAAATGGTACAGTCTGGAATTAAAGGTGGAATTAGTCTGTCAGATAAAGTCAGAATTCTTCCTATTGTGCTGTGCTCTCCACACTTTACGATCAAGAGGTTGTGCCCACACCTTGCACGTTAGCCTGGACACCCCCCCATATGTACTCCCACTGTTACGATACATGCACACTGTGAGCAAGCTCCAAACATTATCACCACTGCTTCTGATGCTGCATAAACTTGAGCAGATCTGGAGAAGTCTTCTTTTCTTCCATGTCCCTGGTTGTGAATTCTCTCAAGTACCCTGGACTGTTCACCCAGAATGCAACATGTCTGAGCTGAGGCCCAGCTGGGATTCCAGTTTAGTTCCACGTTGCACATATATCCAGTGAGTCTCTTTCTTCCTGTGGCTGGACAACAGGGGCTGCATGCTGAATTGCGAGAACTGCAGGGCTGCTGCTCCAAAGAATGATGATTCAGAGTGGCTGTGGAAACAGAAACTGGGCGATGGAGGGGATGTCTCAGCAGAAGGTGTAGTGGGAGGGGCTGGTGAATGATGGGGCTAGCAGGTGAGAAGTGCAAATA
The DNA here is from genome assembly GCA_007922305.1 of Dermatemys mawii. Classification (NCBI taxonomy): domain Eukaryota; kingdom Metazoa; phylum Chordata; order Testudines; family Dermatemydidae; genus Dermatemys; species Dermatemys mawii. The sequence continues at coordinate 837,290 of ML677410.1, forward strand.
GATTTGACTGATACACAGTAGAAATACCAATCAATTTGTCAATTCAAAACAAATCTCTGGACTTCTTCATACCACACATTTCATTTTCTCTTATTAAATGTTCATTTGTCAATAAATCTGCGCCTCCCTTTCCCATCCCCGAGCCAGAATTTCACATGGCTGTTATCTCCCATTTCAGCGCAGAAGATTCACAAGTGCCATAGAGGTGGTGTGAATGCCTCGGTGCTGGCCGTTTCCTGGGGCGGTGACAGCACAGAGGAGGCAGCTGGGTCACTCTGCTGAGAGGTCCCAAGGAGGTAAGGCAGTAGTTGAGTCTGATGTAGCAGAGTACTGCACTGTGCTAGGAACTGTGATATAGCCAAGGTGATGCAGGGAACACTCCAGTTCTGATGGGGTGTCCCAGTAGGCAGGATGCAATCGTGTCTCAGTGCTGGAGGTTTCCAGCAACTGTAACAAAACAGAGAGGATTCAGTCCTGCTGGAGATTCCTGGCTGCTGGGATACAGCACAGCTGATCCAGCTGCTGTATTATAGTGGAGAAAATGTAGTCATGGCTTAGTCTTGCTGGTTCCTGAAAGCTGTAATATGGCAGAGGCTGGGCAGTTGTGTTTCCTTGGTGCTGCAATATCATGGAGGGAGAGCAGTCCTGAGTGCTGGGATATAGCAGAGGTATGCAGTCATGAAAATTCCTCTCTCCACTGAGCTCTACTGCAGTCTCTATTGCACACACTGTTTCTCTAGGGCAGACCCTGACTCTCCTGGTCTTCTGCCCAGCTTGGGGCCTTCTGACAAAGATGTTTGAAGAAAACCTCTTGCTGCCCTTTCAGTGTTGGGAGACATAGGACCAGCACAGGCTCCTCAGGGAAACACTCCGGGGCAGATATACCAAGTACCAGAGAAAACATGAGCTCTGCTCTCTCAGACAGTGCAGAACCCTGCAATGTGATGTTATTGACATAAACTGTGACTGTACAGATCATTGTTGCAACCACTGTTATATATTTACAGCAAATATTGTACAAAGATTGCCGTGTGAGGTGTCTATGAAGAGGTCATGATTTGCTGGTTATGATTATGCTGTCTGTATGCATGCATCATTTTTGTATTTGAAGTTATGAATATTGGCTATGTACTTGTATCTCAATGTGTTTGATTTTAAGTAGCCTCAGTGAAGCATTTGGTCAGCTTCTTGAGAAAGGACTATTCTCAGTAAATGCTCAGTCAAGAAACAGTTAACAGACAATGGACTTGGGGAAACCTCATTCCACTTCTGAGCTTTCCTTGGAATGTTCAAATTAACATGTAAACAATGGTGCTGACCTGTAAAGAACTGAGTCATGCATGACATGTGACTTGCCCTTGTGACTCCAAACTCCTGTCTTGCTTCTGTGATTTCCACAATAAGGATAAAGGGTGTCCTTCCACATGACAGAGGATATAAAAGGCCCTGGAAACCCCTCCATTTTGTCTTCAATCCTGCTTCTGATCTCTGGAGGAACTTTGCTACAAACTGACACTCTGAACAAAGGACTAAATGGCCCATCACTGTTACAAGCCTGAACCAAAAATGTTGCCATTGCTGTATGTAATTGATTCCATTTAACCAATTCTAGCTCTCATCTATATTTCTTTCTTTTTATGAATAACCCTTTAGATTTTAGATTCTAAAGGATTAGCAACAGCGTGATTTGTGGGTAAGATCTGGCTTGTATATTGAGCTGGTTCTGGGACTTGGCCCTTTGGGATTGGGAGAACCTTTTTTCTTTTACTGAGGTATCGGTTTTCATAACCATTCATCCCCATAACGAGTGGCTGCTGGTGGTGATACTGGGAAACTGGAGAGTCTAAGGGAATTGCTTGTATATTTCTGGTTAGCCAGTGGGGTAAAACTGAAGCTGGTTTGGTGTGCCTTAGTAACAAAGAAAACCCAGGCTTGGGCTGTAACTGCTCTGCTTGAAGCAGTTTGTCTTGAATTGACACTCTCAGTTGTGCCCCACCAAGGCAGGATTGTCACAGACCAGAGAAAACATGAGCCCAGCTCCCCCAGACAGTGCAGAGCCCTGCAGAGCAAGGGCCATGGAAACTACCCATCCTGCTTCTAGTTTGTTTGCTTCCAGTGCTGAGCTGCTGCTGTGGAGGGATGATTCCCTTCTTCCCTATTCTGCTACTGGATCTGCTGCCCAGTGCTGGGCTCTCTATGGCTGAGGACATACACTTCTGAACCCCCCCTTGCCAGCAGGGGCCTGACACTCAGCCCAGGAACCTCCTGAACCCCGTAGAGACTGGCAAGGTACATTCAAAGCATCCCCTCTCCCCAGCGCAGACTGGCCTTGGTGGGAGAGAAGAATGCAGGAGAGTCCAGAAACTCCTTCCAGTCCAGGACATGGCAGAGGAGAACTTTATATGGAGCAGCAGTTCTCAGACTGTGGTGTACAGGGCACTTGCTGGCTGGCTTCTCACATGATGCTAGTGCCTCCTCTTCATATTCAGCTGAGGAAGAGGAAATAGGGACAAATTAGATGCAGAAAAGGGTACCATTAACTGCTTTCCAGGGGGCCACATGCTCACTGTAGTGACAAGCGTGACCTGTGCACTAACCCATCCCTAACAGTACCAAGTGGGTGCTGCAGCTACCACCTGGATTAACTGCAGTGGGGAATATGAGAAGTGAGGCTGATGAAGGGGATGGGAAGGAAGAGGGGGCAAACCAAGAGGAAGAAGAGGGGAGTTGTGGGTGTGAGGTGAGAGGATACAGGAGGGGAGGAGAGGCAGGGACTGGGCAAGGGGGTGTCAGGTCTGGGAAGTAGGCAGCTGGATCTAGTGGTTGGAGCAAACATTGGTGTCAGAGAGTCAAGCCAACGGTTGGAGCCAGATTCGGAGACCAAGGGCAAGGATCATAGAATCATAGAATACCAGGGTTGGAAGGGACTTCAGGAGGTCATCTAGTCTAACCCCCTGCTCAAAGCAGGATCAACCCCATCTAAATCATCCCAGCCAGGGCTTTGTCAAGCCTGACCTTAAAAACCTCTAGGGAAGCAGATTCCATCATCTCCCTAGGAAACCCATTCCAGTGCTTCACCATCCTCCTAGTGAAAAAGATTTTCCTAATATCCAACCTAAACTGCAACTTGAGACCATTGCTGCTTGTTCTGTCATCTACCACTGAGAACAGTCTAGATCCATCCTCTTTGGAACCCCTTTCAGGTAGTTGAAATCAGGATGAGGAACAAGGCAAGAATAAGCCAGGGTCCAGAGTGGCAGCCAGGTAGAGTCCAGTTTTGCAGACAACTCCCTGTGCCTCTCTTTGGTTTTAAATAGGAAGCCCTGAGCAATGAGAGATCCTTTGAGCAGGGGGTTGGACTAGATAACCTCCTGAGGTCTCTTCCACCCCAGTCTTCTCTGATACTATGATTCCAACCAAGGCTCAAGGAAGGCCTCCCTGATGTAACTTCAGGTTTCATGGTCTCTCTGCTCAGCTAGTTAGTGCAAAGTTGCTGGAAATGACTGTAGGACTATGAACCCCGCAGGGACTGCTGGGACTGTGAACCCCCCAGACCCAGGTTGAGACCCATGAGGTTGCAACAGAGCGAGGTAGGAGCTGGGCAAGGGTGCCGGCTTCCTCCGTGCCTCAGAGGTGCTTAACACCCTGCTGTGCCCCAGGCCCCACCCCCACCTGCCTTCTTCTCCTAAGCCCCCAGCCCCACCCTGCCTTCTCCTGCCAAGTTCTTCCCCTTCTCCTGAGTGTGCCCCATCCCTGCTCCTCCCCTTCTCCCCAGTGCCTCTTGCATGCTGCAGAACAGCTGATCATGGCAGGTGGTAGGCGCTGGGAGAGACAGGGAAGAATTGATCTACTGGGTCACCATGGATGGGAGGCGCTGTGAGGAGGAGGATCTGGCTGCCAGTGGATGCTAAGCCTGTCCTGATGTCTGGTTGGAGACTAGAGCAAAAGGCTTAGAGTGTGTGTAGCACTGCTCTCATTTTCCTGCTGATTGTTTTTCCCTTTCCCACTCAACCCGCCACCCTCCTCTGGCATGTAAGTGACACTTCTTACATTGGTTTCTACACCAACTTACACTTGCTTACAGGCTTACCAACATGTCACTTACCACCACCATCTGTGTCACCTCTGCTTCTGGCCCAGAAAGTGCAGTGTGTCACCTCGGTGGAGTATTAACTGCAGAGTGCTTCCGAGCCGGCCAAGCATAAACCAAAGCATATGTCAGCTCTCTTTACATTTACAGATGAGAACATCACCTGGCACCATCAGAGATGTGAGCACATGTCGAGCGACTGACTCTCTGGACTGCAGCGCCTGACTATACTCCATCTCCAGGAGAGTCAGCAGACAGAATATGAGTAAGTGAGCCATGTGCAGGTCACAGGCTGCACCTGGCGCACACAGCCACAGATACACAGAGTTAGCCAGGCTCCCAAATGTCTCCACAGGCTTTGGATACTGGGGGAAGGACTTTGGTTCTTTCATCTTCTCATGCTCAGAACTAAGTGAATTGATTTTTCTTTCATTTTTAACACAAAGCCAGGAATAAAATTCCCTGCAAGTGGAAACCTGGCCATGCTTAGTTAGTCCCAAGGAGATTTTATCAGATAACAGTTTGCAGCAGCTTTTCTTGAAATAAACGTGCTACTCACTGCTTGGCACCCCATTTTACCCAATTTCGTTTTCCTTTCCTTTTGGATTGTGTTGTTCTCCCAGGCCCATTCAGGGCTCAGTAACTCTCCTCTTTCAGAGCAGTAGTGGGCTACGGGCATTGCTGTTGCAGAGCTCAGAGAGGGCCCTGGCCTCCTGAGGCTTGTCCCATGTGATTACTGGGGTGTGCATACGGAGGCGCCCTTGCCCTCATTTCTGGATTTGGAATGTCCAGCTCCCAGAGCATGCAGTGTCTGGCCTGTACGTGCAGACACCAGGCCACTCAGAGGCAGGAATCATCAGGAGGTTTTATCCTACTGTCCAGCTGTTAGGGAGTTTTCACCTGACTCCCCACTGGCCATGCCTGTAGGGTTAGTGTGTCAGTCTCCTACCACTGATCACAGCACTCCTAGCTTCTCTCTTCCTTTTCAGATCCCTGGGGCACATCTCTGTGTAAGGAAGGGCTTGGGGACATGGAGGAGCTAAGGGAAGGTAGTGCACTGGGGAGGACATTCCCTCTTCCTGGAGACCTGTTGTGCTCATGGTTAGTGTTAAGGGCTGTTGGAGTTTCATGGTAGAGTTGTCAGATGATTTGGTCTCTTCCATGGCAGGGGTGAGAAATTTTGCAGGGGAACTGTCCTTGCAGCCTGATGAATGTGGTTTGCCTGTAACCTGTGGCAGATTCTGTGCTTGTTCTCTGAGACACTTCCTTGGAATTGAGCTGAGGTAGCCAGCTTTGAGATAACAATAGCAACCCATTTCTGGACTGGTAGGGCCCCTCTCTTCTGCATGGTGTCAAGTATCAGGGGATAGCCATGTTAGTCTGTATCCATAAAAACAAGGAGTCCTGTGGCACCTTAAAGACTAACAGATTTATTGGGGCATAAGCTTTCCTGGGTAAAAAAACCATTTCTTCAAATGCATGGAGTGAAAATTCCCAGGAAAGCTTATGCCAAAATAAATCTGTTAGTCTTTAAGGTGCCACTGGACTCTGTTCTGCATGGTCTGTTTCTGAAGAGCCAAGCCAAGCTCTTAACCCAGCTCCAGGCATGTGTCTCTTTTCATGCACAAGTTCTGGGCCCACTGTTGGTCACCCAGATCTGCATGACAATGTAATCCCACCCCCTGGGTGTTTTGGGATCCTGCTCCATAAATGCCAATCAGAATAGGTGAAATCACAGTTATTAAAGCCCTGCATCAGATATCTCCACTGCTCCATCTCTACACACTGCCTGTCTGATCTCCTTAGCCCCCAGCTCAGGGCATCATGTTACTGCTGACATGCTCTCCACCATGTCTCACACCCTGTAACAGCCTCCTGCTCCCGAAAGGACAGTTGCAGGGGTTGCATTAACACCAACGTTTTGTACAAGTCATCTGTCAACTGGGACCCGGGCCTTGCTGCTGGGACACAGGCTGGGGACAGAAACCCAAAGTGTGCCCAATCAAAGAGGTTTATGTAAATGAGCTCATGAGTTAAGAGCATCTGCACATGTTCCCAGAAAGGACAGACAAGTTGACCTACATTCCACTGAAAAGAATTCATAGAACAACTCATATTAGTGCAGCACTGAGAACCATGGGATATCTCCCAATAGACCTAGTGCCTCACACGAGGAAATGCAGAGCCAGGGAAGTAGCAATGACTTGATTCTAGCTTTGTAGTCTGGTTGCTTTCACCTCAGCTAGGCCAACATGAGTGGGCACACCCTGTTAGGAGTGTTACTCCCCAGATCTATATTTTCACCTGAGATAGAATTATGGGTCTTGTTTGTCCTTTTGATTCTTGATACAGTTATATTCTTACTAATATGTGTAAAAAAGGACAAACACACTGTGTATGTTGCTTCTGCCTAATTAGCAAGGCTTGTTATTATAATGAGAACAGATAAGAACAGTTAAAGTGTTACTGGACATGGTGGGAGTATAATATATGAGCGCACAATTCAAAACTGCCTCAACTCCTATCTCAAGGCTAGGTCAAGCAATCCGTCTGGAGGGGCAAAGTGGGGATTGAGGGGAAGGTAAAACACTAAAAGGCTAGAGATATGCTTGCCCCTGGCTGAAGCACAACCTCACTTACCTCTCTCATGGGGTACAAAAAAAATTGGGATGAAGACCACAGACTAATGACCCCCGAGAGTGGAACGTGACCATAAGTTGGAGGGGGTGGGACTGTTGGAGTGCATTTCAGGTATAATTATGCCTGCTAAGGAGGGAGGGGAATGGGACACAGGGAAACAAGACTCTGCAGCATTAGCGTTATAGACATGCTTTCTGGAAACTAACACCAATAAACATCTCATTGCCTGCACTTCGGACTTTTGGTCTTCTGCTTTCTGTCTGTGTGACAAGAACCAGGGGAGAGAGTGAAGGGAAAGTCCTCTAACATATTGGTGATGTGACTCGGATGCATCACGCTGGAGTAGCAGCCAGGGAAGGCCCTTTTGCCAACTGTGTGAGCAGCTGTTTGGCGGGAGTATGGCAGGTTCTCATGATGGTAGTTGTGGGTTTCGGCAAGTCAGGGTAATGTGTTTTGAAAATAAATGGATACGGAAGAATTAGGGTCCATACCAGGTCCAGGGGTCAACCTGGGATGAGACTGAGAAGGAGATGGGGGAGGTTTTGGGGGACTCCAAAGGAAAGAAATATCAGAAAAAAGGGATGGTACTACAATATCTGTGCATAAGAGTGGCATACTGGGTAAAACAGGAAGCTGATCTCCAGCATATTAAGGATTTGAAGGGGATAGTGGACCACAACAGATTTTAATGGAAAAATCTGTATTAGTAGTGGAGGTAGCAGACCTAAAGACACAGGACACTGCATGGGCAGAGGAGTTCTGTGAGGCAATTAGGCAGGAGAGGGATGAACTGGAGGGGAGTGGCAAATTTAGAGGATGAGCTATACTGGTGTAAGCAGGGAAGTAATGGACCAGGGGGTTCTGAACCATCTGCCCCACCGATGGCAGAACAGGAGGCACCTTCCATCCTAAAAATACACTGTACCCATAACTGCCAGTGGGTGTTATAAGTTGGCAGCGGGAGTTATAAGTTGGCAGTGGGCATTATAAGTTGACGGTCCACAGTCCACTCTCTCAGCCCCTGAGAGAGTGGCTACTGCCCGGAGCTCCGGGAGATGGTCATAGTAGTCCCTGATTGTGATTGGGGGCAAGACCACACTCTGCAAATAGTAGTCCAGGTGGAATTTTCCCCCTTGTTCCTAAAGGACTAGGATACATTGCTGAGTTGGCTGGGGAAGGTGCCCTTGGGTGATTGAGATCAATTTGTGCTGTGGCTTTTGGAGGTGGGCAGAGATGGAGGGTTTAACTCATGAGGACCAGGTAGCCATAAAGCCATAGGTGCTGATTTCCCCTCTGTCCAGTGAGTGCCCAACCCCCACCCCTGGCCCCGCACCTGCACCGCCTCTTCCTTCCCCTACCCTCTCCTCGCCCTCATTCTACTCCTTCCCCAAATTCCCCGCCCCCTTTCCACCCCCTTTCCCCAAGTCCCCACCCCTGCCTCGCCTCTTGTCCGCTTCCTCCCCTGAGCGCACCGAGTCCCTGTTTCTCACCGTTCCTCCGGGAAAGTTCTAAGGGCCGCCAAATAGCTGTTAGGTGGCGGGGAAGGGAAGTTCTGGGAGGAAGAAGGAGGAGTGGGGAAACAGCATGCTTGGAGGGGAGGAGAAGGAGGCAAGGAGAGTGGAGCTTGCCTGCTGGTGGGTGCAGAGCACCCACTAATTTTTCCCCATGGGTACTCCAGCACTAGAGCACCCATGGAGTTGGCGCCTATGTATAAAACACAGTCTGTTAGCACGGGACACACTGAACACTGACATAGCGGGGTTCGGAAACACATTTCCAATTTTAGGGCAGGTGGTGAAACAGCTATTCGGGGTGCATTCTCGTATTGGGGGGATGAACAAGATGATGAGAATCCCTGGGGAAACAGATAGGGAAATACTTAATCGCATAGAGGCATGGGCACGGTGCTGGGTGGCTCCCCTGGACAGCCCATAGGCGATACCTCAGGCAGGGACACCAGAACCTGGTGGGGGTGTGGAGTTGCTGGAGAAATGGTTGAAGCTGAGTGATACGTAGTTTGTGGATATGATGAGGAAGACTTGGGGCACCTTAGAGACTAACTAGTTTATTTCAGCACCCTGAGCTTGTTCCTAACCGACTGCTTCAGCTTATGGAGTAGATGGATGTGTGGAGACAAATGCATCAGAGGGGAGAGCTAATCCATGCTATCATCCTGGGGTGGGGGGTTCAGTACCAGGTGGACAGGAGTGGGTCGGCTCAGAGTTTGGTTTTCAAACTTTTTGTATTGCTGACCCCTTTTACACAGCAAGCCTCTAAGTGTGACCCCCCATTATACAGGTGTGTCGTGTCTTACGTGAGGGTTCCATTCTGGGACCCCGTGCATAGCCAAAATCGCAAATAGCCAAGACACCCATTTAGTTCAACGGCAGGTGGAATTCCCCTACCCCCAACGGTAGGCTGCCAGCCCGGATCCCTCCAGTGGACTGCCGACCGGCCCCTGCTGCGGGCTGGCTGCCGGTTCCAGCCCCGGTCCCGTCGCAGACTGGGCTCCGGCTCGGTCCCCGCTGTGGGCTGTCGGCTCCTGCTGCGATCCCCGCGGCGGGCTGCCGGTCCCAGCCCCGATCCCTGGCGGGCTGGGCTCCCAGCCCCCACAGCGGGCTGTGGCTCCTGCTGCAATCCCCATGGCGGGCTGCCAGCCCCGATCCCTCAGGCAGGCTGCTGGTCCCAGCCCCGATCCCCGCCATGGGCTCCTGGCCAACCCCTGCCACAGGCTGCCACCAGCACCAAGCCCCAGCCCCCACCCCAGCTGGCATCACTTACAGTCTTGGATTTTTTTAAAAAAAAATTCTGTCTTTTCCAGCCGCGTAAAGTCAAATTCGCGTACGTTAAATACGCGTAAGATGCGACTGGCCTGTAAATTAAAAATGGGGGAGAGGTATTTTAATTTAATGGAGGCTTATGGCTGTCAGCCCCATGAAGCTAACAGCTCACGACCCCCATGTAACTACCTGAGGGATCATGACCCCCAGTTTGAGAACTCCTGGTCTAGGGAAGAGGCTGTGGTTTTGAGGGGATACTCAAAGATAACTAGCTCATTCTGGTGCATGTGGCAGCAACTCCCATTCGACTCTCAGAGCCAGGATAGGGGCTAGGAGTTCCCAGATGCCATGGCACGTGGAACCCCACCTCTAGATGTGTTGTTGCTGTCTGTACTTTTCTTGGCTTAGGTTTCCTTTCTCCCTAAGTCATTCTTTTCTCTCTCCCCACTCCCTTCCTCTCTCCGCTTCTTCTCTCCCCTCTCTCTGAAAGTCTTTATGTTTGAAGATATGGTTGCCAGGCAATATGGAATGTCTTTACTAATTAGTCACTGGAAAGTGGTTTCAAGAAAAGCAGTAAAAACTAACAAAAAGGATCAGGCCCAAAGATTGAAAAATTTGTGTCTGCATGAAGCAGTTTTGTTTAAAGCCATAGCCCCTCCCAAATAGGCTAAAATGGGGGCAAAAAAGGGGAAAGGGTCAAGTCAGAGCTCTTGATCCCTTGCATGTAAGAATTTGGAAATAGCTTTTAAGACTTCTCCATCCTGGAATTTTTGCTACAGCTGGCTGACCACACCGGGAGAACCCCTGGCTTTTACGCCATGGAGTTTTAGTGGAACAGTCAAGCCCCTATAATGCTGTCTCTCAGCTATTATCTGGCTATAAACTTAAAGCTGGGCACAGCAGAGAAACCATCACAAACCTGGCCTACTGTACAGGAAGGGAAACTGAGGTACCACCACCTCATGAATTTCATAAATAACCAGGGATAATTCATCTTTTCCCTTAAGGATAGAAACGATTGAAACCTAGCCTGTTTATAGAACAAAACACTGGAAAGTATGGAGGTAATTGTTCCATTTTCCTGCAATCAGCAAGGAGACATAAAAGGAAGGGGTATTTTAAGCACTAATCTGCAGCCCCTAAATGGGGTAGAAAAATGTCCTTTTGTCTTTCAGAACTTTAGAAAAGGCAGCGCCAGCTGAAGGGCAATTCAGGATACCATGGATCGCAACAGGAAACTATTGGTCCCCATGAGCCCTGTGGGAGTAATGGGAAAGGGAGAAACTCACTGGGAACTACTGGGGGATAGATGCGGAGGATGCAGTGGTGTAAATTGGGCAATAATTATGTTAAGCAATTGCCTGTCCAGAGAAAATATTTGGATGTGCCCCTCCATGGAGGAGCAGACCCAAGAGCTTGTTGCCAGGGGTGCACGATTGGGTGTAATGTAAATGAAATATGGAGCGTTCTGCTGGGACTGCACAATTCTGTAATATAACATTTGGGAGTACAAGAGCACCATCATCTGGCACAATTACATACATCTACATGCTGCCATCGGGATTTTGGAGCATGAATGGATCTGTGGAACTCATTGCTGTGAGCAGCTGAACCAGTGCATACAATCCGATTCCATACCAAGTTGTTGAGCTGGTTTGGACAATATCCCACTTCTCTGTGGCTATTCAGTGGACTCATGATATGGACAAAAGCATGCGAGACCTGCAGGAGCAGCTCGATGCAAATGACAACAGCTGGATACATTTAAAATATATTCCCCAGAATGGTGTTAAAAGGATTTTAACCCTCTCAAAAGAGGAGAAGCAGTGTTTCTTGTGGTGACCCAGATGTTGGACTATACTATAATGGTCAGGACTCTCAATGTTACTGTGGATCATTATGGCTAGTGGCCTGTTGTTGAGAATACTAATTCTGCAATGTATACTGCAGTGGTTCAGGGGGGTAAAAACCCACAAAGCACAACCACTGATTATAACACATAAAGCAATGTAGGCCCTCTACCAAAGTGTTACAGAAAACCTGGATCCAACCTTCTCGGGCCCATCTCTGTGGGAACTCTGAAACACTAATTGGAATACATGCAGTATGCCCATACGAAGAAAGGTGTAGGGCATTATACTGCACAGAGGGAAGTGAGGCAAATGGAGTATTGACACTTTACATCTTGGTACCTGGCTCTTTCAAGAAATGTGCTGTCACACTTGGGCAGGAAGGTTCCAGAAGAAAAGTGAAAATAAGGGGTTGAGTGTTAGGAGTGCTAGTGACAATGTAGGATTCAGGCCTGTATTTTCACCTGAGATAGAATTTTGGGTCTTGTTTGCCCATTTGATTCTTGATACACTTATATTCTTATTAATATGGGTGAATAAAAGACAAAGGATGTTAGTGTGTTAGTACAATGGGAACAGTTAAGAGCAGTTAAAGTGTTAGGCATGGTGAGAGTATAATATACGGGAGCACACTTCAAGACTGCCTCAACTCTTATCTCAAGGAAAGGTCAAACAACCAGTCAGGAGGGATAAGGTGGGATGTGGGAGAGGGCTAAGGTAAAACACTAAAGGACAAAGAAATGCCTGCCCCTGACCAGAGCAAAACTTCACTCCTTATCCCTCCCATGGGATACAGAAAAGGTGGGACCAAAACCCAAGGCCCATAACCCCGCCCCCGCAAAAAAAATAGAATATAATTGTAAGGGGTGGGACTGTGGGCATGCATTTCAGGTATAATTATACCTGCTGAGGAAGGGAGAATGGGACACTGGGAAACAGGGCTCTGCTGTGTCAGTGTTATGGACGTGCTTGCTGGAAACTAACCCCAACAAACATTGCATTGTCTGCACTTCAGACTTCTAGTCTTCTGCTTTCTGTCTTTGTGACAAGAACGAGGGGAGAGGGTGAAGAAAAAACACTCTAACACACCCCAGGGCCAACCCCTCAGGTGAATGCTGTCATTCAGCCAAGGGTGAGGGAGAAATGGGCTCCAATGGAAGAGGTGTCTCCTGACTATGTGACATGAGGGAAGAGCAGGAGGGGTCAGAGCCCATTCAGGCCTGACTGACAGCCTAATTGGTTGTTTTTGTTTTCCATACTCCCAGGTGCTCACTGGGCTGGGACCAGCCCAGGCACTGCCTGTATCTGCCTGTATCTGGGCTGGGGAAGAGCACTGGGGCTGGAGTGGGGTGTGGCCCTACCTGTGGTTGATGTATAAGAATAAAGCCCCTGCTTGGAGCCTCTGCCTTTGAGGATACTGAGTGGAGCTGTAACCTGCCCCTCTGAAGATGGGTTACTTAGGAGGTGAGGGCAGAATGCCAATCCTACCTAGTACAAACCGGGATTTGCAGTAATCTGCCAGTATGGTTTATGGCCATCCCATGGCATGAAAATCCAAGTACTGGATGACTCTTCTAGTCATGGAAAGAGAATCATAGTCATTCAGAAGACTGTTCAGGTGAGATCCCATCTAGGCCAAGGGAGGGAACTCTGTACAGCATATTTGCTAGGTCTGGACAGTCTAGTTTATAAAGTCCCAAGCAACAAGGCTTTGGCCACTACCCTTGAGAGAGTATTTCCCAACTCAATAGAGTTGATTCTTGGGCCACCCTAAATAATTCCTCTCCCTTCTTGCCATCTGCACCCTTGCTGTAAGGCTCCCCACCAGTGTGTGAGTGAGAGAGATTAGAGAGATTTCTGTCTTACATTATTGCCTACAAGTCAGTGCCCACAGACCCTCATTGGTTTTGTTGGTTTTCTCTGAACTGCAAGGGCCTTTCACATGTTGACACCACCCTGGGGTGGAGATGCTCAGAACCCAACGAAGCATTCCCATATGGTCTCACCAGTGCTCTAGGAAGAGGGATCATTACACCTCTACATCTATGGAGTGGTGAGTCTGCCCTAGACAGACCCCTCTGGTGGTGGTGAGAACCTGACTCCCACCTTCCTGTGAGCACAATATATTACAAACCAAAGTGTGACTCACTGTCTTTCCATCTCCCTCATTCCTCATCTAGCCAGGGCTAATGCAGGTGTTTTCTACACAAAAGTGTTGTACAAGTGTAAAAATTGGTTTTTAGATGATTGAGTTAAACCAGTACAATCCCTGTGTGGTCGCTCCTATTTCAGTTCAAGAGCAGCTTCTTTTGATTTAGCTTAAACCACTTCCTAATCAACTTAAGGTACACTGAAATATCCTAGTTCAAACATCCACACAGTCTTTTGCACCAGTTTGTCAATCAGTTTCAAAGCCCACCTGCAGCATTCTTGTGTACCAGTCCTGAGGCCCAGGGTCAGGCACTCCTGACACACATAACACGTTCCAATACTGACAGCTCCATAGCTAGCATATGCTGCACTAGCTCACCAAATAGCACTGCCTTCCTGGGCACAGCGGTTTAGCTGCACATCCTTGGAGCTCCAGGGCATTAGGGAGGGAGCACTTAGTGCACAGATATTGGAGAGATGTTGCCAGGCTGGTTTGGGCTGGGGCTTGGGTGGGGAGGTGCTCTAGGACAGGGTGGCCAACCTGTGGCTCCGGAGCTACATGCAGCTCTTCAGAAGTTAATATCCAGCTTCTTGTATAGGCACCACTTCCAGAGCTAGAGCTACAGGCACCAACTTTCCACAGTATCAGGGGGTGCTCACTGCTCAACCCCTGGCTCTATCACGGGCCCTGGCCCCACTCCACCTCTTCCTGCCCCCTCCCCTGACCCTGCTATGCCCTTGCTCCTCCCCACTTCCCTCCAGAGCCTCCCACATGCCACGAAACAGCTGATTGGGAGATGCTGATTGGCAGGACTGCTGGTATGTGGGAGGCCCTGGGAGTGGGATGGAGGAGCAGATGGGGGGCTGCTGACATATTACTGTGGCAATGTACATTGGGAAATTCTGGCTCCTTCTCAGGCTCAGGTTGGCCACTCCTGCTCTAGAAGTTGGTTTCTGGCATTGGCTTCTGACTGTCTTTCTCACCTTTACCCCTTTCCCATTCACATTAAATCCTGCTGTTCTGCTGGAAAGCATTAAGGGCTGCCATCAAACAGATCTTTGACCTATTCACAATCATAGACCTGGTTAAAACAAACTGGCTTAGGAAGCACCCCTCATTCAGGCTAAATGGATGGAGCAATTAAATGCTCCTGAAAACAATAGCAGGCTACTGTCAAAGGTACTAGGCCCCATGGGGATCAGGAACTAATAGAGGAAAGTTGAGCCTCTAGGACTCCTTGCAAATGTTCATGGAGTAGGCGATTGACTGTGTGCAGCTGTGGGTCTGTGGGAGAGAGGTAAAAAGCCAGAAAAGCAGTGGCACTGGTTAGCATGGCCCTGAGAGGGAATAGAGAGACAAGGTGTTGCAAAAACTGCTTATTTCCTTTGGAGTTCAGTCCAATATACCTCAAAGGACAGGCATAACTCAGTATTGAAAGGGGATGACCCCTCCACTAGCCAGCCCCACTGCTTGAATTTTTCAATGAGGGGCTTTAAGCCCAGACGAGCTGCTTTTCACAAAGGGTACTGTTTTACACAGACAGGGCTTTCTTTTTCTTTTAGTGGTATTTTCACAGGGGGTACAGATGTCGCCCTTGGATGGTTTCCATCTGCCCATACATCAGGGTTTATTCCTTCTAAGTCTTCAATGTTCCCTGTGCAGGTAGTTGACTCCTTGTTAAAGAGGGCCATTTGATAGTTTGAACCCTGTTTTCCTGGTAGGTGTACTACAATCTGCTCTTGGAAAAAGATTTCAACTTGTAGTTTGGTTAGGATATCTCGTCCTAACAGAGCAAGGGGCATGTAGGTGAAACAATAAAGGCATACTCTAGCATATTGTCCCCGATTTTTGTAAGCAAGGGCTTATATACAGGCAGTTTACTCTGTTTTCCCTCAATTCCTTCTATTATTACATGTTTTCCGCTTTCTTCAGCAGAAGAGGGTTTTGCAGGGATCATAGAATACGTAGCCCCGGTATCCACTAGAGCTTTATATTCCTTGCCACCCACCCTTATCTGTACCATGGGATTTTCCCTGTAAGAGGGGTTTTGGCTTTTCCAATTAAATAAGTCCGTGGTAGTAAAGGGGGCATAGAGGAAAGATGTTCGGCCAGTGGGGGACATTACTTCTCGCATGGGGCAGGCTCGGTTTATTAAATCATGACTTCGGGTATTTGAGGCAGGTCCCGTGTGACGGCTTGGGGAAAGGGGGTCAAATTCAGCAATTATGTTACTGATTCCATTTGCTCCCCCTTGGGTGGGACTGTCCTCTGGAGTCAGGGGACTAGCCAGTTGAACAGGGCTAGTAACAGACGGAGATGGGCCAGTTGGACCACTTCCTGAGGGAATGGGGGTGGATGGCCTATAAGGGGGGGCTGATGGCATTACAGTCTCGAGACAAGCATCCTCTGCAGGCTCGCAGAGAATAGTCGGACGAGGCTTGGGAACCCCTAGGCGCATTTGTTTACATAATTTAGAGGCACATTTAATAAGCCAGGGGGGGCCGATCCTGACATACTGTTAGCCAACAATCAATATAGGGGAACTGGTCCCAGTGTTGATTTGTAACCACTGTTTTATAAACCTTAGTTGTGAGGTCTACATCAAAGGACCCTGAATCGGGCCAACCAAGACCGAACGTGGTCCATTCCAACTGACAAAACATAATCAACTCATCTTTAGTCATCTTAATACCATGATTACTCTTAAATTTACCAAAGTTACGTAACATACAACCCAAGGGAAAGGCGGAATCTTCCATTCGGGAGCGACCCGATCCCATTGCTATACCAAATGATTCACAAGGAATCTACAAACGGCGAATTAATACAAAAGTACTAAAATCACCAAACAAATTAACAATGAGAGTAATGGAGATACTTACACCGCTCTGTTTCCCAGGCACCTACCAAACTCCAGAAGCCTCTGGTCTTGCCTGATTTGTAGGGACTCACGTTTTAACGTTCCGGGTATCACCGCAGGTCGGGTTAGAGTTAGGATGGGCAAAAACTGCCCGGTGCGCACTATCCTTCCTCTGGTCGGTCTGCGGTGATCCCGAAGTCGTCCAAAGGCTGTCCCATCTGGGTCGCCAGAATTGTTGCAAAAACTGCTTATTTCCTTTGGAGTTCAGTCCAATATACCTCAAAGGACAGGCATAACTCAGTAGACTTCTGGAAAAACAAGATTTATTGCAAGCAATAAGGAGTCAGAAGGGGTTATCACCCAAACAACTGGCTCAACTCAATACATGTGTGTAGATATTTTATACCCCTGTGTTGATAAGGGAGGGGGACTTTTAATCCACTTACACAGGTGGGAACACTTAATGGCTATTACATCCATTGTTGGTCTTAATCTATTTCATTTACATGTCTGGTAAACAGGAGGTTCAAAACACTTAGGGGTACTTAGACACTATGATGCCTGCACATCTGTGGCAGGGTGAATGCAAGTTTAAAATGCATGTTAAACTAGGGGTCAATAGTACATATACGGGGAGTGAGATTATAAATCTAAGGTTATTTTAAAATCATACTACAACATTCTAAGTTACATTTTCCTAACAATCATTTTCTTAACAAAGGTGTCTAGGGGTTACAGAACATGCTGGAGAGGCAGGTTTGGATTTTGGAGCGAGGAAACTGTCTGCTGTGGTTTGTTCCTGTTGTGTTCAGAAAACAGGACTTTTTAAACAAACAGGATGGCACCAAACAAATTGCTGACTCATACAATCAATTTCTTCTCCTAATGGAAACAACCTGGCAAGGCCCTGAATCATGACTACCTGCTTGGGTCACAGCAGCAATGCTGCCTATTTGCCTTTGTTTTTTGTGTTGCTGGCCCCATAGGACTGTTAATGGTGTGGCCCTGTGCCCCTTTATAGTCGAGCCATAGAGAGTACAGCTTTGTAGCCCAACCCAAATCAAATGGGACCTGACATAAGTGTTGAGCTTGGGTTGGTCCAGAACCAATCGGACCCTCTTGGGCTCAGGTTGGGCCATCTCTGATCACCAGGTCCTGCCTGTGAGGTTGGCACTGTGGCAGCTGCATGCCTCACTCAGAGGTCAGAAGAGACCATTATGTTCATCTAGTCCGGGGTGGGGGTGGGGGTGGGGGTGGGAGGCAAGCGTTTTGGCCTAAGGGCCACACTGGGTTTCAAAATTGTGTGGAGGGCCAGATAGGGAAGACTGTGCCTCCCCAAATAGCCTGGCCCTGCCTCCTATCCGACCCTCACCCACTTCCCGCCCCCGACTGCCCCCCTCAGAACTCCCAATCCATCCAACCCCCTCGTTCCTTGTTCCCTGATCGCCCCGTCTGAAGACCCCCCCACTCTAACTGCCCCCCCAGGACCCCACCCCCTAAGCCCCGCTGCTCTTTGTTCCCTGACTGTCCCCTCCAAAGACCCCCCCACACCCTAACTACCACCACCCCCTATCTAAGCCCCCCTGCTCTTTGTTCCCTGACTGTCCCCTCCTGGGACCCCCCCTCCTCAACCACCGCCCCGGGACTCCACCACCTAAGCCCCCCCAACCCCCTGCTTACCTGTGCTCAGCTGGGCGCTGGGTACCACGGCGGGCGGCGCTCGGCCCAGCCCCTGGCACCCCGGCTCAGGAGCACGGGACCCCGCAGCGGGCAGCACTCAGCCCGGCTCAGGATCACGGGGCCCCTCAGCGCAGGACCCCACAGTGGGCGGTGCTCGGCCCGGCCCCAGCACCCCGGCTTGGGAGCGCGGGGCCGGGCAGTGCTCGGCCTGGGAGCGCGGGGCCCCGTGGCGGGCAGCACTCGGTTTGGTCCCCGTCTCGGGAGCACTGGGCCCTGCAGCGAGCGGCACTTGGCCCAGCCTGGGAGCTTGGGGCCCCGTGGCGGGTGGTGCTAGGCCCAGCCCCCAGCACCGTGACTGGAGAGCGCGGGGCCAGGCACTGCTCGACCTGGCCTGGGAGCGCTGGACCCCACCGGGCAGCGCTCGGCCTGGCCCAGGAGCGCAGAGCCCCACAACGGGCGGCGCTCGGCCTGGCCCAGGAGCGCAGGGCCCCACAACGGGCGGCGCTCGGCCTGGCCCCCGGCACCACAGCTCAGGAGCGCGGGACCCCACTTTTGTATGGTAGGAACCACTTACACTTGTATTTGGGTATTCAACCAGCATCTAAATAACCTGCTCTGGTATGAACTGGCCATGAACACAGCAGATTGGAGATGAGAAGAGGGTTTCTCGCCATCAGAGGAGGGAAGTTCTGGAGCAACCTGCCAATAGTGGGAGCGGGAGGGAAGGCAAACACCCTAACTGATGGAGCATGATCAGTGTCTGAACAGGGTTGACACCAGAGCTGCCTATGATAGCAGGATGGGATTCAATGACCGAGCAGGGTCTGTGCATCCACGTCCCCATACACGTGACCAGCCGACAGTGGGGCGGGGGGATGGTTTTTGGAATCAGAATACTTTCTCTGCCTTGTGCTGATTGGCTGTTTGCACCAACCCTCACCCTCCCTTGGTGTTTTCACTCCTCACTCTCCTACCATCTTCTCTCCTGCCTTGTTCCCCTCCCCTGTACCCTCCCTTTTCTTTCTGTAACCCTTCTGCCAGGCCGGGTTAAAGCAGCAAGGGCCAGGTTCAGTACCTAGGGGTCCCCTCTTAACAACACAAGACAAAACTGTCTCGAGCCCCCACCCAGTGACCTGGGAAAAATCCTAACACCCCCCTGGGTGCCTCAAAGAGGCAATACTTCCCCTCTCGCAAGCACAGATTGGTGTATCAGAAATTGTTATTAACAGGAGATAAATGACATCATGAAATTGGAAAAAACACCACAACTAGGATCATAAACCAACCCCTGAGCAAACCACCACCCCAGCCGATTGGGCTGTGTCCCCTTCTTTAGGTTTGTGAGTCCAGTAGCCCAACAAATCACCCAATAGTCCCGAAATGTCCCACAGCCCAAAAGTCTCTGGAGCCCAGCAATCCAAAAATCACCCAATAGTCCCAAAAGTCCCTCAGCCCAAGAGTCTCTGTTCCTGGTCAGTGCAGAGTTCCAGAGTTAATCTGCAGAGTCTTACCTCCCAGCCTGGGTGGAAATGGAGGGTAGGGCAAGGGGCACCTTACGTGGTCCGAAGCCAACTGCGCCGCCTCTCCGTGAGGTTCCGCTGCAGCTGTCCCCGCAATCGGCTCTGCTCCGCTCCGCTGGCTGTCCCACGAACCGCTCTTCCCGTTGATCAGCTAGCTGCTCTGCTAACCGACACACAGACAGCTGTGCCGCACCGGTCACTCTGCCCGCAGCACCAACGCCTCCGCTAGTTGACACACAGACAGCTCTGCCGCACCAGTCACTCTGCCTGCAGCACCAATGCCTCCGCTAGTTGACAGACAGCTCTGCTGCACCGGTCACTCTGCCCGCAGCACTAACGGCTCTGCTAGTTGACATATGAACAGCTCTGCCACACCAGCCACTCTGCAGCACCAACAACTCCACTAGCCAGCCTGCTAGCTGACACACAGACTGCTCTGCTGCACCAGCCACACTGCATTTTTTTCTGGCCCCCCTACTTAAGACAGTGCTCAGTGATTTCAGCTCATACTAGGGGAGCCCTAGTGCAGGTGCACCAGTGAGCCCAAAACAATTTTCAGCTCAGCAGTCTAAAACCATGCTTCTAATGGAAGCAAAATTCAATTCTGACATTCTAGAGTGTAGACAAGCAAGGTACAATATGTCTATGAGACCCTCAGACACAACCCTCACAAAAAGGTATAGTTGCTTGTCTACCATCTCTCTCAATCTCACAGTGCTCTGAAACGCATGGCCCTTGCCCAGTGAGTGCTACCTAGGTGATGGCGAGTCCCTCCATCATAACAAGGGCCAAGTACATGTCCATAGTCCTTCATTCACATAATCAGAGTAACATCAGTTTATCATTCCTGCCCCAATAACATAGAAACTGGGGCTCCCTCATCAGCCGAAGTGGCCATGTGGGCTGCTGTGGGCTCAGGCTAGGCGCAGTGGGTGTGTCTATGCAAATTGATCAGCCCCAGAATTATTTTCCAAGACTCACTGCAATTCCCACAGTTCACCACCAGATGTCAGAATATACCGCATTCCTGACACTGCTTACATTTCCATTTAACTGATCCTCTGCTAAGTAAACCCTGGGGGTGTGGGAATCAGGGCACTCACATGCCATTTGCTGCCACTGCATGGGTCACTCTGCTGGTGGGTTTGCTCCCCGCCCTTCTCCCTCCCATCCTGGGTCTAGCTGGTCTAGATACATTGTCAGCTTTCAGCCAGGGACCGGCTCAGTGTTTACACAGTGCCCAGCACACTGGGATTCCACCCTTGGCTGTCCCAATGCACCACTGTAATAAACAAGGTTAATAATCATGTAAAATGTTACTGGCTGCCAGTGGGGAGGGGAGGCAGTAAGAGCAGCTGAAGTTGTGTGGATGCTGGTGGCTGCAGCCGTTTGTGTGTCTGGTGTGTGCACACTCACCCTATCCTTATGTGTGCATTCTTGACCATCTGTACACCTCAGGAGGTGGGGAACATACGCACCCTTCTATACACTGAGGTGGGGAAGGAGCATGCTCGCCCATCTGTACAATGAGGTGGAGAGGGCAGCATGCACATCCATCTATACACCGAGGTATGGGGGATGCTGCACACAAACACTAACCCATAAGGGAGTTTTGGGCAGTGTGAAGGTCTCCTAGCTGCTGGGGGTTGCTGGGCCCCTGGACTGAGCAGCAGTGGGAGAGAGGAAGCTCGTCCCCAGAGGCGTGTTTGAAGTGCCCAACACCCCTGTACAGCAAATGGTTGGGAGCTGAGAGCAGGATGATACAGAGCAATATCAGTAAGTGGTTTTAGTGTCAGCAATCTTCTAGCTAGCTGTCAAAGGGAATATTTAAACGATTTTCCTGCTACTTGAGCACATTCCAGTTATATTTATTCCCCGCCAAGTCGGGGGCTGTAAACATCAGGTTTGAGAAGGGATGGCTCCAGCTATCACAGAGATTAGAAAGACCGAAGTAGGGATGTACCATTGCTAGTTTAGAGACCTGTATGGACTGAGAATCTGCAGGGCCTGACCCTCAGCATCTCCACCAGTCCCAACCCTGGCGCATCTGCCTGAACACCTCCTGCTCGTCTAGACAGTACGGGATCCCACGGAGACCTGCAACGTCAGCCCCTAGGGTTCCTGGGAAGGTGGGATTACTACTGGAGTGATCAATACTTCTCTTAGGGAGTGCATTACAGGACAGCTGCCTCGCTAGGCCCAGCCAGGTACAGGGGTGCTCAGGCCTGGAACCCTGTCTCAGTCTCTGCGCTGAACACAGATATGGGAGGGGTTTGCAGCAGCTTGAAGGCACGTTCCCCCACACAGTGTTCTGGGGCCATTCATACACACTGAGGACCTTCGCTGCTCTGCCTGGAGCAGCTCACGTCCCCGGAACTATGGGTTCAGGCCATTTGCATCTCATTAACTGAGAGCGACCTGGTGAGATGCCTGGAGCACCTCCCAGAGTGGACGTGAAAAGTCCCTTCCCCAGCCCCTGGGCCCTAACATGAATTAGAGACTCTGGAGATCCACTCTTCTTCTCCTTGGTAGCTCCCACCTGACCCTCCCCACCACCACCCCACCACATACACACACTTGTCCTCCATGCTTCCCAGGGACTGACAGGTGGAGAAAACATGGGGTAGGCTGGAGCAGTGTGTGTATGAATACAAAAGTCGGGGAGGTTTGGGGTCAGTGTGCGGGGGGGGGTGGGAGTTAACTGTGCAGGGGGCAGCATGAAGATTGTGCCCCTTAGCGAGAGGGGGAAGGCTGGTCCCATGGTTGGGGCACTGGGTTAGGACATGAGAGCCTGGTTCTATTCCTGATCTGCCATGGATTTCCTGTATCACTGTGGGCAGGTCCCCCTGTGTCTCAGCTCCCCTCTGTGCAATGGGGTGAGAGTGGGGCAGCTCAGGGGGATAAATATGCCAGAGGGTAGAGCACAGTGAGATGTACTGAGGGACAGCACTATACAAAAATAGACATTGTTATTACGCTGGCCGAGCTACTGAGTGCTGGAGCCAGCACACCACAGGCAATAGCCCGTATTGTGTAAGCTCAGGTTCATGAGCAGAGCTTTGACAGAGAACTGGGGTTCTGCAAATGAAGTTTTCCTCACATCCCACCTTGAACAAGGGACCGTCCTGGATGGATCTTTGCTCTGTGAGAACTCAGAAGGAAAGTCTCTGCAGTGACATATGGAGGCAAGTCAGGGGAAGTAGCCCAGATCTCCCTTCTCTGCCAGCTTGCCCCAGCCATGAGGAAATGCTTTCTGCCCCCAGCCTGGAGAGAAAGAAGAGGTCAGAACTGCACAGGGGAATGTGGGGAGGGGAGGAGAGAAAGGGGTCTGTGCCGGGGGAAGATGTAGGGGGACTTCATCTCTGTCCCCAACCCTTCCACAGCCATTTCTGTCCCACTTTAACATGTCTTACTGACTCCTTAGTCCAGAAGTGAGCAAACTATTGCCCGCAGGCCACATCTGGCTCCCAGGACCGTCCTGCCTGGCCCTTGAGCCCCCAGCCCCTCCCCGCTGTCCCTCCTACCCTGTAGCCATGCAGACGTGTGGGCAGCGCAGCAGCAGGGCTGTGAGCTCCTGCTGCTCTGAGTGGCATGGTAAGGAGACAGGGAGTTGGGTAAGGGGCAGGATGTTTCAGGGAGGCAGTCAGGGGACAGGGAGCTGGGGGCAGCTGGATGGGGCAGAGGTTCTGGGGGCGGTGCAGTCAGAGGGCAGGGTGCGGAGGAATTGGATAGGTGTGGGAGTCCTGGGGGGCCTGCCAGGGGACTGGCATGTGGAGAGGGGTCGGAGCAGTCAGGGGACAGGGAGGGTTGGATGGGGGTGAGGTCCCGGAAGGCGGTTTAGGGTGGGGGGTCCCAGGAGGAGGTGGTCAGGGGACAAGGAGCAGGTGCAGTTGGATGGGTGGGAGTTCTTAGGGGGCCAGTAAGTGGGAGGGAAGTGGGAGGGGGTGGATAGTGGGCAGATGGGGGCAGGGGCCAGGCTGTTTGAGGAGGCACAGCCTTCCCTACCCAGCCCTCCATACAGTTTTGCACCTCGATGTGGCCCTCAGGCCAAAAAGTTTGCCCATACCTGCCTTAGTCCCTGCACTGCTCCTGCATCCACACCCAGCTCTTCAACCTTAGGGGGAAGCTATGCTGGCAAGGCAGAGAGCAGGGATAAGAAGAGATGTAGGGGGTGGGAGGAGTTCTGTGGCTGGGACACTCATTGCCAAGGAGCCTGGGGCAGGGAGCGGGGAGCTGGGTTGTGGAACCTGGCAGTGCTGAAAAATGATTTCTAATTGTTATTCTCATTCGGGCTCAGATCAGTGCTGGTGTACAGGGAAGAAAATTAGCTCTTTCCTCTCCTCTGTGGTATTCATCCACTGTCCTGCCTGCCCTGCTAGGGTTTCTTTTACACCCTCATTGCCTCATGTCTGTTGATTTCCACTTCACATTTTGAATAAACCAAGGACATTAACTGCCCAAAACACCATTCACACAGCATTCTGGTGCCGTGGGACCTCAGGTCCTTGCATGATGTGGTGAGTGGCTAAAGTAAACCTCTCAAACCCAGGATATCCAATACCTACCTCCATCTCTGCCCTCTCTGAGTGATGCCACAGCATGGTAATAGCAACCACACCGGCATTAGGTCCCCCCTCCTCCCCGCAGAGGCTATGAGGTTGTAGATGGAGCACAAGAGCACATTAGGTCAAAGTCTAACTCCCTTTGTTAAGGCAAAATGCAGGCTTAGGTCAGACACAGTAGGCAGGAGCCCGACCCCCAGCCTACACTCAGATATTGAGCAGGTGCCACCCAAATCAGCCAGGCTTGAGAAACATTACACCCCCTTCTCTCCTGTCCTGAGGAGACCACTGAGACTGCACTAGCCCTCACTGACCCTGCAGACCACTTCCATGTCTGCCCAAGCTGCCCACAAGCCCCACGGAAAAATATCCCTGTGCACAGCTACTGTCACAGCCTACAGAGCTCCGCACTGCCAGGAAAACACACAAGCCTCTCCTTTCCTAACAGTGGCAGATCTGCCAGCCTTTCTCAGCTAATTCCTGCACCAGCCACTGCAGCTAGACCTAACACAGGGAATGCAGCAGGAGCACCTGCTGGCATTCCAGCCTGGGGAACATCACAAACAAACAATGCCACGCTTTTCACATCATTTTCATGTCTACTTATTATGCCCTTACCCCCTGCCTGCCCTGAATCAGTCCTAGGGGTGATTGCCAGCTCTAGAGCACCCTTACGGGTTGCCTTGCAAGGGTTTTGTGTAGTTTATCTTTGTATTTCCTGGTTTTCCTACAGGGGTGTGGGGTTGTTACCTTAACTCTTCATTCCCTGGTTCTCAGATGGTTTAGATTCTTTCTTGTTCTGGCAGGGCAAGCGTCAGTGCTGGGCAACTCTGTGTTAATAGCAGTTCTGTGTAATTCCTATCCTCGCAACCCATGTAGCCATTTCCCCGCATGCCAAGCGGGTTCAGTACGTCTCTTCACCCCTGCCTGGAGTGTCCTGGTTTGGCCATACTTTACACAAGGGCAAGGCAGGGGGAATCAGGCCCTTTGGTTTTGATGTGCTATTGAAATCAGAGATGGGACCAAGGATAGCACCTGCAAGGTGCCTGTGAACATTTGCATGGCATCAGGTAACATGGAAA
The DNA here is from genome assembly GCA_007922305.1 of Dermatemys mawii. Taxonomy (NCBI): domain Eukaryota; kingdom Metazoa; phylum Chordata; order Testudines; family Dermatemydidae; genus Dermatemys; species Dermatemys mawii. The sequence goes on from ML677410.1 coordinate 862,506, forward strand.
GCACAGGGTACAGGATGCAAATGAAAGCAAACCCCAGAGCCCTCTCTGTCCGGATTAGGTGTCTGCCATGGTCAGGTTTCTGCAGACAGAGGCAGAGAAAATTAACTCTTCTGTACCAGATCAATTGCAATGTGCCTATGAAGGGTGAGGAACATTGCTCTGTCCCCATCTCCTACTTTGCGCTGCAGCCAGATGTAGAAGCACCAGGAAATAGAGAACACCTCAAAGGCCGATTCCCCGGCCATCTGGGCTCACTTGTCCTTGTCGAACCTCATCAGATTTCTTCTGGTCCAATCATCTAATTTATCTAGGTCCCTCTGTATTCTACCCTTACCCTCCAGAGTATCTACCATTCCTCCTAGTTTAGTGTCATCTGCAGACTTGCTGCGGGTACAATCATGCCATTCTCCAGATCATTAATGAGATGTTACGCTGAAAGAATTGGCAAGATTTACAGATAAACTGGATGTCTGGATGGGTTAGAGCCCTCAGCATTCACGTCTGAGGACCTGGGTTCCAGATCTTAGGGGACAGTTAATCAAAGCAGCTCAACAGGATTGGCAGCCTATCAATTAGATGACTAAGACTGGAAGAACAAGGGGTGCTGCCAATGAGACTAGGCTGCACCAGGAGAGCTGAGGTGCATTGCCAGAGCTGCATTGGGCCGAGGATTGAAATAGTGGGGTGTGTGGTCAGGATTCAGGTGCATCAGCAAAGCTCTGGGAGATCGAAGGCCTGGAGCAGGAAGTACAGGAGATATTGTGGGCCAGGGCTGAGGTGCATTGGCAGAGCTGTCTCTGGAGTGGATGGAGGAATTAAGATAATACTCCCAGTGTACAGAGCAACTGTAAAGCTGACATGACAGAGAGACATTTCTGGAATGGAAAACCTCCTTCTCACATATTAATATCAATCTCAAATCAAGGGGCTGCATTTAAAAAGGGCTGGGAGGCATCCTGCAGCTCTGCTATTGCTTGTTTTATCAAGGTGTACGCTATCACGTGCTGACTAAGACCAGGTCTACACTAAACAGTTAAGTGGATCCAGTTACATCACTCAAGAGTGTGAAAAATCCACTCCCCTCAGCAGCCGACCTAAGTGCCCTATAGACAGAATTCTTCTGTTGCCCTCACTACCACTTCTCGGGGAGGTGGATTACCTACAGAGAACTCCAGTGAGTTCACTCCAGTGGTGCAGCTATGCCACTTTGTAGCATTTTAAAGATAGACAAGCCCTAAGGATCAGGTCCTGCAGATTCAGACACATGGGAGCAGCCTCAGTAAAGTCACTGGGCCGCGAGCAAGGGACTTACAGGCAAGCTGTAATATCTGTTCCCACCACCTGTAAAGAATACATCACAGATCTTGGCACCCCCATTTCCCTCAGTTCAAGCACTTCCTGTTCGAGGCATTTCAGACCATTTCAACAGATGCCTAGGGAGAGCCTAACTTGCAGCCAAGTTCATCTGAATCTATCCTCATTCAAGTGGGCTCAGGCTGCTCTCTGTCTCCTGCCCAGAAGTCCCCCTTCTTCCAGCTGACCATCACCTTCCCCAAGAACTTATCCTCCATCCGTCGTCTTTTTTCCTTGGTAAACAGGGCCCTATCTCTTCTGTCCTTTGTTCCCCCATTGACTGAAACTGATTGGTCAGGTTACTGGGGTCCTCTCTCCTCAGCTGTTGGTCCCCACATTGGCCAGACCTGGCTGACTTCCAAGCTGGGGTGGGCCTCCCAGTCACTAGTCGCTAGGGTACCCAATATCCAGGCCGTTGTCTGGGCTCCCAACTGCTAGGCAAGATCACACGTTGTCCTCTGCAACAACAGACACCCTCATCCACCACCTCTTTAAACACACAGCACACAGGGGAAACGGAGACACATAGAGCACTCAGGCAAAACACTAAGAAAATCCCCCACTTCATCACAGGCACTCCCCACCAACAGCCACAAAACTACCTCCACATCCCTGCTCAGAACTTTCGCTGGCTGTTATGTTGTAATGGTTTGGCTGCTGACCAGTGTCGTCTCATTGTTTTCTGCTTAGACTGTAAGTTGTTTGGGGCAAGGCAGCCCCTTTGTCCTGTGTTTGTACAGCACTTGGCACAATGGGGCCTTGGTCCAAGACTTGGGCTTCTAGGAGGTATGGAAATACCAATGATAAATAATCATAAGAACAATAATAATAAACTAGCCTGTTACACAAAGGGTCCATGTACAGTTCTTGCATCTCGGCTTTTAAAGAGGAGCAAAACAAGCCTGCAAGGATAGAATTAGGCAGCAAGTTTTGTCTGTTCTGTGATTTCAGCCTTGGCAGTTGCCAGAGAAGCCAGCCCTTGATGCAAAATCCTCCTCCAGTCTGAGCTTTCAGTTCTTAAAAATGCTTCTGACTCTTATGATTATGATGAAACCCCTGAAAATGTGACCTGTGCGTATGTGATATGGTGATGTTTGCCCGAGGCTGCAGAGAGCCTGAAACAATAGATCTGAGCATGTTAATTCTGAAACCTACAGATGGCTGATTAAATGTCAACACAATTAACTACTGTATTCTACTGCTGACTGTTATAGCAACATCAGCTACTGTGCTCGTCAACAATCCCGGTTGCTTCTGATGCCTCCCCAGGTGCCAAAAGTCTCAACTGGCCCCCAGCCAGTGACCACAAGCTTCAGCTTCCCTGACAGCTACTACAGTGTAGTTAGATGTTGTCAACAGAAAAGTGGCACACTGAAAACTGAAAATGTGGGGGCTCGTAGCGGGATGTATGGAGTGAGATAGTTAATCCAGATTTAAATCAATCCAAACCTCCAGTGTTGCACGTAAATACAACCATTGCATAATACTTCTTTGCCAGGCCAGAAGCTGCAGAATCCAGGGGCCTTGGCAGTTGGTAGCTAGTTTAGGCCCAGCTTGCTGCAGAACTCCCTGGGCCTTGCTGGTGCGGCTAGGACACCCTATGTGCTATTTGGCTGAGGGGCTGAAGCTGTGGGGCGGGGTGAGGGGGTGCCATTTACGGGCCAACAGACATAGAGGCTTTGTAAAGTTCAGCGGCTTAGCCACTGAACTTCATAAATCTGTGGTTGGTTTCCACTGCAGGTGTGAAATACGGAAGCCTCTTCAGCCTTCCTGGAGCTGGGCAGGATTTACTTGACACAAGTTGCCAGCTGCACATTCTTTACACAGTGACACGATTTATAAAGGCTCTGAGATTTATTCCACCTGGAAAATTCAGTTAAATGTAGAGATTAGTTGTCAAATGAATATTGTTTGGGAATGTATTTGTCTGCTGGAAGATAAATGGCACTGTCTGTGCCAGGTTTCCCACAGGGGACACATACTGGGAGGGACACACTGGGCCTAACTGGAAATGCTGCTGCCAAGCTTGGGGACAACCAAAAGTGCTGCTGCTGGGTGCACAGGCATGTTACCTCTGAGCTCTGCCTTCCTCCCCAGTTCCTGAACCCAGACAGTAGTTGGTCATGCTTTGGGCAGTGGGTTAGACTAGATGACCTCCTGAGGTCCCTTCCAACCCTGAGATTCTATGATTCTATGATTCTTCCCCAGGACACAGTGTGGGCACAGCTTCTCAGAGATCTTCTCCTCACTTGGGAGCTGAGAGGGCACAGCCCACACTGCATCCCTGCTGTCTGTCTTTGGGTGCTGCCTACTGATCTCTGGGTCATCAGCCCAGGAAGCTGGTTACTTGGCCTGTATTGGTGTCTGTCCTGGTGCTGCTCTAGATAAGTGTTCTCAACCAGGGGTACATGTACCCCTGGGGTACACAAAGGTCATCTAGGTATTTGCCTAGTTTACAACAGGTTACATAAAAAGCACTAGCGAAGTCAGTACAAACTAAACTTTCATACAGACAAAATAAGACAGTCAGCAATTTGTCAGTGCTAGCGGCTGTGGCACTTCTGTATTTTTATGACTGATTTGATAAGCAAGTAGTTTTTAAGTGAGGTGAAACTTGGAGTACACAAGAGAAATCAAATGAAAGGGGTCCGGTAGTTTGGAAAGGCTGAGAACCACTGCTATAGATGGACAAGGGGAGAAAGAGAAAGACAGACAAACAGGCATGGAGCAGGCTACATAACTGGGAGTGAAGCAACAAGCTGGAGAGAGATTGAGAGGTTATGCAGCCATGGGGGAGGTGAAAGGAAAGGGCCAAGGGTCAGCAAAGTCCATGGGGAGCAGGGGCCATGGGGTGGCACAGCCCAGTGTGGGAGGGTCACTGAGCGGTGTGCTTTGCTAGCCTATCTCAGCAGCATAGCCATCCTAAGTATGTGAGGCCAGAGCTGTGCCCAAAGGGATGGACTGCCTTTGGGGATAGCTCCTGTGTCTCCACCCAGCACTAGGCCCATTAGCTGGTCACGCGGGGGAGGGGGCATGATGACTCATGGCAGAAATGTTATTTTGATGGAAATAGAAATATTCACTTTTGAAAACCTGGAGTCAGAGAGCGAGCCTTGGGGTTACCATGGAAACCCAGCGCCCAGCACGGCAGGAGAGATGCGGCTACAAGCATCTCCGTGTCTGTTGTGGCAGAGTCCATGCATCTGTGTCCATTTGATTGTTAACTGTGCATATTTGTGGGAGGAAGGGGTGATTCTGGGGTGTGTGTGATTCTGTGTGTGTGTGTGTGCGTGTGAGCCTCTGTGTGTGTGTAATTCTGGGTGTGTTTAAGTCTGTGTGTGTGATTCTGTGTGTGTATGTGTGTGAGAGTCTCTCTCTGTGATTCTGGGGGTGTATGCATGAGCCTCTGCCTGTGTAATTCTGCATGTGTGAGAGTCTGAGTGTGTGCACGCACATGTGAGTCTGTGTGTGTGTGAGTCTGTGTGATTCTGGGTATGTGTGTATATGAGTCTCTGGATGTGTGTGATTCTGAGGGGAATTCTCTGTGTGTGTGTCTGTATGTGCATGGGATTCTCTGTGTATCTGATTCTCTGTGTGTGTGTGAGACTGTGTGTATGTGTGTGTTTCTGGGTGCGTGTGCATGATCTCTGTGAGAGCATGAACCTCTGTGTGATTTTGCGTGTGTGTGCAAGTCTCTGGGTGTGTGCTTCTGGGTGTGTGAGACTCTGTGTGTGTGTGTGTGTGTGTGTTTGTGTATGATTCTGGGTGTGTGTGATTCTGGGTGTTGGGTTTCTGTTGGAATTCTGGGTTTCTCACTATAACTCTGTAAGGATAAGCAGAATGATTGATGCTACATGGATCTTCAGTGAGGCAAACCTGCCATCAAAACTTAGTTGCACTTATCAGGCCACAGCAACTGGTCTTGCACCTAAACAAACCACACTGAACAACAAAGAACACAATGCTACTAACCTTCTGCAGAATGGCCACAAATTATATCTAGCGATCAATCAACAAAACAAATGGTATCAGTACAGCAGTGTGAGAGAGCTCTGAAAACCCCAGTCAATGAAAACCTAATGAATCTGTTTTTAAAGAAACACTATAGCCATACATCAGACAATACTAACATCCCCACAAAAGACTCAGAAGAGCAGGAGAGCAATCTCTTCCCACAGCCAGCAGGAAAGGATGAACCGTGAAAGAGAAAGAAAAATGAAGGGAAATGGTGTGATACAGGCTGCCCTAACCTAGAAGGAAAGCCAGGGAGCTCTTCAACTCACAGCACTGGGACCCCTCCTTCACTAATCTAGATTCAGCAACCAGGACAAACTGTGATCCATGCTCCAGCAGAGAAAACTCAGAGCACAGGAAGGAAACGTTAGCTCAAACCAAAGATGTGATAGATGCCAGTTCCTTCTGGGAAGAATTTAAACCAAACAGAAACAAGGCCCAATAATCCAGAATGGCAAAACTGGACAGGATATGACCAGACCTAGAGAAAAGAATCCAACCCAGGATCCTGACCCAAGAACAAAACAGCATAATTAGAAAAACAATGACATTTTAACCACCATTTAAAACTACCAGCTCCCTGGCAACCACAAAGTGATGCAAGAATAAAAAGAAAACTCAGAAATGCCAACCCAGGAAATTGTGTGCCCCAGATAATATAGCAGATGAGATGCTAAAACACAGCACTGAACATCTCCAGGATGCCCTTTTCATACTGTTTGAGCTACCCCTCCCATCTGGATACTTCCCTGAGACACGGTCAGATGTGTACCCCCAATATACAAAAGTGGAGGTGCCACCCAAACAACTAGACAGGCATTTGTGTTAGCAGCAGCAGCAAGAAACGCTTCTGAAGCAGCCAGCATAATCCATTAAAGTTGAATTAGATTCCTCCCTGAGAAATGAACCACCAAGCACATCTCTAGCCTAGAGATTCTCATTTACACAAAGGGGGAAGGTATTTGCCTGCTTCACAGATTATAAAAAAGGATTTTGACTCATTCTGGCAGCCAGGACTGACCTTAAATTGCTACCCGATGGAGCTGGCAAAAAATCTCATAACAGCATTAAAACAAACAACATGCAAATAGGCCTTCAGGCTAGAAAGGAGCAGAGAACAGGGACATAACCTCAACCTGACCCTCCTCAGCACAGACATCAGTGACCTAGCAGCCCTGCTGGAATAAGCCACAGACCCAGGATTCCCACAGAATGCAGGTGACCTGGTCTAAGGGTATGGTTACACTTACAAGATTATAGCGCTATAGGTTATAGCGGTCCCCTTATACAGTAATATGTATAGCGCTATTGTATGTCCACACTCAGATGCTCCTGCGGTATAGCATGGCCACATTTGGGGCACTTAATGCGGCATTAAGAGTAGTGCATTAGGACAGGTATGCCAGCATTCAGCTGGGTGCAACGTGCTTTTTAAACGAGGGGGGTGAGGGGGGACGCGTTGTGTGTATGCGGAGGGAGAGAGACAGTGGTTTTTCCGTTTTTCTGAAAGCCTGTCAGTGAGCCTCCGTTCACAGAAGGTTTTGTTTTCACACAGGCTCCGTCCTTAAACATTTGCATTGCTTATCTGCCGAGTTAAGAAAGAAACTCTAAAGAGGTACTTCCGCATTCCTCCAGCCGAGTTCAAAACAAAGGGAAGAGACGTCAATTGCCTTAAATGGCTCTAGGCATCTCCAGAGATTACTTGTAGCACAGTGGGTGTCCACATCCTTGCTGTAGCGCTACAGCAGCTGCGCTACAGCCCTTATTCCCCATGCGGAGGTGGATTAACAATAGCGCTATAACTCAGCAGTTATAGCGCTCTACGTGCCTTGCCAGTGTGGACGGGGAGGAGGTTATAGCGCTCGTGGGGGCTTTATAGCGCTATAAAGTGCCAGTGTAACCATGGCCTAAGTCTCACCTAAGCACCACAGTCTCCAGAGAAACGTGCCCACTGGAAACCTCCTATATTAAACAAACCTTATGTCTGCACTCCAACCCCCTACGTGGCAGCAAGTCTCAGGGCCTTGGTTCACTGACTGGGCTCATGGGGCTTGCACCGCAGGACTAAAAATTGCCATGGACACTTTCCCTGCCCAACAAGGGGATAAGCCTCAGAGCACAGGCTCCAGCACCAACGGGGATGTCTACACAGCTCTTTTTAGCTCTATAGCATAAGCCTAGCATGCCCCAGGCTCTGCGACTCAGTTCTGGGGGGGTTTGTTTTGCGGTGTATATGTATCCTCAGTCACCCAAGAAAAACAAACCTCAGGATATCCCAGAAAAAGCCTAAAACCAGTCTACAGCTTTATTAAAGAGACAGAGATTGAACCCATCCAAAACCATATACAGGGAACTTCAGAGGGCTACAAACACATCATAGGAAAAAGTTCTGAAGGTCCTTATGCCCCACCAAATCCTTTCTTCTGTGGCTCTGCACACAAACCTTGGTTGTGCTCAGGAGCTCCTGCAACAATGCATGGCACATACATGTACACATGCCCATTGGCACATATATGCACATATGTGCTCGTACTCACAGATACATACCCATACATTAGAGCCTCTTTTTCCAGCTAGCATTCTGCCCTAAAGCTCTCTCTTTACTTTCTCTCAGGGTCTCTTTGGCTGTCCTTAGCTTCCTCCTGCCTTCGTTGTCTGTTTCTGTGGTGTTTCAGCTGTGTCTGCTCTCATACCTCACACCGCTCCGCTAAAGCACCACCCAGCCCTCTGTGCTTGCATTCAGCCTCCTCTTTCCCACATTCCCACTGGTACATATGTGCACATATGTGTCTGTACTCACACATACACACCAACACTTTAGAGTTGGGGTGGGAGATATTTTACTATATTTTTTCTCTATTAGTAAAAGCTGATTCAACAAAACCAAAACATCTCCAGGAAACAACCAAATGAAAAGGGTCCTCAAGTCCAAAATGAACGTTATGGTCCAAAAGAGGAGGAGATGGCTCCACCCCAAAAAGCCAGGGCACTCACTTGGAAGTACTGCTTTTCCAGATTTGGAGCAGGGACTTGAATGTGGGTCTCCTATATCCACAGTGAGTGCCTTCATCACCAGTCTATACCGTCCGTCTTTCTGGGCCACTAAACAGTCAGTTATTTATACAAAGTGAAACAGCTTCAGCAGGAGCAATGGAGAGACTGCTTGTTTTCCAGGGAGTGCATGCATGTGCCCACCTAGATGCCAATAGGTGTTACAAGAGTGCTCTGCAGTTGGAATATGTTTGGACACGTGGATTGTTAGTTATTAGACAATATACCAGAAGGTGGCACTCAAGAATATGCAATCCAGTTCCTAGGTTTCGTAGAACCTCCCGTTGTTATTGTTGGGTTCATGTGGGTAGCTCTTTACATTAGCACTGAGCAGTGGCCACACACACGCAGGTTCATACATAGCACATACACACATGGAGTAAGGGACTTTTGTCCTTAGGGCTCACAGGCTAAGGCTGAGCCCTAGCCCTTGGCTCTTTTCTCTTTTGGGCTCCCTGAAAAGTCTCTTCTGACCCATCTGAACCTCAGATGCTGTCAGGATGATAATCAACAACTCTGGTACCCGGGTCTGTGATGGTGCAGCCGGGCCTGTGTCTCCTCCACGCTGGGAGGTGCTCCCATGGGAGATGTTCCCACAGTTACAAAGTTGCTCCGTAAGGCTCTGTAGCTTGTGTTGGGCTGGCCAGACTGGCCCTTCCCTGGACCATCACACATGGAGGCAGGTGGCCACTAGCATTTCAGAGATATAGAGGGGCCATGCAGAGCTGGGGCAAAGCCCCATTTCAGGGACTTATTCCTGGCTAGACTCATCCCCCTGGCTGGCTCTGACCTTCCCTCTGCTTAGAGCTGGAAAGCAGCCTCGCCCCACGGGATATAGCTAAGGGGCTTCAGGCCCAGCTACTGGGCTGGTTCTGTGCCCGCCAAGCTTTTCCTGTCTGTACAGCCACTGGGCTGTGTGACAGGTTGCACCAGGGTGGCATTTGGAACTGCAGTACCACTGAGTGTGCCTGATCCACCAGGCTGGGCTCCCTTGACACTGTACTGCTGAGGCAAGCCTGCCAACCCCTGACTCAGGCTTCAGACTGTATTTTACCAGCACACATACAGGTAGGGACACACACAGCCGCAGCTATACACCCAGATGCTTTTTTTTGCAGAGATTTTTAAGATCAGGCTTGACAAAGCCCTGGCTGGGATGATTTAGCTGGGGATTGGTCCTGCTTTGAGCAGGGGGTTGGACTAGATGACCTCCTCAGGTTCCTTCCAACCCTAATATTCTATGATTCTATGATTCTACGCTGAGATCAGTTCTGCATGGGAAGGCTCAGCAAAGGAACTGCCCAGTTAGTCACGTGCACACCCCCATCTGGAATGTAAACCCAAAATTATATCATCATCTGTTTCACAGAGAACTGTGCAGTGTAAGCTCATGAATTTCACCCCCTCCCTCAATGTGGAGAGCTATATATACAGCTTTCTGACCCAAGTTATGATTTACACACACTGGTTTTAGACGAAATAAAGCACGCTTATTAACTACAAAAGATATATTTTAAGTGATTATAAGGCAGGGGTAGGCAACCTATGGCACAAGTGCCAAAGGCGGCACACGAGCTGATTTTCAGTGGCACTCACACTGCCTGGGTCCTGGCCACCGGTTTGGGAGGCTCTCCATTTTAATTTCATTTTAAATGAATTTTCTTAAACATTTTAAAAACTTTATTTACTTTACATACAACAGTTTAGTTATATATTATGGGCTTATAGAAAAAGACCTTCTAAAAATGTTAAAATGCATTATCAGCATGCGAAACCTTAAATTAGAGTGAATAAATGAAGACTCAGCACACCACTTCTGAAAGGTTGCCGACCCCTGTTATAAGGGATAGCAAACAGATCAAAGCAGACTACCTAGCAAATAAACCAAAACACAATCTAAGCTTAATAGACTAAAGAAATTGGTTATAAGTAGCAAATTCTTACCCTAAATGTTGTTTTAGGCAGTTTGCAGAGATTCTTGAGGTCAAGCTGCACTTGCTTGCAGCTTAAAACTCCAGCTATTCCTTTCACCAGCTAGATAACTCTCTAGCCTGGGTTCAGCCCTTCTTCTCAAATTCAACCCTTGTTTCTTAGGTGCTTACAGCAGCCATCTTGGACAAAGAGTCAGGGAAGAACCACTATGTCACTTCCCTGTCTTAAGTAGCTTTTACATATGGCAAGAAACCCTTTGTCTCCCTCCAACTTTTTAGTTCAGTGGAAAAACACTTGTATTCCATGATGGAGTCCAGTATCAGTTGACATGTCTCTGTAGAGACACAGCAGCCATGACTTGAAGGCTGCTTGGAGCGTCCTCAGGAAGGCTCCCCATTGAGGAATTATCATCTTCTAAGACAGGGGTTCTCAAACCCCCAAGGTTATTACATGGGGGGTCGCTATTACATGCGAGTTGTCAGCCTTCACTCTAAATCCTGCTTTCCTGCAGCATTTACAATGATGTTAAATATATTTTAAAGTGTTTTTAATTTATAAGGGGGGTCACACTCAGAGGCTTGCTATGCGAAAAGGGTCACCAGTACAAAAGTTTGAGAACCACTGGCATAGATTTACCCCTGTCCATTGCCTATCCTCCACTTCCCCATCCCCTACTGATCTAAGACTGTTCTCCCTAATGGCTCTTTCCAGCCAGCTATCTAGACTGATTGCATTTGGTCTAGTGGGTGTTCCCCAGCTGTAAACAGCTTTGTAATAGATGCATAGGCAATATTTCTACCTTCAGATACAACAATGACACATGCACACAAATGGGATTATCATATTCAGTAATCATAACCTTCTCAATGATATTTGACATGACCTATCCTGTGTAAAATCCATCATAGTCATGCCATAATCATATCATGCCAATATCTCAGCTGGGTCTCTGGGCTGATGGCCAGGACAGGACTATTTCCTTGCACCCACAGCTCCACAGCTGGCTCATTGCTGGTCACGGGGCTCGTCCACATGGCATTTGAAAACCTGCAGCAGCAAGTCTCAGAGCCCAGACCTTGGCCCCTCACACGATGGTGGTAAAACCAGCAGTGTAGATGTTGTGGATACAGCTGGAGCCCAACCCCCTTCCCGGGCTTCAGAGCCTGAGCTCCAGCATGAGCCCCATCAGCTGCACAATTGCTTTTGGTGCTGTGGCGCTAGCCCCGCAAACTCCAGTCCGCAGATCTGGGCTCTGAGACTTGCTTCCGTGGGATTTTAAACGCTGTGTAGATGTACCCTGAGAGGCCCAGGCTCTCACATAGTCCCTACTGGGCTCATCACTTTCTCAGCCACCCAAGTGATAGAACAGGGGTAGGCAACCTATGGCACGGGTGCCAAAGGTGGCACACGAGCTGATTTTCAGTGGCACTCACACTGCCTGGGTCCTGGCCACCAGTCTAGGGGGGGCTCTTCAATTTAATTTAATTTTAAATTAAGCTTCTTAAACATTTTAAAAACCTTATTTACTTTACATACAACAATAGTTTATTTATATATTAAAGACTTCTAGAAAGAGACCTTCTAAAAATGTTAAAATGTATTACTGGCACGCGAAACCTTAAATTAGAGTGAATAAATGAAGACTCGGCACACCACTTGTGACAGGTTGCCAACCCCGTGATAGAAGAATGCCTGGGGTGGCAGCTCCAGGCCCGTGTCCCTGCGGGGTGGAGCTGACTAGGCCTGCTCGCCCTGAGCACCCAGCCATGGCAGTATCAATGCAGCTCATTTTACTGCTTGCCAACATGCTCAGGCACCATGAAACCTGGGACAGTAGACTAGCCCTAGTAGAAGGCAGAGTCGAGTGTGTGTGCAGGGAAAGCTGCCTGCATGCCTGCCTAGTGTGGCAGGGAGACTCGTGCGTGTCCAATGCAGAGGAGAAGTCAGGCAGATAATTAGGTCCAAAGCTGTGCTCCTGCAGAATCCCATTAGCTGAGCTGTAGCTGAACACGCTGTTTGCTTTGCTGTGAACGCTGATGTCACCAGCCTGGGAAAGGGGCCGGCAAGGCAGCAGGAAGCAGCCAGGTTCAGCATCAGAAACAGGGCATTGTGTGTTTTCCTGGGAGGAGGACTGGCATAACTCATTGCTACTTGCCTGCATTTCTCAGCAGCCTGGGAGTCTCATTCCTCTCCTTCCACCCTGCATGTGGGAAACCATCCCAGATGAAGCAGGAAGCAGCTGTGGGATGGATTACCCCTGGTCTGATTCAGTGCTCTGATTAAAGTCGGACTTCACTCCTGTCCCCAAGGAAAAGGAAGGATGTAGCACAATAGCCAGGGGCCACAGGAAAAGCTCGCACAGGAACATACCCCTTCCTCCTTCCTATTCCCTGCTTTACATCTTGGGAGAGCCTTGGAGCAGCTCCCTCCCCCGGCTAAGGACCGCACAGGGCAGAGAGGGGATGTGTCATGTGGCATCACAATCAGAGAATGATGTTATTATTCACTTTCCTGAATCCGAGACACCTACAGGAGCCAAACGCCCAAATAACAGGTGAGCAACTAGCATCAAGATGCAATTTATCATCCAAAGCAGCTGCTTTTCTGGGGTGGTGCAGGGCAGCCAGCACATTCCCCATCAACAAATACAAAGAGCGAACAATGAGCCCAGGAATCACACTCTGAGGAGACTAACCTGAGTGTCAGGAAACTAACGACAGGAAAAGTAATACCCTGGGATGGGTGTGCATCATGCCCTAGAACCTGCCCAGGTCCTGGGAGAATGTTGCTGCTGCAACAGATAGACAGGAACTGGTGGGCATCATCAATCAGGAGCCCAAACAGGCTTTGATGAAGTTCCTCCTGAGAGACTGTAGAGAAAATGTAACTTCAGTGTGAGGGCAAAATGCCAGAGCACAACTGTTTAAACAACAGAAATCCCACCATCCTTGCTGCTCTGAAAGCTAGGCAGGAAGGGCTTAGCACTGGTACCATAATAATACATGTTTTAAAGGAGAGGGAAGATATGGAGATGGTCTGCATCCAAAGAGCCTTAGGCTGAGCTCCTGTTTGTACCTCCCAGGCTGAATAAGGAAGGCTCAACCAGGACGCCCTGTGGTGATCAGTATGGGTGTGTGTGACTCAGTACTGACCCTGTGTGGTGTAAGGGCACTGTGCTGTGGACCCTCAGGAGGAGAGTGAGGTGGTGCTGACAACAGCACCCTCAGGATGCTGTGTTGTTGGAGCTGCTATCTTCCAGCAGAAACACACACTCAGAGGTCCCAGCTGCTTTTGGCTCATTATTGATCCCAGAGCATTCCCGGTCTCTTCAGTCCTTGGCTTTGGGTACACAGGGTGTGCGGCTCACATCTGTTTCCGTGATTCACCCTCCAGAGAGATTCCTGGTTCTCCTGACAACTTGCCCCATGCAGGGTGTGATCTAGGGCACTGGTGTCTCGGGCTAGGAGTGCATGTGCCTCCCCTACTCTAGGCATGGATTCTCCAGGAGAGAGGTGGTGGGATGTGGAAAACAGGCTGCTCCAAGACAAAGTGGACGCTTGTGCCAGGGGCTTGGCCTGGTCTGAGACAAGAGAATGAATTGATGGATAATGCAGCAGCACTGCATAGGCCCATGGGGCCCTGTCCCTTACTGACACCCCTCGCCTCTCACTTGCTCCTCCTCCCTCAGTCTTACCCTTTCCTCCTCATGCCCTCCTCCCCCACATTCCATTCGTACATCTCCCAGAAGCACTCACTCACTGCTGCTAACCTGTCTCTCAGGCCACGCCCTTCGCATTACTTGCTTACTCTGTGGTTTTCTCCTAAATAAGGCAAACATTTTGGCCCATGCCCAAACTCTCCCATCAGTGCTCATTGAGCTGGGTACAGGTTAGTCTCATCTGTTCTTCCTGCATTACAGCAATTTAGGGCTGGAAGGGACCTCAAGAGGTCTTCTAGTTCAGCTCCCAGTGTTGAGGCAGGATTATGTTGCTATTATTATTTGTATCTGGCTACATCCGATTCTCAGTCAGGATGGGGTCCATGTGTGCTGCGCACTGCACAGACACAGCATAAGTCATAGCTGTTGCTCTGTGGAATGCACAAGGAAATATCCCTGCATGTTAATGAGACAAGATGTGGGAGGGAATATCTTTTATTGGACCAACTTCTACTGGGGAAAGGCAAAACTTTCAGGCTACACAGTGCTCTCTTCAGCCTCAGCTTGTCTCTCTCCCCACTAGCAGTTGGTCCATTAGAGAAGCTGTTCTCTCCCCGACCTTGCCTGTCTAACATCTCTGGGACCAATGTGGCTACAGCTACACTGCAGACAACCTATATGTTAATAAAATACACGATCCCCATCAAAAACAGAGACTACAGGGCCTTTCCAGGAAGGTCAGGCTGGGATCCCCAAGTCCTGGCCAAAGTCCACTGGGCCATGATGCCTGGAAGCAGGTGTGGAGAGACAAAGGAACTAGGCAGAAAGATGATGCATCCTTTCAGCCCAGGAGGGTGCCCTATGTTTAGGGGCAGAACCAGAGGCCCCGACTTTGTGGGGCTCCGGGGCTTGAAAAAATGGTGGGAAGAGGCGGGGGGGGGGGGTGGGGGCAGGGGTGACGAGGGGGCAGGGGCAGGGGCAGAGCTGTGGGTTGAGCACCCCCTGGCATTTTGGAAAATCGGTGCCTGTGGGTAGAACAATAATCAATAGAATGAAGCCATAGGGTGTTGGCGCAACGTGCTGGATCATGTGAGCCGCCCAGTATTCTGACCCATGATTAGTGCCTGTGCACGTTGCAGAAGACCAGTGCCCGAAGAGTTAGCATTTCCGATGGTCTCTTGAAATATGCTCCCTCCTACGGGAGGTGCTGTTGGAACTGACAGCAGGAACCTGAGGCCAAGCCTCAGCTTGCTTCTCAAGACCTGGCTTTCTTGGGCTCTTGGTTGGACGGCTAGGGGAAAGCACTGGCATCCACTACAAAAATCCAGGGAAATATTTGCTAAGATTTGTCCATTCCTTCCTCCTGGCCAAACTGCCACCCCCTGTGGGATTTACTCCCACAACATCCTGCTTGGAACCTGAGCAGAGTGCGAACTTCAGCACCAAGTGCTGAGTGACCACAGCAACCCAATCTTACCTCCACGGCAGAGACGTGCTTATGCACTCAGCCAGCCCGGGAATGCATAATACCATGTGTATTCTGGCCAATTACAACCAAACAACACACTCGGATTTGTAATATGGAGAATCAAATCACTGCAGCCGGTTGTCGGTGAACCATCCAGGGAGTGAGATATCCTAAAATCAGTTGTGTAAAATAACCCACAGCACACAACATCTGAAGACCTATGATCTGCAAAGAGATATCCTATGCAGCAAAAAGGGGGCCACCTTCCCCACATATGCTGTTCCCTTACCATAATGATCAGTATAGAGCAGGGGTTCTCAAACTGGTGTCAGGACCCCTCAGGGGGTTGCAAGATTATTACATGGGGAGTCGTGAGCTGTCAGCCTCCACCCCAAACCCTGCTTTTCCTCCCGCATTTATAATGCTGCAAAATACATAAAAATATGTTTTTAATTTGTAAGGGGGGGTCACACTCAGAAGCTTGCTTTGTGGAAGGAGTCACTATTACAAAAGTTTGAGAACCACTGGCATAGATCTACCCCCTTCCATGCCTATCCTCTGCTTCCCCATCCCCCATCACCTCCTTTCCCATCCCTCCTCCCATTCCCATCTTCCTCCTCTTCCTCATAGCCTGGCCTCCCTCCATCCCACCTCCCCTTCCATTCCCAACCGTGCCTCTCGTTTCCCTTTCCTCAGCCCCCATTTCCCTTCACTTTCTTCATTGCTCACCTCCTTTCCCCAGTCTCTGGCCCCCAACTCCTTCACAGTCGCTACTGCACAGACCAATTGTTACCCATAGCAGCCCCCACAGCAAAGCTTACTTGAACATTTGCCAGTTGTTTAATGTACCTTTTGCTTCTTGTGATGCAGTTTAGCAGCTGTAAACTAGGGGGAGGCCATGTGCCCAACCCGATCTCTGCAGGCCTCCATACCCAGTTCTCCAGGGACGCTCTGCAGTGGGGAATTCTTGTCCTCTGGACCGTCTGGAGCGTTCCAGCAGTCTCAGAGTTAATATGTGTGGGGAACAGCCTCTTCTTTTTGCCCGCTCCCATGCGCCCAGTGCCAGCCCCAGGACTCGGAGAGGAAAGCTGCTGCCAGGGAGTGCAGTGACAATGAAAAGCAGCACTTCTTCAAAACCAACGGCATGGAACTTACAGGCAGATTAATTTAGCATGAACCAAATACTAGTGCAACAGCAATGCCCTGCAGCAACAGGGACCAAGCTTCGCTCAAGATTCCAGGGGCTTTGCCAGGGAGGATGTTAGTCAAAGCTGAGCTGCTGTGAGCTATGAGAGTGCCAGGGCGCAATGGGGGAGGGCAGGCACCGAGCCCAGAGCCAGCAGACAGAGCGTGCGGGGGAGGGCTGGGAGCGCTGGGGAAGGAGGGACAGGATCACGTAGGCTGGGAGTGGGCGTGTAGAGCGGTGCGTGGTGAATGGCAGTGGGAGAGCTGGGCAAGGAGCAGGACTGAAAATCTATAGGGTGGCAGGCTACTCTGTTACTGCATCCCGCCGGGTGGAGGGGCCCAGCTAGCCCAGGAGGAGCCGGGGGGAGAGAGCATGCCCAGCCCAGCCATGCCCTCCACACTATGGGGGTGACAGCCACAGGACATGGTGGCACAGAAAGGCTGTTGCAATAAATAGTCAATCCCCAGGCAATGCAGTTCAAACACTGCACATGTTGTGAGCTCTCTCCATGGGTTGCGCTTAGCCACACAAACAGCACCACACCCTGCAGTGGGCATCTGCACCTTTCCATACTACAGATAGAGACCCTCCCCCTGCCAGGCCCCCAGCACCTTTCTGCTGGCTTCTCAGTGCGCTGTGTACTGAGAGCACCATGGGCTCCAGGCCTGACACCACTGTATTCAGCTCAACCTTAATAAAGGGCACCCAGAACAGAGAAGCTCCTAATACGTTCAGTGTGTCCAAGACCTTGTGAGTACATCCACACTGCACACTAAGCCAGCTCTGACTCAGATTTGAGCCTAACCCCCACTTCTGTCCACACACAAATCAGTCTGACTCAGGGCCCAGGTCCTAGGGTCGGCTAGGAGGGTAGATCAGATCCCAAGTCCCACTGTGACTTGGACCAAGTACTGTCGTTTTGCAGTGTGGATGCAGCCAAGCCACAGACCTGCGTCAAAAGGTCTGTGCGGTGCAGTATGGATGCATTAGCCCAGCTGTGAGACCCGGTTTACTATGCAGAGTACAGGCTCTAGTGTGGGCTCAGAAACAGAGTCCACAGCCAGGGTGTGATAGGTATGCTTCCTACATCAGCCCTGAAAGAACTGAATTAGGCCAAGTGGGCCCCATCAGCCAGTTATGCTGCAAACCGGGGAGATGTCAGCTGTGTAGAGCAGGGGTGGGCAAACCTTTTGGCCTGAGGGCCACATTGGGGTTGCAAAACTGTATGGAGGGCTGGGTAGGGAAAGCTGTGCCTCCCAAACAGACTGGCCCCTACCCCTTATCAACTTCCTCCCACGTCCTGTCCCCTGACTACCCCCTCAGAACCTTCAACCCATCCAACCCTCCCTATTTCTTGTCCCCTGACCACCGCCTCCCAGGACCACCTGCCCCTAAACACTTCCCCAGGACCCCACCCATTAGCCAAACCCCACCCCCCCACTCCCTGTCCCCTGATTGCCCCCCTCAGAATCCCCGACCCTTCCAAATCCCCCCGCTCCTTGACCCCTGACCGCCCCCTCCTGAGACCCCCCTGACCCTAATCACCCCCCAGGATCCCACTCCCTATCCAACCCCACCTGCTCCCTGTCCCCTGACTTCCCCAACCCCTATCCACACCCTTACCCCCTGACAGACCCCCCGGGACTCCCACACCCTATCCAAATCCCCCTCCCCACTCCCTGTCTCCTGACTTCCTACCCAAGACCTTCTTCCCCTTATCCACACCCCACACCGGCCCCCTTATGACACTGCTCAGAGCAGCATGCGGCCAGACTCACTACCGCACTGATCCGCAGGAGCCACAACCACACCCCACAGAGTGCTGCTTGCACAGCAGCATGGCTCCGGGAGAGGGGAGACAGCAGGGGAGGGGAGATGAGCTAGCCTCCCCAGCCAGAAACTCAGGGGCCAGGCAGGATGGTCCCGCAGGCTGGATGTGGTCCTTGGGCCGTAGTGTGCCCACCCCTGTTGTGGAGGGAGAAAATTAGAAGAAAGCTCATCTGTGAAGGAACAGGCATAGCTTCTATTAGGCCAGAATGCTGGCAACTGTGGGGGGCAGCAGGGAGGAAGCTGGCAGTTCCTCTCTCAGCAGTGAGGGGAAGGAAAGGCAGGAGTGAGTGGTGAGGTGGGTTTGATGCAGATCTCCAGGGCCCTGGAGTGTAGTCCTGAGTAAAGGGTAGGCCTGAGTTCCCCTGCCAGGCGCTGCAAAGTGGTGCTGCTAACGGCAGTGGATACAAAGTCTGCCAAAGTCACTGTGGGTGTGACACAGGGCGGCGGACCCCAGGACTGCCTGACGCTGCTTTGAAAGACACCTCCTGAAGGTGAAACCACTTAGTGACCAGGCCAAGGGCTGAGTCGTGAAGAGGAAGCAGCAGTTTCTGAAACACAAGAAGGGAGAGAGGCAGAGAGATGGAGTGCAGCCACAGTAATGGGTGTCACCTGGTGGAGTTCATCCCCAGAGTGGCCAGGAGCAGGCGTCATTGAGTGTGGAGTAGCCCATCCCATCCCACAGAACTAGGTTTGCAATGCGGTGCACACATATCCTGTGGCTCCCAAGGGCCTGAGCAGGAGGAGCCTGGGGGTGGAGTTACCATCTCTTCTTTCTGATTCAAAAGTGAATAGTGGCTGTCCCATGGGAGCTCTAGCACTGCAGATGATGGGCCAGATGCTCAGAGTGGCTGCTCCTGTGGCACAGAGAGCCCTTGATTTGCAGCTGTGGGTGTACCAATGGGAGCAAGAATCCTTATTGAAGTTGCAGGAACAAACCATCCCAATGTGCAGAAAGAGTAGGAAATATGGCAGGCAACCAGCTTGGCTTAACAGTGAAATCCTTGCTGATTTTTAAACACAAAAAGAAGCTTACAAGAAGTGGAAGATTGGATGGATGGCCAGAGAAGAGTATAAATATATTGGTCAGGCGTGCAGGAGTGGAATCAGGAAAGCCAAATCACACTTGGAGTTGCAGCTGGCAGATGTTAAGAGTAACAAAAAGAGTTTCTTCAAGTATGTTAGCAACAAGAAGAAAATCAAGGAAAGTGCAGGCCTCTTGCTGAATGAGGCAACCTAGTGACAGAGGATGTGGACAAAGCTAATGTACTCAATGCTTTTTTTGTCTCTGTCTTCACAGACAAGGTCAGTTCCCAGACTACTGAACTGCACAGCCCACTATGGGGAGGAGATGACCTGCGCTCTGTGGGGAGAGAAGTGGTTCAGGACTATTTAGAAATGCTGGACGAGCACAAGTCCATGGGGCCGGATGCACTGCCTCTGAGAGTGCTAAAGGAGTTGGCTGATGTGACTGCAGAGCCATTGGTCGTTATCTATGAAAACTCATGGTGATTGCGGGAGGTTCTGGATGACTGGAAAAAAGCTAATGTAGTGTAGTAATGTAATCTTTAAAAAAGGGAAGAAGGAGGACCCAGGGAATTACAAGCCAGTCAGCCTCACCTCAGTCCCTGGAAAAATCATGGAGTGGGTCCTCAAGGAATCAATTCTGAAGCACTTAAAGGAGAGGCAGGTGATCAGGAACAGTCAACATGGATTCACCAAGGGCAAGTCATGCCTAACTAACCTAATTGCCTTCTATAACATAACTGGGTCTGTGGATCAGAGGAAAGCACTAGATGTGTTATTCCTTGACTTTAGCAAAGCTTTTGATACGGTCTCCCTCAGTATTCTTGTTAAAGAAGTATGGGCTGGATGAATTGACTATAAGGTGGATAGAAAGCTGGCTAGAAGGTTGGGCTCAATGGGTAGTGATCAATGGCTCCATGTCTAGTTGGCAGCCAGTATCAAGTGGAGTATACCAAGGGTCGGTCCTGAGGCCGGTTTTGTTCAATACCTTCATTAATGATCTGGAGGATGGCATGCACTGCACCCTCAGCAAATTTACAGATGACACTAAACTGGGAGGAGTGGTAGATATGCTGAAGGGTAGGGATAGGATACAGAGGGACCTAGACAAATTAGAGGATTGGGCCAAAGGAAATCTGATGAGGTTCAACAAGGACAAGGACAAAGACAGAAGAATCCCATGCACTGCTACAGACTAGAGACCGAATGGCTAGGCAGCAGTTCTGCATAAAAGGACCTAGGGGTAACAGTGGACAAGAAGCTGGATATGAGTCAGTGTGCCCTTGTTGCCAAGAAGACTAATGGCATTTTGGGTTGTATAAGTAGGGGCATTGCCATTCTTCAAAGAAAGAAAGAAAGAAAGAAAGAAAGAAAGAAAGAAAGAAAGAAAGAAAGAATTTAATTGGAGAGGGCCAGCCACATGGACCTCAGAGCCAACTGCCATTGGGGAACAGTATGCAAAAACTGTTGCAGCAAACATTGGATAGAGAGGCAGCTCAGACACACTGACTGGCACTAGTGCCAGGAGCTCTTCTGCACTGTCTGTCTGCTAAATGCCAGCTCCTGTACAGAGTGATCCACTTCTGGACCCACCTACATTCTCTCTGTGTCCCGCCCCACCTCCAACCTCTCATGCCCAATGCTCCTAGTAACACAGTGAAGTTAAATATTCTGCAGAAAAAGACTATGAAAGAACCCATGTCACTCAATCCCATTCCAGGTTGTAAGAGGTGTCCTGTTTGTGTTAGGCTAAAGAGATGACATCAGGTGAAGTTGTTACACAGACATTTCTGTAAGTGTAATTGTCATATGCTTGGTGAAATTCATCCTGTACACACTGTATCAAAAGCTTTGCTAAAGTTGAGATATATCATGTCCACCACTTTCCACATATGCACAGAGCCAGTTACCTTATCATAGAAGGCCATCAGGTTGGTCAGGCATTCCTTGCTCTTGGTGAATCCATGTTGACTGTTCCTGATCACCTTCCTCCAAGTGCTTCAAAATGGTTTCCTTGAGGAACTGCTCCATGATTTTCCCAGGGACTGAGGTGAGGCTGACTGATCTGTAGTTCGCTGCATTCTCCTTCTTCCCCTTTCTAAAAGTGCACATGTGTAACTACACACGCGCAGGAAACACATGCTCACACATGCTCACACACATGTACTCACATTTCGATGCACATGTGCATATGTGTGTGCTGGCTTCAAGCCCAGTGTTTTTTAAGAAGTGTGAGGGGCACAGCCTTTGGCCCTCAAGGAACTGAGCCTGACCCCCAGGCTGGTCACCGGGAAGCAGGGCATCTGTTTGAGATACAAGGTAGCAGAGTCCAGGCCATGTGTGAGTAGCAGCCACGGGCCCTGAGCAGGGAATGTGAGGATGGTGTGCATGCAGGCGCTGGCAGGGAGGGCAGGCCAGGGCTTAGCAGGGCCTAAGGACAGCCCCACTGTGCACATGCCCCCAGCCAGTCCCTCACCAGCACTTGCTGTGGCTGGACTCCTTGTGAAGCACAACATGGAAAATGAACTGGAAAATGCTTCCAGGGTGCTGGTTCCAGCAACACCACCAGAGTGGGGGTGCTGCTGGTGTCACTCAGCTGTGCCCACTAGTCCAGAGGCTCAGTTGCTCTGGGGCCCTCCCTCACTAGTCACCCTAGCTCCAGAAGGTGCTCAGGGGAGGCTCTGTTGCTTCTGGACTGCTCTGCCCCTTTAATATTTCAGTGAGGTCACGTTTTTATTTTCCTGTAACTTGAAGCACATAGTGCAGAGCAGCCCTCACTGCAAGGGCAGTGCACAGAGCAACTGGGCTGGTAGTAAATGTGGGGACAGAAAGGGGCCCACAGCTACCAGGAGGTCTGGGGAGATAATCTCCCTTACCCTTCCCTCACCTCCCTGTGTATTGGCTCAACTTCTTCTCCCCACCTGCTTCTCCCTGTGCCCCCTCCTCCACCCACTTCCCCTGCATCCCCTCTCTGTATGCTTCTCTGCTTCCTGCACCTCTCTCCCCATCCGCTTCCCCTGTACCCCTCCTCCATCTGCTTCCCTGCTCCCTGAGCCCCTTGCCCTTGGAGCCTGGCACATTAAAGGGGTAGCTCCCAAGGGACTGGTTATGTGCTGGGCATAGACCTGACCCTGTGGATGTGTGACAGAGCATGCAGCCCATATGATTGCTGCTGCACTTCCCCCAGAGTCTGTGCCCTCTGCTTTCCCTGCCCTGTGGGAATCTGCAGTCCATCCTGGCTGCCTTCCCAACCTGGGGATCTGTGCCCTGTGTGCCTTCACCCTGCCCGCTCCCAGGAGTCTGGGCCCTGTGCCCATTTCCTGGCACACACCCTCCCGCCCACACTCACAACTTGTCTACCCTTCCCCATTGAATGTCTTTGGGTAGAGAGTTTCACAGATCCTTTCTCCGCATTCTGCCTGGCAAGGTGCACCTGTCACTGTGCTGGAGGCTCTTGCTGAGCAGCGTCTGGCTGCGATGGCCCAGTAGTCAGTGGGGTCGATAGTCTTTCTATTGCTGTTTTGAGCTGGAGCTGTGGAGCCATGGACTCCAGGGGAAAAGCCGTCAACAGAAAGATAAAAGGAAGTTTTTAAATACAAGCACTGGCTCAATGGCTAGCCAGGAAATGATCTTCAAGGGTATTGAAGATACCACAGTACCACAGGACAGGGAGGGGGAAGCACAGCCTGGCTAATGCTCTCTGCAGCTCATCATTTCCCTGGTTCAGATACTGCAGCTGCTTCAGCCATACAGTGAGGGTGCAGAAGGAGTACCTCCAGCCAGGCAGGGCCGGATCCTCAGCTGGCATTGGTTGGTACTGGGTAAGGAATGGCAATGCAATTGTGTGAAGGATTTCAAGAACTTGGCATTTTGCTTCATTCCAGTTGGAGTAAAATCAAAATGTTATAATTCAAAACAAAGGAAAATAAACAGAAAAGCAACAAAACCTCATGTCAGAGCAATCAAAACATTTCATTTTGACAATACCAAAATGTTTTGTTTCAATTTTGACTTTTTAAAAATGTATATTTGACTGTAATGTATATAACATACTTTAATATCTAATGCCAAATAGAACCATTTTGAAATGAAAAGTCATTTCACCAAAAACAATCAAAAAGTTTCTTTCTGAAAATGTCAAAATGAGACTTTTAGAGAGCCAAGGGGGTCTTCTGGAACTTCTCTTTTTGTTTGTCTCCTAAACAAAGTTTTGGTGAAATTAATACAATCTTGTGAAGTGTTTCGATTTCATGGATGGGTATTCTCTGATGTTCTGGCAAAAAAATTCCAGCCAGCTCTCCTGTCAGCTGTCATCGCTCCATTACAGCATCTGAGAACATCTCCAAGTCTCTAGGGCCAGTGTCAGCACAAAAATCCCATGCTGAGAGTAACCTCTTTTTTGATGTTACTAATGGCACCACAGATTGCCAACAGCAAAAGCATTTTATAATCCAGCCTTTGGTTATTGCTTTCATTTCTCTAGGGCCAGACAATCCAAATCAGTTCAGTTTGTTTCACTTTCAGTTTCTTAGCACAGTGTTACTGTATTGGCTTTCAGATGTTGCAGGGAGGTGGTTAGATTATGAGAGATAATTCTTTTCATTATCATGTTTAATTCGTCTTCTGTTGGCCTTGGATTTCCTCATTTGATTTTTGTAGAGTTTAAATTCTGTAATGCAAGACCATGCACTAAAATCCCACTCTCCTCCCTGCTGAATTTCTAAGATGCAGCAAGTGCAGGTCTCGCAAGAGGCCCAGTTCCAGTGGAACTGGGGAAAGCTGGGGGACTGAAATCTTTTTCCAGCAAAAAATGCAGATTCAGTGACATCAAAATATTTTGCAAATTTGTTTTGGTTTCATCAAATCAATTTTAGTTAAAAAAATAAATACAATCAAAATGTTCCATTTTTTTCAGTTTGAAACAACTTTTTAGAATTTCTTTTAATTTCATTTTTAAAAAATCAAAAAATTTAAAAAACTATAGAAATCAAAATGAAGTGTTTCATTCAAGCCTAAATAACTTTTGTTTAACTTTCTGGTTCACTGAAAAATTTTAAAAATGTTGGGTTTGGTTCAGCCTGAAACTATTTTTCCCGCCAGAACTGCCAGAAAACCAGAAAATCATTATTTGCACAGCCCTACTCGAGGGGCCTGTGCTTTTCGCCATACAAGGTTTCTTGCTGGATGTTGTTGTGGGAACTAGAAACCTCATAATTCTTTTGCATTTTGGTGAATGTTCTATAGAAAAGATATTTATTTGGTGACAACTACATCTTTTGAACAGAGCCACATGTATTCACAGTTCCATAGCTGTGGATGCTGTCACAGAATTGACCCCTGCTGTAGAATTGTGTAGCAGAATCTCAGCTTTCATTAAAAAAAATTTACTGCTGTCCCTTTGACCTGAATTATTAACCAATATCTGAGGCCCTGCCGTGTGGTATCTGTTAGGAGGAGAAGTCGATGATGAGTCACGTAGTCTTTGGCACAATACTGTTTATTTATAAAGTATGTACGATGTTTCCAGAACAGAGGAGGAACAAA
This sequence comes from Dermatemys mawii, assembly GCA_007922305.1. Taxonomy (NCBI): domain Eukaryota; kingdom Metazoa; phylum Chordata; order Testudines; family Dermatemydidae; genus Dermatemys; species Dermatemys mawii. The sequence goes on from ML677410.1 coordinate 887,565, forward strand.
CAACAGCAGGCAATTGCCTTTCTCAAAAATCCAAGCCTACCTTTCCCGCCAGTCCTGTGTCCCAAGATGCTCTGTCCCTTGGCTTCCTCCCAGGGCCGCACTCGCCACAGCTTCACTGGATTTCTCTTGCCTTTCTGTTTACACTCTCTGTCTCACTTGCTCTCAGGTACTGACACACTCATACAAAACCACATACACACACACCACTGCAACCAATCAATTCCCAATCCCTATGTGTTACCTGCATACATTAGGGCACCTCACCTTTTTCCCCCTCTGTAGGGCTCCAGACATAACCCAGTTAATTTAGGTACCTCTAGCTTTTCCCAGTTTGTAGGGCTCCAGGTGAAAAGCACCTACCCTTACCCAGTCCGTAGGGCTCAAGGCCACCTGTACCCGATTTGTAGGACTCAGGGTGTAACTAACCTGGTCATTGTAAGTACCCACATCTTTCCCAATATGTAGGGCTCCAGGTATATACTACTTCTGCAAGACCTTTTACCAGTGAAAGAGCCTTACACAGTAATTTACTACATAACCTCTATTTATTAACAATCACCAAAAACAGACTGCACATGATACACATACAGTGCTCACCACCCAAAATAAGACAGATGAACTTTTCTTGATGACCTTTCAGAATCAGGTCCATCAAAGGGACTCTATGGTGTCATTGGCAGAGTGTTAAGGTTTGGCAGCTCTGATCTTTGGAGCTGTGTCCTGGAGTTGGTTCCCAAAGAACTTCCTTTTGGACCCCAATTTATATAGTGAAATATGAGTTCTTTTTAGCTGTACCTTAACCAATCATTATACTGAAATTTTACTAACCAATCCTAACATAGTGGAACAAAATTCTTTAACCAATCCTACCACACCACCTTAATTTACACCTAGCAAAATTAATTATGTAACAGACAGAAACAACTAAAGATCCAGACAGAGACCATACAGATTAACAATAGGGAAGTGGGGACCATAATAACAAAACAGTAAAGAAATGAAGATTTCACAACCACAACTATTGATAAGTGATTTCTTGACAGACAGGGTGCTATCAGACTAAGGGTTTTTTTAACCACTTTAAGATTAAAGGAATTTCTAGCCTGTGTATGAAACACATGGGGATTCCAAGCTCTAAAGCAAGTGCAGCTTGTGCCTTAAGAATCTGCAGCCTGCTTATATCATCAGCCAGGGTGAGAGTTTGCTAATTCATACCCTATCTTCTAGTATCTTAGACTTAGTTTGCTTTTTTTATTTATTTGGTAGGTAATCTGCTTTGATCTGTTTGCTATCACTTATAATAACTTAAAATCTATCTTCTGTAGTTAATAAACGTGTTTTTGCTTTATCTAAATCAGTGAGTTGGAGTGAAGTGCTTGGGAATCTTAGTTCAGAGTAGCTGTAGCATATTCCCATCCACATTGCGGGGGTGGGGGTGGGGGGTGAACTCTATGAGCTTTTGCTGTACAGTTCCCTGTGCAGCACAAAATGGTATAATTTGGGGTTTATGTTCCAGAAGGGGTGCATGCCTGGTGAGCTGAGAGTTACCTTGGCTTTAGCCTTTTTACAATTGGTTTATGCAGTGGCTTGTCAGAGAGCCTGCATGTAGGGTGTGTCCCTGTCACGGAGGGTGGGGGAGTCGAGGCCCTGAACCCCCGCTTTCAGGGATTCACAGTGACTTTCAGCCAGCCAGTAGATCTGAAGGTTTATTAGGGATGACAGGAACACAATCCAACTCAGCACTTGTCAGTACAAACAGGATCCCATAATCAGTCACTTCTAGGGGTCAGGGAGATAAGATCCCAGATTTCGGGCTCCCTCCTCTTCCCCAGCCAGCTTCCACCCCTCTTCTACCGAAACTGCTCCTCTTGCCTTCCCCCTGGCCACTCCCCCAGCTTTTGTTCACATACTGTATGTAAAAGTTCTGTAGCAGCCTCTGCCCAGTGCGCCGAATTCCCTGGTGCCCTGCGAGAGGGATGTCATGGGCCAGGTACAGTAACTTGCGGCGATACTTCTGGGGAACCACCAGCTGCCTCCTGATTCCCCATGACTCCACTTCTCTGTGGGGAGCCTATTCTCGGTACAGGAACCCCTTCTCCCATAGGAACCTCTCCTGGCAGCCTCTCCCCATGGTCTGTACCTCACTGAGGTCACCCAGGTCCCTGAACTTCTGCAAGGAGGGATCTCTCTGTAACTTGGCCTGGAACTCAGCGGCTGGGGAAGGGATGGGGGCCGGCTCCCTCATGCTGCCTGAGTCTGAGGCCACAGCCTCTCTGAGCCCGGTCCCTGGACACTCCCTCCCCCGTGGGACAGGATCCTGCACCCCTGGTACGGTACCCTCTCCACGGTCAGGGCGCAGTGCCCCTCTCCGGCTCTGGTTATGAGTCATGACCAGGGCACCCTGGGGTTTGCTTGGCCAGTTCTCTAGATCCCCCCCATCAACACCTCCGTGGGCAAATGAGGGTGCACCCCCACATCCTTGGGGCCCTCCTTGTCCTCCCATTTCAGATGTACCCTTGCAACGGGCATCTTGAATGGGGTTCTGCCCACCCCCGTCAGGGTCAGGTAGGTGTTGGGCACAATCCGATCTGGGGCCACCACCTCGGGCTGGGCCAGTGTCACCTCAGCACCCATATTCCAGTATCCCTAGACCTTCCTCCCGTTCACTTCCAGGGGAACAAAGCACTCGCTCCACAGGGACAGCCCCGCACCCACCCTCTAAACTGAGAACCTTGAGTCCTGAGTGTCCAGCCCCCCAAAGGAGCTGGTCTGGGACACTCCTCCCTCCTGAGTAGGTGGTAAGCTGCCACACCCCGTTACCTGGGCAGTCTGCCCCTCATCGGGCTGGGTCCCTACCCAGTTAACCCAGTCGGGGTTCGATCTGCTCAGTCTGTCCTTGAGCTTGGGGCACTGGGGCCCCATGTGGCCTCTCCGGCCACAGTTAGAGCAGCTCATGTCCCATTGGTCCCCTCAAGAGGTGCGGTTGGTCCTGACACCGGACGTTCCCCTTTTGAGGTGGTTCTCCATATTCCCCCGTTGGGAGATCCCGTGGTGACTCTCTTGCTGTTTCGTGACAGGTGTGTTCCTTTGGGACTCCTTCCAGCCATCTCTTGGCCGGCTCTTCACAAACCCGTTGGCCAGCCGTCTGGCATGTCGCAGGTTCTCTGGATTTTGTTCCTCCAACCACAGCCTCAGGTTGGATGGGCACCGCTTATACAGTTGCTCCTGCACAATCATTTTAACCAGGTCCTCCTTCGTCTGGGCCGCATCTGCCCATCTGCGGGCATACCCCTCCATGAGAATGGCCAGTTCCAGATATGTGCCCTCAAGGGTTTATCCTCACTCCGGAACCTTTCCCGGTACATCTCGGGAGTCAGTCCAAACTCATGTAGCAGGGCCTTTTTGAACAGTTCATAGCTCCCTTTCTCCGCCTCTTCCATTCGGCTGTACACCGCCACGGCTTTGGGGTCTAGTAAGGATACGAGACACCAGAGCCTGTCTGCAGGATCAACCCTGCGCACCTCGCACACTGTCTCAAAGGCCATCAGGAATTCATCTATGTCCTCCCCTTCCTTACACTGGGCCATGATGCCCTTATCAAAGCTCCTCCTTGCAGTCTTGGATTCCCCGTCACTCACCGCAGTTGGGGCCTCGCTGCCCCTCAGCTTGGCCAGCTCCATCTCATGCTGACGCTGTTTTTCTCGGTCCTCTCGCTCTTTTTCACAGTCCTGTCGCTCCTTTTCTCAGTCTTCCAACTCTCTCAGTCTCATCTCTCAGTCATATCCAAAGTGCCTCAACTCCAGGGCTAGGGAACTCCGCTGGGAGGATCCCCTGTTGGCTTCTGGGGTCCAAGTGCCCTCGGTATTCACTGGGCTTCCCCCAGCCCCTTCCCTAGGCATACATGAGAGGAGCATCAGGATGTCCTGGGCAGCAGTCTGACCTCTCCCCGTCAGGTCAGGCACCGGGGCTGATGCTCCATCTGCCGGGTGGCTCCCGTCAGAGGCAGGGCTCAGTACATTCACACGATCCTTCTCCTCCAACTGCGCAATCAGCTGCTCTTTGGTGAGCCTTGCAATGCACAGCCTCCGCTACCTGCACAGCTCCACCAGGTCACTCTTAAGGGGTTTGGCATACATCTTCCTGCTGGCCACTCGCAGGCCTGTGCTCTCAGCTTCCCATGGTTTCCAGGAGGAACCCCATTGTGTGCCAGCCCTTCTCACCACCTCTACCAGGGTCGAGCTGCAGCTCCTCCACCTCAAGGGGACCCCGTTACTGCAACAGTACTTCTCGCTGGTCACACACTCTCAGGGGTTAAGCGTAGCTCCTCTGCCCCCCAAAACTGCTTCTCTCTGACTCTTCAGCACACTTGGTTCCCGTCAATCCCCCTTCGTTGTACTGCTCCCCAATCACTTACTTCAGGAAGTGCCGTTCATGGGGTGCCGTAGATCCCACAACTACCACCAGTTGTCACGGAGGGTGGAGGTGTCAAGGCCCTGAACTCCCCCTTCCAGGGATTCACAATGACTTTCAGCCAGCCAGTAAATCAGAAGGTTTATTAGGGATGACAGGAACACAATCCAACTCAGCGCTTGTCAGTACAAACAGGACCCCTTAATCAGTCCTTTCTGCAGGGCAGGGAGACAAGACCCCGGATTTCGGACTCCCTCCTCCTCCCCAGCCAGCTTTCACTGCCTCCTCTACTGAAACTGCTCCTCTTGCCTTCCCCCCGGCCACTCCCCCATCCTTTGTTCACATACACACTCAGGCAGAAAACCTCCCCTCCCCCGACCCCAGGGCGGGGGGCAGGTTACAGCCCAGGTGACTTCCCTCCAGAGAAACATCCCTGCTCGTCACAGTCCCTACTTGTGTGAATGCTTGTGAAGTGTAAGACCTGGAGCATGTCTATGGCTTGTCACAGCAGAACAGAGTGAGAGGGAGCCCAGGCTGCTGGATTACAGGGCTCAGCTCTACCCCAGTTCCAGATGACATCTGGGAGTGGGGACGTGACCTTGTCACACCCTACTCACTGAATTTGCAATCAATTCTAGGGAAATCCTATGAATCCCATGGTTAGTTTGTGTTTGGCTTTGCTGTGTGGCTCAGTGTCTTGGGCAGTGGCTTCCTATTGTTTCAGCCATCACTACACAAAAGGACATTAAATTGCTTGATCATTCAGAGTGAATGGTGTTTAACACTCCCGCTGACTTAAATTAGGTCTATGACCAAGCTGTAGATCGAAGAGTCACTTGGTGATAGACATTAACACCTTCCAGTTATGCTTCTAGCTTTAATGGGTGTGAAGAAAACCTTGAACCATGTGTACCTGAGGCAGTGGTATCTGCCTGAGGTTGTACCAGCCTGACACAATACCTCTGATAGGTGCAATCTGCCCCTTTCATCTCAATGAAGTGTTGAACCTAAAGATAAAACTTAAAGATGACATTTTGCTTTCCAATACTGTTCTCTATTTCAGTATCGATTCTTACAGCCAAATCGCTAGCTATGTGTGTCACATTATCTGACAACCACTGTTACGTATTTGCAACAAATCTTGTACAAAGCTTGGCAAGTGAGGTATCTATGAAAAGGTTACCATTTGCTGGTTATGATTATGCTATCTGTATGCATGTATCATTTTTGTATTTGAAGTTATGAGTATTGGCTCTATACCTGTGTTTCAAATGTTTGCTCCTGGGGTAACGCCAATAAGGTATTTAGCTGCACATCTTGAAGGGACTAGTCAAATTAACTAGCTAATTAAGAAACACTTAACTGACAGTGGACTATGGGAGATGCCCATCTATACGAATGGACTGTCCTGCAAATATTCCATCTGAAGTATTTGTAATGGCTTCCTGCAATGACTAGGCAAAATGCATGGACGTGTAACTTGTCCAGGTGACTCCAACCACCATCTTGTACTGTATTTTTCCACAGTAAAAACAATGGACTCCCACTACATGGCAGAAGATATAAGAAGCCCTGGAAATGAGTCCATTTTGCTTCTCCCCTGCTCCAGGCTCTTTTCTGCCCAAACCAGAGGACTTTACTAATGGGAGCATTCTAACTAATGGACTAAGGTCTTCCAATGATTTGGAAGCAGCTAGAGACTTGACTTAAGTCAGCGGTTTATTCTATCACTGCTACAAACCTGAACCAGGACCTTTGCCATTACTGTATGTATTTGATTCCTTTAACCAATTTTAACTCTCACCTTTCTTTCTTTTTATGAATAAACCTTTAGATTTTAGATACTAAAGGATTGGCATCGGTGTGATTTTTGAGTAAGATCTGAGTTATATATTGACCTGGGTGTGTGGCTGATCCTTTGGGATCAGAAGAACCTTTTATATGATGAGACTGGTTGTAAAGAGCCACTCGTCTCTGAATCCAATGTTATTGGTGGTGATATAAGAACTGGAATGCCTGAGGAAACTGCTGTTCTGACTTCTTTTTAGCCAATGTGGTGAAACAGAAGTTTACTTTTACTGCTGGTTTGATATATCTTATGGAAGAATAACCACGGTTTTGGGTTGTGTTTGCCCTGTTTCTCAGCAGTTTGTCCTGAGTCTGGCATTCTCAGTTGTGGCCCACTGAGGCATGGTTACAATGTGCTATCCCAGAAACACATTCCCACTGCTGCCCAGGCAGGGAATTTACCATCAACAAATAACACAGGGGCTGCTTTTCTGCCTGCATCACTCATTTTCATATTTCACTCATTACAAACCTTGTGTTTTAATCGCAGTGCAGCTGCAATGGGACTACCCATCTCTAGCCTCAGTGGCTATAGAGGGACTGGTGGGGGTTGCACTCTGAGCACAGGCATTAAAAAGAGGGAGTCAAGTAGGAGGCAGTTACCTGAAGGAGCAGCACTGCCTCCTTCTTGGACAGCACACTCTAGCCTGCCTGCCCCACCCAGCCAACCTGGGGAAGTCTCAGCAAGGGCCTATGCTCAGTTGCCTCCAAGTGGAGCAGCTAAACTGCTGTTTCTCCACCACGGGAGCTAAGACTCCTCCAACAGCAGCCACCACCTCCCAGTGACACCCCAAATTGCCTCCCCAGGCCCTGCCCCTGTGTGCCCGATAAGCAATCCCCAGCTATTGGGTGCTGATTCCCAGCACACTGCTGACTTTGCTGTATGGGGCACAGAGACACCATGGCACTGGACACTTTACACTTGCCTAGGTTAGACAGAAGCAGAGAAACCAGTGCCTGTGCAGGCATTGGGAAGAGCTGCTGTCTCATATAGCCTCCCAGGAACCAGAGGGAGCTGGGGTGGGACTGCTATTTCCCAGAACTACCCCTACTCCATGTACTAGCCCCTGGCAGTCTTGATGGGTGTGAACAGTAGGGCAACCCTGCTGGGTGGTATGTGCCAGCTGCACCCCTTTCTGCAGCCAAGCCTGGCACAGTACCCTGCTTTCTTGACCAGAGCCCCAAGCAGCTGCTCCCTCCTCAATCCCTGCCCAACTGCTGGGAATGGTAGCAGGAGACTCCAACTCAGATGCACTGTGCCCAACAGGGAGCACTCTGCTCTGTGAGCTGTGTCTTCCTAGGGTGCCTCGTTCCCTGCCCCCAGGCCCATCCCAGGCCCTGCAGCTCTGCTGCTTCATTGTCCTCAGAGAATCTCCTCCTGGAAGCACCTGAGTGCAGATGGGTTTGGGAGAGGATTTAGGAGATAGGCAAGAGGCCTGCAGGGCCCAGAAGCCTTCAGAACTGCTTGAGCCTGAACCAATCTACCCCGCTCACCTGCAGAGCATAAGCAGAGCATGGTGCATGGCATAGGTGGTGTGGGTCTCAGATGAGGGACTGTGGCTAAGACTGCAGGATGTGGCTTGGAGCAGGGCGCTGGCCTGAAGTGGGCTTTGACTCTGGGTTGGGCATGGATTCCATAAGGGCATCTCTTGAATCTAGGCGTCGCTTGTAGCCACAATGCAGCTCAGAGCAGGGCCATGGTGTGGAATGAGATGCGGTTTGGAGCACCGTGCAGCTCGCAGCAGGGTCATGGTTTGGGGGTGGAGTGCGGCTCACAGCAGGGCCATGGTTTGGGGTGAGGTTCGGCTCACAACAGGCGATGGTTTGGAGAGCAGCACCGCTAGCAGCAGGTCTATGGTTTGGGGTGTGATGCGGGTCGCAGCAGAGTCATGGGTTGGAGTGTGGCACCGCTTGAAACTGGTATGGCTTCCAGCATGGGTCACAGCTCATGATATGTCATCTCAGAGCTGATGTATATGGCAGATGGTTAGATGCAGATTCATGGCACAGGGCATGGTATGGCTTGGAGGGAGTGAAGGTTCAGAGCAAGGTCCATGGCTTGGAGCGATTGCTGTGTCTCAGACAAAGTGTCCAGTTCTGGGGGATCCATGCTAGGGGCTCTCTCCACCCCCCGTTTGGTTTCTCAGTTCTCCTGACTGGCCTTTGGTCCCAATCCAGCAGGCCACTGCCCTTTGGAGTCCTGGGCTCACTCCTGCTCATGCCCAGGTCAAGCTGGAGGGGATGAGTCTGTTAGGGAGTAGGCAGGTGGCATCAGGACAGAGCGGCTGTGGGAGCATGTGGATAGGAGGAGAAGCTTGAAACAATCCAATTTCGCAGGCGCTGCAGCCTCACAGGGACATGAATGATGGGAGGTTGATGCTAAACTGGAGCTGTAATTTTCATACCAGTGCAAACAGATCCAAATTGTGATAAAAGGTTTTCATCTGCAGAGGCTTGGAGAGGCCCCTGCACTCTGATTTATGGTGCCTCTTAATGTCACATCTGACAGCACTTTGCAAACAAAATGTTCCAGCCATAAACTAGCAGGGGAATGAGTTAGCAGAGAGGGAGGAAAAGAAGCCCTTCTGCTGCAAGTTGGTCTGTTCTGCTGCCCTTTGTGGCCCCTGCCTTGGAGAGGGGGGCTGGCACTTGGGTGCAAAGTGTGGGGGCAGGTGGAGGAGAGGAACAGATGAGTTGCAAACTGTTGCCCACAGCATCTGGCTCTGCCTCCAGAGCTCCTTGCCTTGGGCAGAGGGTCGGGCATGGCCCAGCCAGTGCTCATCCAGGCCAGAGAAACCCATCACCCTCCATGTGATGCTTCTCCAAGGCCAGCTGCTCTGTGGGCTGGCCAGGCCCTGGGAGATTTGCTGGCTGTGGGTCTGAGGCCTGGGTGCCCAGGTCAGTGCTGCTGACTCCTCTGCACTGCTCCTGCTCCCCGAGCTACAGCCAGGCAGTGCCATCCTCCCAAGCATAGCGGTACCTGGGCTTCTCTTCTGCAGCCTGCTCCTGCTCCCCCTTCCTGCCACTTGCCCCTGCCCCTGCTCCCTTCCCCTTCCACCTGCCCCCTCTCTGTGACCTGCTCCCATCCCCTGCCACCTGCCCTGACCCATCCCTGCTCCCCCTATCTGCCCCTGCTGCCCTGCTCATACCTCCAGTCCCCTGCCCCAGCCCCCTGCCTCTGTCCCCTCCCCAGCCCTGCTTCTACCCTCTGGCATCTGCCCCCTGCCCCCACCGCTTGTCCCTGCTCTCACCCGCTGCCAGCTGCCCCCTCCCTGCCAACTGGCCCCACCCCTTCTCCTACCCCCTGGCACCTTCCCCTGCCCACTCCCTGCCCCTATCTCCTCTCTGCTACCTGCCTCCACCCTTGCTCCCATCCCCTGCCCCATCCCTGCACCCACCCCCTGCAAATTGCCCCCACCCCCTGTTCCTGCTTCAACCCCTGCAACTTGCACCCTCCCTGCCACCTGTCCCCATCCTCTCCTGCCCTTAGTCCCCCCACCCCCACTCCTCCTTCCCATGCTGGCCACTTTTCCATTGTGCAGGGACTGTGATTCTCCCCTTCCGGATTCCTGACCCTGGCAGCTCTGCTTCTTCCAAACTCTCTTGCCCCTCCCTACTTGAGGTCTGCATCCTCCTGCAGACTCTCAATCCCCCTCCTAGCAGCTCCTTCCTCTTCAGTAGGCTTGAAGGTCTGACCGTGAGAGAGGGGGATGGTAGAGAGGATCCAAGGATAGGCCTGCCCTGCCCACCGCCTTCTTCTCTGCTCTCCCCCAGCCCCTCCCTGAACCTGTTATTGCATGTGAAAATCGTATCCCCTGCTTTGTCCCCTCACCACTGTGCCCCAAAGGCTGGGTAGCCTGACGAGAGGGTTAGGGGGAGAGGCTTGTTTGAGAGCTGGCCACTGCCTTGCCTCATGGCCCCCCTTAAGGTTGCCAGGTGTCCAGTTTTCAATCAGAATGCCCAGTCTAAAAGGGACCCTAGTGGCTCCAGTCAGCACCACCGATGGGGATGTTAAAAGTCCAGTTGGCAGCGCAGAGGGCTAAGGCAGGTTAGTCCCTACCTGTCCTGGCACTACGCTTCACCCCAGAAGCGGCCAGCAGGTCTGGCTCTTGGGGAGGGGCCCTGCCCTGAGCACTGGCTCTGCACTCCCATTTGCTGAGAACTGTGGCCAATAGGAACAGAGGCGGGGGAATGCCTGCAGGCAGGAGCAGTACATGGAGTCTCCTGCACTCACCCCTGTCTAGGAGACAGACCTGCTGCTGGCTGCTTCCAGAGTGCAGCACAGAGCCAGGACAGGTAGGGAGCCTGTCTTAGACCTGCTGCACTGCTGACCGGGAGCCGCCTGAGGTAAGCTGTGCTTTCTTCCTTCCTCTGAGTGACACGGGGTGCACCTTGCATTCACCTCTGTTATTTGATTAATAAAGCTTTAAACTTAGTCACTTAGTGGTGCTCCTTCACCTCTGCCCCTAACGATCCTGCAGCGTCAGCCTGATCACCTGTGATCCCAGGCAGATTGGTAACATAAATCTGTTTCACTTTACCCTGCTCTTCTGTGAGAACCCCGACTCCCAGGTTGTTCACGCATGGTCTCTGGCATGTAAGCTGCTTGGATTGTGCAACTGAATGACACTAGCCAATATCTCCGGTCCCAGACATAACCTTAGGAACCTCCATCTTGCAGTGTCCAGTTATGCCCGCTGGATGCTGAAACCTTATGAGTTCATCAGTTTAACAAAGAAATGTATACATACCAGGCTTCTTATCCCAAGGGGTGTCTCTGACACTACTCAAACCAAATGCACTGCTTCAGGTAGAATAAACAAACAGATTTTTTAACTCACTACTTTGACAAGGCCTTACCCTCACCTCTGAATTCAGCCTCAAAAGTCTGAGATACCTGGACTGGCAGGCAGCATGGAAGGAAGTGCCAAAGTTCTCTGGGGTGAACAGGCTCTTCCAACACTCCCTGCTCCTCCCCTATCTCACAAGGCCTTATCCCCTTCCAAACTTTATCTTGTAACAACTGTTCAGTACGATTCCTCATTGTCTCCCCATTCACCTCTGCCAGGCATAGCTCTGGTCCCCACCCTTGGCATCCCCTTTCCCCCCACCCCCACTTCCTCCCTCTTTCCCCAGGCCATTTCATATCCATTCCTCTGGCCATTGTAATACCCTGAGGGTGGGGAGTCTTTTGGTGCCTCAGAGCATATGAAGTCAGACCAAATTCATAGCTGAGGTTTTATATCGCTCTGTGCCACTGTCCCTAGGGATCCCTATTCCTGCTTTGACTGTGTCCATCATGGGAGCTGCCTCTCTCCATCAGAGGAAAACATGGGTGGGATATTATTGTAAACCAGGTCAGTTAGACTCCAAGGCCATGGTTCCTGCCACATGTGCAATGCCTACCTCTACATCCAGAGGCTTTTGATAGGTGCTCAGGAAATGTTATTCCCCCTCTGCAATGCCTCCTATTTCTTGCTCCAGATGAGGTGGTTCCCAGTCACCTTTCACAAAGTGCTGAAATGAAATGGGGCAAAATGGATAAGGAATGGTGTCCCTAGCCTCTGTCTGTCAGAGGGTGGAGATGGATGGCAGGAGAGAGATCACTTGATCATTACCTGTTAGGTTCGCTCCCTCTGAGGACCTGGCATTGGCCACTGTCAGCAGACAGGATACTGGGCTGGATGGATCTTTGGTCAGACCCAGAACAGCCATTTTTATGTTCCTGTCTTTATACATCAGGCAGCCCCAACCCTACTGGGAAGGCATCACAGGCCATCAGTCAGGAAATCTGAATGAATGCATCAGTACATGAGTTTTGTGGTTAGTTCTTCAAAGGCCTTCTTTCGTTTCTCAGTCTGAACACATTTCCAATCTCTCCCTAACAATGGAGATGTTGCACTAACTCAGACTGACAGAATCTTCCAAGAGAGCTCAGCATTGTCCCCAAAACACCTCTGCTCTGACGCATCCTGGGGCACAGCCACTTCCTCAGCAGTTCCTGCCTTCTCCTGTGCAGCTGTGCCCCTTCTGCAGGAATTCTGGGAGGCAGTGCACTCATTTGGTTGGCTCTCAGTACATATTTTCTCAGAATCTCTTTGAGATTTGCCCCGTTTTCTGGCTCTCTCAGCATGAATGTGGCACACAATAGTGTCCTCTAATCCTGTAGCTCCTGATCCGTTGCTCTCTGAAATGCTTCTGAACACTGGCTGAGCCATAGGGAGCCCTGCCAGGCCTTTGTATTTTTCATCTGATGCTAGTTCCATTTGTAGCCATCCCGGAGATGGGTCCAATTTTGTCAGCATCACCAGTCTGGCATGTGATGCCTGTAGTTTGGAATTCACTCTGACCCACTGTGATGTTCTCCTGGTGTTATCTGGACTGATGATCTGCTAGGTCATTCCAATCCTCAACCCTGGGAGCCAAACTTACCCTGCTCTGCTGTGAGAACCCCCACTCCCAGGTTGTTCCCGCACAGCCTCTAACATGTAAACTGCTCCCAACTGCCTGAGTGAGCACTTTTGGCCAGCCACTACTTGCATTGTGCAACTGAATGACACTAGCCGATATCTCTGATCCCAGGCACAACCCTAGGAACCTCCACTTGCAGTGTCCAGCTGTGCCCACTGGACTCTGCAAGCATATATGACAAAGAAATTGACGTGTACCAGGCTTGTTACCCCAAGGGGAGTCTCAGACTCACTTCAAACCAAATGCACTGCTTCAGGCAGAATAAATAAACAATTTTATTAACTATAAAGGTAGATTTTAAGTGATTATAAGTCAAAGCACAACAAGTCAGACTTGGTCAAATGAAATAAAAGCGAAATGCATTCTAAGTGTTACTTTCAATGCCCTTACAAACTTAGATGCTTCTCACCACAGGCTTGCTGGTTGCTCTTCAGCCAGGCTCTCTTGTTTGATCAGTGATTCAGTCACTTGGTGTTGTGTCTATAGACGTAGGTGGAAGAGAGAGGAACAGCATGGCAAACGTCTCTCCCTTTTATCATGTTCTTTCTTCCCTCTTGGCTTTGTCCCCCACCTTCAGAATCAGGTGAACATTACCTCATCGCAGTCCCAAACTGACTAAAAGAAGGGGAGTAACTCACTCGAGAATCCAACAGATCCTTTTGTTCCTGCCTAGGCCATTGTCCTTTGTTCCTGTGAGGTTGGGCTGAGTTTGTTCCATACAGGCCCTTTTGGGGTGTGAACTGCCCCTCTGCTCCTGGAGAGGTTTGCCTGGACTTGTTTTAAGCCATGAGGACATATTTTCAGCCTCATAAGTATATAGGTTGTAATTTCATGTATAACTTCACTATAACAACAATGCTCAGTGCATCATGAGCCTTCCGAAAACACCCAACATGACAAACTTTGCATTGGACACCACACAATCACATTATAAGGATGAACATGGGGGTTCAGGGGGTTCCCTCGAGGTACAGAGCATCACACCCACCTCCAACTAGGCCTTTATAGGAGCTCCCTACAATTCCTTATGCCAAAATCTGCTCTTGGAGTACACACAGTCAGTGCTGCCCAGCCACTGAACTACACAGGGACTTTGCATCTACCTATCTTGCTATGGATTTGCACAATGCACAAGGGAACAGGCAGCATTTCAGCAGTGTCAGAGCCTTCAGCTCTGCCATTACAGCGGATACTCGCCCTGTGTTTGTATCTAGTACAAATGTCTGCATTGTTTTTAGTTTCCTGCACAGAACACAGCCCGGTAGCCTAGTTTAACTTGCACAGCCACTTTCTTTCAGTTTGTGAAGGCCTGTGTCCTTTGGTACAATTCCTGGCTAGAGTTTCTATCTCATTTTGCCAGTAGAAAAGCTTAATGTGTGTGTCTGTTCTGAAATCACAGACAGAGCAATCCCTGCACCAGTCCCCACTCACTTGAACTCCCCCATCATTTCCATCCACACTCCCCTACTGCAGCCCCCTGGCTTCCCGCTCATTCCGCACTGGGCACAGGTCTGAGGAATGGTCTGAAGGCACTGGCTGAGCAGAGCTCACTCTACTGCGGGGGTTAATTCTTAACAACTGTTGGACACGGTGAAGTAACAGAGAGTGGGGGAAAGCCAGTGCTGTACCAGTATTTAAGATGGTAGAAAAGATGTCAGATAAGGGACATTGGACTGGATGGGCCTTGGATCTGATCTAATCTGGCAACTCCTATGTTCCTGTGGACACAGGTAATTAGAAGCCAGTTAGCATGACGGTTCCCAGGGAAAATAATAGAATTGCTGATATGGGGCTCCAGCATTAAAGAACTAAAGACTGGAAATCTACTGACTGGTACTCCCCATGTTTTATGGTAAATAGGTTGAGGTAAAATTGAAGTGTCTAAGACTCAGATTTTAAGATATTTTGATGTTGCTCTGCTTAGTATTGCAATGCCTACAGGCTAGCTTCACAAAGGCACTTAGGAGCCCATGGTCTCTTTAGATGCCACTGACATTCTCAAACCACTGCATGGCTGCCACCTGACCAAGGAGGTTCCTAAGTTTCTGCTGGTGGGCATGTGCAAAGCTGACTATGTCTTGACGTCACCCAGAGCTAACGAGCTGCTCAGAGCACACCCTCAGGATGGGCCAAACACAATAGACCGCAGGGATAAGCTTGCAGGCTGCACCATAGCTAAGGCCCTACCAATTTCATGGTCATGGGATTTTTAAAATCGTTAATTTCATGATTTAAGCTATTTAAATCTGAAATTTCATGGTGTTGTCATTGTAGGGGTCCTGACCCAAAAAGGATTGGGGGGAGGGGTTTGCAAAGTTACTGTAGGAGGGATGCAGTACTGCTACCTTTATTTCTGTGTTGCTGCTGGTGGCAGTGCTGCCTTCAGAGCTGAGCAGCTGGAGAGTGACAGTGAGCTGGGCGGCTGGAGAGTGACAGCTTCTGGCTGGGAGCCCAGCTCTGAAGGTAGAGCTGCTACCACCAGCAGTGCAGAAGTATGGATGGCATGGTATGGTATTGCCACCCTTACTTCTGCACTGTTGCCTGCAGAATGGGGCTGTCAGTCAGCAGCCATCATTCTCTAGCCGCCCAGCTCTGAAGGCAGCAGCACAGAAGTAAGGATGTCATGATATAGTATTGCACCCTTTACTTCTGTGCTGTTGCTGGCATGGTGCTACCTTCAGAGCTGGGCACCCACCCAGCAGTCGCTCTTCTTCAGCTGCCCAGCTCTGAAGGCAGTGCAGAAATAAGGGTGGGAATACCATGACACCTCTAAAATAATCTTGCAACCCCCTACAACTCCCTTTTGGGTCAGGACTCCCAGTTTGAGAGAGGCTGGTCTCCCCTGTGAAATCTGTATAGTACAGAGTAAAAACATACAAAAGACCAGATACCTCGGTGAGCAGTTCTGTGGCTGAGAAAGCTCATGTGAGTGTGACTGTTAGGTGCATAAACAGGGATACTGAGTGGGTGCAGGGAGTGAGTTACCTCTGTATATGAGACTGAGATATTCCTAAAAAGGAATATTTCCAGGAATTTTCTCCTTTACCTGAGTATAAATCATAAAAGCAGTGATCTTGGAAATATAAAATTTGTTTTATGACATGCTTATTACATACTATTTATGATTCATTATTATTATCTATCATAATGGTATTTTTATTACATTATGAAAATGGCAACACTCTTCCAAGATCTCACTTTTGTAGCTTGTATCACTTTGAATAAACCAGTTATAAGACAAGGCTCCTATGTTTCCTCAAGGAGTATTAGATGTGAAACAGCATGAAGATCTTTAAGAGGCCAACTCAAAGAGGTCCTCCTACACAAACATTCAGGGCTTGAGCAGTCCAAGCAAACAGCGCATGTTACAACAAAGGTTAAACATGTTCTTCTTAATAATTTTACAAACAATACTAGCTGCCTATTTAATTTAAAAAACAGAAAAAAATCTCCCTTTCCATTTCTGATAAGGAGTCTTGGAGTTTAAATCTCCTCAGTGTGATAGATATGCTTGCTTTGATCTGCTTAGCTCTTGGAAATCCAGGGGCTCTAGGATGCTGGCCCCATGCTGCCCAGGGTCCCTAGGGAGAGCTCTGTCCGTCATTAGGGAATTTTTCCCAAGAACCCCTTGTAACATTTCATGAACCCCTAGGGGATCACAAACTCCAGTTTGGGAACCACTCACATAGACATATAGAGCCTCTGGCTAAGGGAGAGCCACCTTGGACGCTGGCTCCTGCTGTGTGGATTTGGATGTGTGTGTACACTCTGATACAGACTTGGCCATTCCACCTGTTCCCATTTAAAATCTTTTAATAAAACAAGTCACTGCCAAATATAGCCAAACACCTGTGGATAGCCAAGAAGACAGGTGAATACTTCCCCTTGTTTGCTAAGCAAACAGCCATTCAGCCCAACATGGGAGTACAATTATGCTGTGTCCAAGGAAAGTCCAGTCCCTTTGGCTGGGAGCCCGCCATACAATTCTGCCATTCTGCTACTGAAGTCAATCTTCTCTTGCAGAAAACATTCTCCAGGAGGAGCATAGCCCAGGGGTTCACACTTCTGGATGTTGGCTTAAAGAGACCTCACTCCATTTTTCAGAAAGAGCCAAGTCTGATCAGCCTCAGTAGCCTTTTCGCTGCCATTCTGACTGGCTCTGGGGAGAGAGTGGGAATCTTTTGCTACAATTGCTAACTGCTCAAGTGCCTCCATTCTAGCCGTCCAAGTCCAGCACTCCCCAACTCAGGCTGCTTCTGTCTTCAGTAGCAGTTAATTGTGTGGGCTTCCTTTTTCTGTTTGGTGAGTGAATTACATATTCAGAACGTGCCTCAGATATTCAGAATCTCAGGGCTCTGGCATTGCTGATTCGAAAGAGATCCTTTATCGTTTCTGGAGAGGCGTGCGTTGCCACGCCAGCACTATTTGTCATTTACTTTCCCCTTTTATGAAGCATGTGCACATCTTTGCTGCCTCCTTCCTGAGTCACTGTCAGCCTCTGTGGAAACCCCAGTAATGATAAGAGCCAATCTGAAGCATTCAGCACTTAGCTCATGGCTCCTACAGAGAATTATTAGCACATCTGTTTCTTTACTCTCTAAAGCACTTTCAGATGATGTTTTTGTGGGCTGAGTCTGTTTGTATTTGGAAGAGAGTGTGTATAGATTTTCCATTCTGCTGCTCACACTGCACGTAGAACTGCTGGGCTGAGGCAGAACAATCCTTTCCTATTTTGACCCAGTTAGGACAATCACATTTGGCCCAGTGTCAGTGACTCTCCTCCCCTCCAAGAAGTATGGAGGAAGAGAGTCACTTTGTCTAACAGCCTCCCACTACCTGCTTGTCTTGCTGTATCCCTGGCTGGTGACACGTATTTTCCATGTCTACATGATATCTAAGAGGACATGCCAGACCTGGCTCCGTGTGCTCCTATGTCCTGACTCTGACAGTGGCCAGGAGCAGTTGCATTAGTGGAATGTGCAAGAACCCTACCTCAGCAGCTATGGGATACTCTTCCCAAGGGGAAGTGTGCCCCAAGCCCTACCAGTCAGATCCTGCATCAGGAAGATTTCCAGCCCTGCCTTAACTCTTGGTGTTTTGTGCTGTTTTCCTTTTTCAGTGAAGAGCTGACTTCTTGTTCCTGACAGGATCTTCTCCAGTGCATGGGGTGTGGGTCACCTGCTGGGATTCTCTGGGCACATCTCACCTAATCAATTCCATGCCATTGCATGGATCTTGGGCATTGGTGCCCCTCAGTCCTTCCTGTTCTCTGCCTGTGGCACACAACAGTGCACTCTCCTGAGGTCCGTAATGCACCGGTCTAACTAAAGTCACTGAGCTCAATATAGGGGTAAAATGTAATGGTCTGTGATATATGGGAGGTCAGTCTAGTTGGTCTAATGGACCCTTCTGGCCTTGAAAAATAGGAAATTTATGATGCAGAGCGGGGAAGTTGAGCACCTCTGGGGCCCGGAGGAAGCCAACACCTGTGTATGATGAGGTTGCCTACAATGGAATCTGGCCCATCTGCAACAGCTATTAGAAAACGTCTCTAGTGACCAGAGATGGGACACTAGAGGGTCAGGGCTCTGAGTTACTATAGAGAATTCCTTCCCAGGTGTCACACATGCTCAGGCTCTAACTGATCGACATATTTGGTATGGTCAGGGAATTTTCGCCTGGGTCAGATTGGCAGAGACCCTGGGAGTTTTCACCTTCCTCTGCAGCCTGGGCCCAGGTTATTTGCTGGTTTGAATTAGAGTGAAGTCTCAGTAACTTGAAGTCTTTAAATCATGATTTGAGTACTTCAGTAATGCATCCAGAGATGAGGGGTCTGTTACAGGATGGGGGTGGGTGAAGTTCTGTGGCCTGTAATGTGCAGGTCAGACTAGATGATCGTGATGGTCCCTTCTGGCCTTAATCCTATCTGTCTATGTGGAACTAAGTCAAATGCCTGACAGACTACGTACATTCTGTCAGCACAGTTACCTTTATGAACCAAACTTGTAATCTCATCCAAAAACAACATAAAATTTGTTTGACAAGATCTATTTTCCATAAAATAATGATTGACATTAATTGGCTGAGTGAAGCAAGTCCCTACTGTCTATTTTTCTGACTGTAACAAAATAACTTTTGCAAACCACATCCAATCAATTCCAAGATCTCAGGGAATGTTTGAGGTACATAAGACAAAAATCCTGTTAATTTTGGTGAAAATCAGAGAAACTGCACAAGACACAGGACACTTCACTCATGGTAAACACAGAGCCAGTTCTGCTTGAGGGAGTGGTACATCTGTAGTTTTGAAACATTTTGTAGTTATGGAACAAAAAGGCAAGTATTTGGATTAATGAAACCTCAGGACATTGTGGGTAAGAAGTTCCTAGGACATTGAGATATCATACAATATACCATATGCCCAAGGACAGAGAGTCCAAGAGGATGGACTTAACAGGTAGAAAAATCACTACCTGCTTTTCCATGCAAATGTGAGGTATTGCGAACCAGCAGGCTTAGCTATCCAAGCACAATTTTTCTAATTGGACAGCCTTGTCTAAATTTGTTTAGGCCAGTTACCTGAAGCCTGCAGGGAAGAATTTCAAGCACTTGTTGCTGAGGACTTTTTGGTGGTCAAGACATCCTTGCTATCCTTTTGGAAAGAGCAGATACTTTGGCCACAGTCAGGACCTCAGTGGTAACCATGAGAAGGTCATCTCAGTTGCAAAATTCAGGCAGCAAGACTGCCCCAGATAGGGTCTGTGATGGGTTGGATCACAGAAATCCCCTGGGGCTGCCAGCTGATATGCCAAGACTACTGCCTCGGCTTTCATGACCTGCCAGCTAGGAACTCCAGAGCTATGCCTGGTTTCAGCCAGACCCGCTAGCCTGCTGCAAACCCAGACCCAGGTCTGAACCACGTTTCCTAACAGCTGTAGGCTTAATTGAAAGCAGATAAGGAAGTGTTCCTGTCTTTAACACTCAGATGCTCAACGCCCAATGGGGTCCAAAACCCAAATAAATCCATTTTACCCTTTATAAAGTATATACAGAGTAAACTCCTAGATTGTTTGCCCTCTTGAGCATACAAAATAGTGCAAAAGATGCCCCTTCCAAGGGTGCAAACTCACTTTACAAGGGGAGAGGCTAAGTTAATGGTGTTTTTAAATGAGATTTCAGTTTTGGACATTTGCCAGGCTGCCACTTGGTTGTCTGTGCATGTGTTTTACCAGCTATTATGCCATTGCCATGGCATCCAAAGCAGGTGCAAACTTTGGTAGAGTGGTCCTGCAATCCTTGTTCAAATGGACTTGGAGCCCCAACTCCAGGGTGGGTACTGCTCATGAGTCACCTGTGTGGAATACACGGCTGCATCCACTCAAAGAAGAACAGTTGCTGTAACTGTGGCACTTGAGTTGTGATGCAGACATGTTCCATGACCCATCCTCTAGCCTCTCTACAGTGGAGTCTGTACTCTTGATGTCTGGTGCAAAGGAACTGCGGGGGGTCGGGGAAGCACTGCCTCATATAGCCAGGAGAGGGGCAATGGCTGCAAAGCAACTGCCCCTCCCCCTCTGGGTACTGCTAGGCAAATTATCCGGCTCCAGTGCTCTGAGTGTACACACACCTGTGTGGAATACACGTCTGATTCCCATCTCGAAGAACTAGCTACAATCAGTAACTGTTTCTTTGCTGCTCAGCTGTGCCTCTGCATGATGACTGTACCAGCTTCAAAGGCCATTGAAAGCAGTTCTGGGTAACTGTGGGGAAGGCAAGGCCTGCCCTGCATTCCTGTCCACCAGAGCAGTGGGTTGAGTGAGGCAGCTTTTTAGCCACACAAAATCCTAAGTGATCTTTGATTGGAGGCTGTGATTGGGAGAGTAGGGAAGAGAGAAAACAGTGTGGGGAAGCCAACGGATGTTGAGAATGAAAGGACAGTTTCTGAGAGTTAGGAGGAGGGGTTTGAAACCCAGACCCTATTGCCAGGGGAATAGGAGTTGTTAGAATTAATAATGCTCTGCACTTATGCAGCACTTTCCAGCACCGCAGCACTTTCCCTCCATGAGCTGAGTGCTGTGATTTACAGCAACAACACCAGAGTCGCTGCCCCAGCTCCATAATCACAGAAAGTTTTGTGATCTGGAAAATGCCTTTATAAAAGAGGAAAACACATTTCTCTCTGTCCATGCAGCACTGCTGGGTTAGCTTGGGTTGTTGGCAAGGCCGGGGCCATCTGTGGAGCTTGTTACAATTCTGGGATCTGGAAGTGGGGTGCATAGCATAACTGATAGGGGAAGAAGTGTCCCACCTTCTCTGGTGTGGGCAGAACCATACTCAAGGTCTGTCTATACTGCATTGGGTACTCAGGCTCTGGCACATGTTTGAGCCTATGGCAAGGAGGTGTGGCCTCCCTCAAAGATTGACAAAGAGGGACTACAACCCGCCCCTTGGATTCCAGAACCAGGAAGGCCACACCCACCCTGACAGAAGCCAGGGGGTAAGACACTAAACTGGGAGGAGTGGTAGGTATGCTGGAGGGTAGGGATAGGATACAGAGGGACCTAGACTAATTAGAGGATTGGGCCGAAAGAAATCTGATGAGGTTCAACAAAGACAAGTACAGAGTCCTGCACTTAGTATGGAAGAATCCCATGCACTGCTACAGACTAGGGACTGAATGGTTGGCAGCAGTTCTGCATAAAAGGACCTAAGGGTTACAGTGTACGAGAAGCTAGATATGAGTCAACAGTGTGCCCTTGTTGCCAAGAAGGCTAACGGTATTTTGGGCTGTATAAGTAGGGGCATTGCCATCAGATCGAAGGTCATGATCATTTCCGTCTATTTGACACTGGTGAGGCCTCATCTGGAGTACTGTGTTCAGTTTGGGGCCCACACTACAAGAAGGATGTGTATAAATTGGAGAGAGTCCTGCGGATGGCAACAAAAATGATTTGGGGGCTAGAGCACATGACTTATGAGGAGAGGCTGAGGGAACTGGGATTGTTTAGTCTGCAGAAGAGAAGAATGAGGGGGGATTTGATAGCAGCTTTCAACTACCTGAAAGGGGATTCCAGAGAGGATGGATCTAGACTGTTCTCAGTGGTACCTGATGACAGAACAATGAGTAATAGTTTTATGTTGCAGGGGGGTAGGGGGAAGGTTAGGTTGGATATTAAGAAAACTTTTTTCACTAGGAGAGTGGTGAAGCACTGAATAGTTTACCTAGGAAGGTGGTGGAATCTCCTTCCTTAGAGGTTTCTAAGGTCAAGCTTGAGAAAGTCCTGGCTGGGATGATTTAGTTAGGGATTGGTCCTGCTTTGAGCAGGGGGTTGGTCTAGATGACCTCCTGAGGTCCCTTCCAATCCTGATATTCTATGATTCTAGCTCTGACACTAAGTCTATCAAGTTTGCTGACCTCCAGGGCAATTAGCAGTAGAGCTACCCAGGAACAGGGTTCCCTGTCCCATGACAGTTTCTGAGATTTCAAAATTTCTTCCTGTCCCAAAACAGGACAAAAAGTCAACATCTCAAAAATGTTCATTCCCAAATAATCCCCCCAAAATTCAGATTCAGTCACTCACAATGTTTCATTTCAAAATGTTTTGTTTGAATTTAGATCTATTAAAAAAAAATACCTTTTTCTTTTTTAGAATAAGTGAACTAAATATTCAAAAAAAACCCCAAAAAAACAACCCACCCATTTTGAAACATTCAAAACATTTTGATCAGGAAACAGAACATTTTTACTTTTTGGAAACTTTTTTTCCCCAGATTTTGTTTGAATCAGGTGATTTGTCTAACTGGTGGTTCTCACTTATTTATCATTGTGGGCTTCATAGGAACCTGGACCTCCAACGTGCAAGGTCAGAGAGGTTGTGGGGGGGCACTTCTTGGTTTCTGCCCTGGGCCCCAGTGAGTCTAAGGCCAGCCCTGAGCCCATCCAGGCTGGTCTGTCTCCTCAAATGCCGCCTCTGTGTAGGTAGATAAAGCAGTGTTGAGGACCAGCTGTGATGGATGAGCATCTGTCTGCCCTGGCTGTGCTGCCCATGCTTTGCCACAGAGGCTGCTGCCTGTGGCTCTGGGATGGTATCTCATCTAGTTTCTCAATAACAGCCTCTTCTGCCAGTACTGTAGCACCACTAGCCCTCCTGTCTAGAGAGCTCAGTTACCTGCAAGACTGAAATGCCAGCACGCACAGGGTTAACATGTCAACAGCTACTGGGAAGAAAAGATGATTTCCACACAGCTCACTTCAATCTATTGCTCTCAGCAGAATATCTGGGATGGTAGGAGCAGGAGAGTGCTGGCAGCCAAGCATACCTTAGACCATAACGTTTAGGCCTGAGGGCTACATCTGGGAACAGAAATTGTATGACAGGCCATGAATGCTCGCAAAATTGGGGAAAGGATGTGGGAAGGGATGAAGGCTCTGGGGTGGGGCCAGAAATGAGGAATTCAGGGTGCGGGACAGAGGTCCAGGCTGGGGCATCGGAGTGGGCTGCAGAGTGGGGGTGAGGGCTCTGGCTGGGGGTGCGAGTTCTGGGGTGGGGCTGGGAATGAAGAATTTGGAGGGTGTTCCAGGCTGGGACTGAGGAGTTCAGCGAGCAGAAAGGGGATCAGGGCTAGGGCAGGGGACTGGGGTGCAGGATCTGTCTGGGGGTGCGGGCTCTGGGGTGGGGATAGGGATGAGGGGTTTGGAGTGCAGGAGGGGGCTCTGGGCTTGTATTGAGGGGTTCGGAGGGTCGGGGGAACAGGGCTGGGGCAGGAGGTTGGGGCATGGGGAGAGGCTCAGGGGTGCAGGCTTCAGGCGCTGCTTATCTCAAGCAGCACCTGGAAGCTGCGGCTATGTCTCCACCCCCACCCCACCCCCACCCCCGGCTCCTACGCAGAGCCACGGTGAGGTAGCTCTGCGCACTGCCCCATCCTCAGGCACTGCCCCTGCAGCTCCCATTGACCACAGTTCCTGGCCAATAGGAGCTACAGGGGTGGCATTTGGGATGGGGGCAGCATGCAGAATAGAACCCCCTGGCTGCCCGTACACATAGGAGACAGAGCAGGACCATGCCACTGCTTCTGGGAGCTGTGTGGAGTGGCCCCCAGACCCTGCTCCCCAGCTGGAGCCCGGAGCAGGGCAAGCCCCAGACCCTGCTCCCCAGTGGGAGCTAGAGGGCCAGATTAAAATGGTTGCCTACCCCTGCCTTAAATGAAGTTTGCAGAAACACCGAGCATTGGCCTAACTCTGCTCATAGTGACGTTCAGAGTAAAACTCCCCTTGATTCCAATAGGAGCAGAACTATGCCAGTGCTGAGCACTTCAGACAATTCCACTAGACATTCACAGTGTCATTTTTTGTCCCCGGCAGTTTCCAAAACGTTCTGGGTCTTAGGCCTTGGAGAAGCGAAGGGAAGCCTGCGCAGCTTCACGCTGCCACAGCGATCCCCACATGCCATGGCTGACATGACATTTCACCACACATCATGACAGGAAAGTCACTCATACTGGCAAGACATGTAAGCACTGTCAGCACAGCGCCTCCTGCCACTTTAGGCCGTGCTGTTCCCACTCCCACATCAGCACTACATATGGCACTCTCCAGCAGTGGCAGCAGCAGCAGCTCCCTGTCTGCTAAATTCACAAGTCATAAACCTCTGGAGAATCTTCATCCATCTGTATTGCTCTCACAGCACTGTGCTGCCTCCTTGCTGAGTGCTGGCAGGCAATGGGCCTGATCTGCCAGTGGATACCTGGCAATTTGTCAGTGGATACCTGGCAATACCCAAATTTTTCATAACAACTTTTTTTAATCCAATTTTCAAAATGTTAAATTTTGAACTTCATTTTTCCACTTTGCTCCCTTTTTCCTATGCTGTCAGGGAAATAAAACTAATGGTGGCCAGGTTTTCCCCTCTATTTTTTTATTTTTTCTTTCAAACCTTCTGCAGCTTTGGACAAATTACCCAGTGGCAATAGGAAACAGCAGACTGTAACTCAGCTGCATGGTGACTTTTCTAGATAGAAGTTTTTGAAAAGTTAGAGAGTAGCAAGAGGAAAGTGAAAATGTAGTGACAGCAACCTTTAGCACCAGCCATCATCCATTCTTATTTTTGTCAAAAAATGGAAAATAAAATAAAAATAAATAAAGGCTTTGCGAAAGGTATTTTTTGTGGCAAAATTTTTTATTAAAAATAAAATCAAGGTGCTCCAGTGGTTCTGGAACCATTTTTATAGTGGGGGAGCTGAAGTCAGAAACCATGTATTTGGGTTATTACTACTACTGCACTGCAAACCACCGAGCACCCCTAGTTCCAGCATCTATGAGCTGCTCTAACAGACATGTGGAGACCCTTGTGTGGATCAGTCCAGAGACCCCTTCTCCAGAAAAACGAAATGCAGGATTTCTTGAAAGTCCATTTGATTCAAGTCCACCTTGTATATGAAGTTCCAGCCAACTGCTTCTCCAACTGTAGACTTAGAGGAAAGATAGCACCACTGACAGCACTGAGAAACAATGAGAGCAACCAGGAAAGCTAACAAGTGTCAGTACCTCCTGGGCACACTTTTGCAGAACAACAAGGTTTTATATCAAAGTACTGAGCATATAGGGAACGAGCCATGATATTGTAGTTACTGCTGTGGGAATTTTCCAGCAGGGCAGGAGAAAGGGGCACCCAATGGGAATTTCTGTGATTATGAATAAGAACTGCATGAGCACCCAGAAGAGAGACTGAAAGAGTTCAAACAACCTATTTCCGCAGCTCTTGTGTTACCTGAAACTCTAATGCCCATTTGGTACCGAATCATATGAATTCTGCTGCAATGTGCTGTGGCCCCTTGTCTGAGCACAGTGTGCCAGAAATACCAGATCTTGCAAAATGCATCTTCAGTTTCCTTCCAAGTGTTCTTATCCACCTTATCTCTCTAATATCCTGAGACCAATATGGCTAAAATAACACTGCAGACATGACTCGTAGACTTTAAGGCCGGAAGACACAATCATCTAGTCTGACATCCTGCACATCGCAGACACAGAACCTCACCCACCCACTTCTGTAATAGACTCCGAACCTGTGGCTGAGTTACTGGAATCCTTAATCATGGCTTAAAGATTTCTGCCAATTCCCGCAGCTCCTATTGGCTGAGAACAATGAACCAGGGCCACTGGGAGCTGCGGGTGGCCGTACCTGCAGATGCTCAGGTATCTCAGGACAAAGTGTCTCGCAGCACACCAGGGGTTTATCCTGAACAAGCCGTGAACCAAGTTTGGGAACCCCTGCTCTAGTTAAAACTTGCAAAAGATCCATACTCCACGCTGCAGAGGAAGGCGAAAACCCCCAAGGTCTCTGCTAATCTGACCTAAGGGAAAATGCCTTCCCGATCCCAAATATAGTGATCAGTTAGACCCTGAGCATGTGGGCAAGACCCACCAGCCATATACCTAGGAAAGAATTCTCTGTAGTAACTGAGAGTCCTTCCCATCTAGTGTCCCATCATCAGCTCTTGGGGATATTTCCTGTTAGAAGTCGCAGAATGGCTACCTGCCATTATAAGCAGTCATCATACCATCCCCCTCCATAAACTTATCAAGCTCAGCCTAGAAGACGGTTAGGTTTTTTTTTCACCCACTGCTCCCTTTGGAAGGCTGTTCTAGAACTTCACTCCTCTGATGGTTAGAAACCTTTGCCTAATTTCGAGTCTAAATTCTTTGGTGGCCAATTTATATCCATTTATTCTTGTGTTCACATTGGTGCTTATCTTAAGTAACTCCTCTCCCTCCCTGGTATTTATCCTTCTGATGGCTTCATAGAGAACAATCATATCTCCTCTCAGCCTTTGTTTGGTTAGGCTAAACAATCCAAGCTCTTTCAATCTCCTCTCATAAAATATGTTTTCCATTCATTGGATCATCCTAATAGCCCTTCTTTCCACCTGTTGTGGTCTGAACTCTTTTTTCTTAAACATGGGAGACCAGAACTGCACACAGTATTCCAGATGAGGTCTCATCAGTGTCTTGTATAATGGTACTAATATTTCCCTGTCTCTACTGGAAATACTTCACCTAATGCATCCTAGAACTGCATTAGCCTTTTTCATGGCCACATCACACTGATAGCTCATAGTTGTCCTGTCTCCTCCTTTGTCATTTCCAACTGATACATCCCCAGCTTGTAGAAAAAAATCCCAGAAACTTCTGGGATCCATTCTATGCATCCATTCTATGCATCCGATGAAGTGGGCTATAACCCACGAAAGCTTATGCTGAAATAAACTGGTTCATCTCTAAGGTGCCACAAGTATTCTTTGTTTTATTTATGTATATAGACCAACACGGCTGCTAATCTGAAACCTGTTTTATCCTAGTTACTGTTCACCTCTATGTCCTTCAATACTTTCTCTTTCAAAATTTGTTCCAAGACCTTGCACACACTGAGATCAAAATAACAGGCCTATAGCTTTCTGGATCACTGTTTCTCCCTTTCTTAAAAATAGGAACTATATTAGCAATTCTCCAGTCATAGGGTATTACCTGTGTTTACAGATTCATTAAAAGTCCTTGCTGTTGGGCTTGCAATTTCATGTGCCAGTTCTTTTAATACTCTTGGATGGAGATTATCTGCCCCCTCTCCCCCGATTTAGTACCATTAAGCTATTTAAGTCTGACTTCTACCTTGGATGTGGTAATTTCTATTTCCATATCCTCATTGCCAATAGCTACCATGTCACTACCCCTAAGCGCCTCATTACCTTATTAAAAACTGAGGCAAAATATTTGTTTAGGTGTTGGTTCATGACTGAATTATCTTTAGTCTCCACCCGATCCTTAGTGCATAGCAGTCTCACTTCTTCTTTTCTTGTTTTCGTCTTATTTATATGGCTATAGAACCTTCGACTGTTGGTTTTAATTCCCTTTGCAAGGTCCAACTCTGCTTGGCTTTTGGAAGTTCTTACTTTCTCCCTACACTTTATGACCTCCAAGAGGTAGCTTCCCTGCTGATCCCTTCCATCTTCCATTCCTTGTAGGCTTTCTGATTTCTCTCAATAATTTGTTTGAGATACTTGTTCATCCAGCCTGGTCTGCAACCCTTCCGTACAATGTTTTCCCCCTTGCTTGTGATGCAGGCTTCCGATAGCTTCTGCAATTCTGACAATGTAATTCTAAGCCTCCTTCACACTGAGATCCTTGAGTTCTTCAGTCCAATCCACTTCCCTACTAATTCCCTTAAATTTTTAAAATTTGCCCTTTTACATCAAGGACCCTAATTCTAGACCTATTTTGCTTATCCTTTCATTTAGTTTAAACTGAATTAGCTTATGATCTCTAGAACCAAGGTTGTCCCCTACAGCCAGTTCTTCTATGAGGTCCTCACTACTTTGAAACTCAACCATAGTTTCCACCTGCAACTCCAAACCTTGCAACTTCTCCTCCATCAGTTCTATCAGGAAACACTTCATACAAATGAAACTCTTTTCAGTTACCTGCTCCAGGATCATGTACATCTTGCAGCTCCAAAATCCAGTTATCTTCATTGTCTTCCAGACTGTCCACCTCCTGGAAACTGGAATTGTAACCTATTGTGACCATGTAGCTCCAGTCATTAAAGATGAACCGGTCTGTCCCACCTCTTCCCAGGGGTCAGGCTGGGAATTCATGGGACTGTAGTCTACTGTTATTTTTCAGTATACTCTCTGTGCACCTCACACTGTTCCATGTATGCTCTTAGCTACAGTCTTGATGCCTAGGAGTTCATGGATTCATAAATTTGAAAGCCAGAAGGGCCCATGTTATAATTTATTCTGACCCCCTGTGTAACACAGGCCAGAGAACTGGCATATCATTCCTAGAGCAGATCTCTTAGAAAAGCATCCAGTCTTGATTGAAAAATTGTCAGTGATGGAGAATCTACCACAAACCTGTTAAATTGTTCCAGTAGTTAATTACTCTCATTGTCAAAAATGTACACGTTATTTCCAGTTTGAATTTGTCTAGTTATTTGTTCCCCATTTAAATATTTGTAGACTGTAATCAAGTCGCCCCTGAACCTTCTCTTTGTTAAGCCAAATAGATTGAGCTCTGAGGTTATTATTATTATATGGTAGATTTTCTAATCCTTTAATCATTCTCATGGATCTTCTCTGAACCCTCTGCAATTTATCAACATATGTCTTGAACTGTGGACTGGGCACAGGATTTGAACAACAGTCACACCAGTGCCAAATACAGAGGTAAAATAACCCCTCTACTCTTACTTGAAATTCCCCTATTTATCCCAGGATGATGTTTGCTCTTTTGGCCATAGCATCACATTGGGAGCTCATGTCTGATGATTATCCCCCACAACCACCAAATCTTTTTCAGAGTCACTGCTTCCCAGGATAGAGTCCCCCATCCTGTAAGTGTGCCCTACATTCTGTCTTCTGCATATATATATAGTTAAATTTAGCAGTTTTAAAATGCATATTGTTTGCATCCAGCTTATTAAGCAACCAAAATCACTCTATATCCGTGACCTGTCCCCTTCATTATTTACCACTCCCACAATTTTTGTGTCATCTGCAAACTTTATCAGGGATGATTTTATGTTTTCTTCTAGATCATTGATCAAAATATGAAATAGTATAGGGCCAAGAACAGATCCCTGTGGGACACCCCTAAAAACATACCCATTCAATGATGATTCCCAATTTACAATCATGTTCTGAGACATATCAGCAAGCTTTTAATCCATTTAATGTGTGCATGTCAATTTTATATTGTTCTAGCTGTTCTCTTGCGGGAATCAATGTCAGACTGACAGGCCTATAACTATTTGGGTCATCCTGTTTACCCTTTTAAAATACTGGCACATCATTAGCTTTCTTCTGGAACCTTGCTAGTATTCCAAAGTGTATTGAAAATGAACATTAATGGTCCAGCAAGCTCCCCAGCCATCTCTTTTAAAACTTTGTATGCAAATTATTTAGATCTGCTAATTTTAAAATTTCTAACTTTAGAAGCTGTAGTTTAACACTATCTTGATAAACTAGTGGAATGGAAAGAGTTTTATTACCATGTGATATGACTACATCATCATGTGCTGTGGCTGGGCCATGTGTTTGCTGTGATTTTCCTGACTGTAGGGTTGGATCATGGCTGGCTGGTGCTGTCAGTCTGGCCCAGGGCACTCTTGTCCAGATATAGTCCATTTTGCTTTTATTAATCAGAAAATGAATGAATACACTGAGAAGCCAGTTCTGGTAGAGTCCAGACTGAACATGGACAAGCGTAACTCAGTTACATTCAATGAACAGTGCTGGTAAGGAGGGAGGGAGGTGGCCCTCAGGACACCATAGTCACCTTGGTAAGTGGCTATAGAAATGACAGGCTAGCTCTAGAAGCTGCCTGAGGAAGCTGCCAGGGCTCTGTGGAAGGGGAAGCCCTCAGCCTTGGCTTTCAGCCTTTCTCCAAGAGACTGATTTTATTTACCTCTCTCCTGTATCCCAAGGCAGGGCTACGGGGGGAGGGAGCTGGTGTTTCAATGCCTTTACATGAGGAGACAGAAGATGAAAAATGCGTCATAAAATCTGTGGTTTCCTAGAAGGAAAAACAAGTTTGAGGGCAGGTAATGAACATGACTATAGCTCATTAGCATATGGGAGACTGCCCCCGGACTGGCTGCCTCTACAGTGGGAGCAGCAGCAGGATGGGTTGGGCTCAGCGCCGCTGGGATCGACACCTCACACACAGCTGGCATGAAGTAAAACCGAACCATCAGGAGCAAGTAGCAGAGCTGGAGATAACATAAGAATGTAAGAGCTGTCATACTGGGTCAGACCATGGGTCAGACCATCTTGCCCAGTGTCCTGTCTGACGCAGGTCCACGCCAAGCTTCAGGGAGAGTGTACCAAAAAGGGCAGTTGGAGTGATCCACCTTTGTTTTCCCCTCCAGGCTTCTAGCACTCAGAGATTTAGGGCCACCCAGAGTGTGGGCGTGCATCCCTGTCTGTCTTGCTAGTAGTCATTGATGGACCTATGCTCCAGGAACTTACCCAGTTCTTTTTTGAACCCAGTTATACTTTTGGTTTTCACAGCATCCCCTGGTAATGAGTTCCACAGATTAGCTGTGTTATGTGAAACAGTACTTCTTCATTCCTGTATTAATCCTGATGCCTATTCATTTCATTAGGTGGTCCCTGGCTTCTGTATTGTGTGAAAGGATAAATAACATTTCTCTATTCCCTTTTCCCACCCCATCATGACTTTATAGCCCTGTATCGTATCATGCCTTAGTAGTTTTCTCTTTTCTAAGCTGAACAGCCCTTATCATCTTAGTCTCTTCCTGTATGGAAGCCTTGATCATCTCAATCATCTTTGTTATCCTCCTCTGAACCTTTTCCAGGTCCACTATCTACTTTTCTGAGATGAGGCAACCAGAACTGAACACAGTGTTCAAGGTGTGGGCACTCTATGGATTTATATAGTGGTATTATGATATTTTTGACCTTATTTCTGATCCATTTCCTAATAGTTCCTAACATATTGTTATCCCTTTTGACCACTGCTGTGCATTGAGGAGATCTTTCCAGAGAGCTCTCCAAAGTGACTCCAAGATCTCATTCTTGGCTGGTCACAACTAATTTAGATGTAACTGTTGTGATGTTCCCCTGGTGTTATCTAGGCCAGTGATCAGCTAAATCTCCCCAAACCTTGACTCTGGGAGCCAGCCTTTGTCACAGTAAGAATTCCCCCCCTCCCCGCCGGGATTCCTTGGGTAAGCACCAGTGGTGTACATTGCTAACACTTTTATATGCATTGCATTGTCGGTTGGGAAGGGTTAAAGATATAAGTATGGAATGGAAGATTCCTTTGCAGGTTGCAAGAGGCTGAGGGAGAAGGGAACAGGTTAATTCAAAAATTCAGACAGGACCAAAAATAAAGCGCTGCCAGCCACCCAAGGCCGACTTACACAGACACATACTTTCTGCATACCAAGCAGCTAGAATCTGCATCTCAACCCCAGCCAGCCAAAAAAATAAGAACTAAGACAAACAGAGCTGAAGAAGTTGTTGCAAAACTAACAAAATTACAAAATTGTGAAGGTTGGCCCAGTGAGAATCAACAGTCTGCCTTGCTACCCTGAAGCCTGTGTGTTGTGGGGAAGTTAAGAGAGCTGCGGAGAGCTGGTTCAGACTGATGCAGAAAGCAAAGAGCACAGGAGATTGGAGGGAAGGGGCTCCCCCCAGCCGAAATGCCTTGAGGAAAACTCAGGGCTTAAAAACCCTCCCAAAAGTGGAAGAAACTGGGAAATCTACAGCAGACCATGGATGACTTTGCACAGTGCAGAACTCTCATCCACCCTTCCCCCTCTTCTTCTTACATTAAGTCCAGGCTTGGCAGCCTTGGGGTGTGCATGTGTGAGTATGAAAGTAGATTAGGGCTCAGGCACTAATGCTTTCTTCCTTCCTCTGAGTGATGTGGGGCGCACCCCTCACTCACCACTGTTATTTGGTTAATAAAGCTTTACACTTAGTCACTTGGTGTGCGCCTTCATCTCTGACCCTAATGATC
The DNA here is from genome assembly GCA_007922305.1 of Dermatemys mawii. NCBI lineage: Eukaryota > Metazoa > Chordata > Testudines > Dermatemydidae > Dermatemys > Dermatemys mawii. The sequence continues at coordinate 919,837 of ML677410.1, forward strand.
CTACAGCCTCAGCCTGATTACCTGAGCCCAGGCAGATTGGTAACATAAATCTCTCACACTTTACCCTGCTCTATTTTGAGAACTCCTACCCCTGGGTTGTTCACGCACAGTTTCTGGCATGTAAGCTGCTTGGATTGTGCAACTGAATGACACTAGCCAATATCTCCGGTCCCAGACAGAACCCTAGGAACCTCTGTCTTGCAGTGTCCAGTTATGCCTGCTGGATTCTGCAAACTTATATGAGTTTATCAATTTAACAAATAAATGAATATGCACCAGGCTTGTTATCCCAAGGGGAGTCTCTTACATGTTTGAAACCAAACACACTGCTTCAGGTAGAATGTAGTTAATAAATTTGTTTATTATAGATAGATTTTCTGTGATTATAAGTCAAAGCACAAAAAGTCAGATTTGGGCAAATGAAATAAAATCAAAATGCATTCCAAGTTGATCTTAACGCTTTCAGTGTCCTTACAAACTTAGATGCTTCTCACCACAGGCTTCCTGGTTGCCCTTCAGCCAGGCTCTACCCTTTGATCAGTGCTTCAGTCACTTGGTGGTGATGTCTGTAGATGGAGGTGCAAGAGAGAGAGGAAGAGCATGGCAAATGTCTCTCCCTTTTATCATGTTCTTTTTTCCCTCCTGGCTCCCCCCTCCCCCACACCCATCAGGGTGAGGTGAGCATTACCTCATCGTAGTCACTGACTGACCAAAGGAAAGGGAGTGACTCACTCGAGAGTCCAACATATTCTTTGTTGCTGACTAGGCCACTGTCCTTTGTTCCTGTAAGGCTGGGGCTGGGTTTGTCCCATACATGCTCTGATGAAGTGTGAACTGCCTCTCTGCTTTCAGAGAGTTTTGCCTGGCTTTGTTTTAAGCCATGAGGACACATTTTCAGCCTCATAATTATATACATGAAATTACAACCTATAGCATCACTATAATATTACTATAACAACAATGCTCAGTGCATCATAAGCCTTCTGAAGACAACCGACATGACAAACTTTGAATTGGATACCACACAATCATATTATAAGGATGAACATGGGGGTAACGGTGTTCCCGTGAGGTACAGAACATCACAACTGTATATGTGTAATTGGGTTTATTTTTTCCAATGTGCATTACTTTTCACTTAACCCAACAGTCACTGCACTGATGGCCCTTGGGGCAGGGACTTTTTGGGGAGGGCAGTGTGCAGTGTTGATTGAATGATGTCCACATTATGCAGTTGTTAACCATTCTGGTGAAAAACAAATCTGACACTTTGTTTAAAAAAGAAGGGGGAAAATTAAGCTTTGTATAAAAATATTTTTCTCAGAAAATGAAACCATCTGGGTCCCAAACATGGCTGTATGCATGGTGGTGACATGCGGGGCCTTCCAGGCACAAATATTTTCACAGCCCTGAGTGACATAGCTAAGTTAAACTAATTCTTCAGCGTAAACCAGACCTCAGTGTCTTATTGATCTGTTGGAGGGAATCCTGTCCAGGGAAAGATCTTTGTTGTTGCAGCAGTGGAAAGCCAAAGAAACTATGAACACAGAGAGAGCAGACTTGATTTAGCCCCTGTGGTTACAATGCACAGACATAAGCTGCATCCAGGCCTGGATGTCTCTGTCAGGGCAGGCAGGGATTCCCCATCCCTCAATGGGTTGGGTGTGTGTTCCTTATGCTGACCTATTCCACTGGCTGAGAGTGTGCTGCCATGGTGTCACCTCCTGTGAGGGATCAAGAGCTGCCCTGGTGCTAGACTCGCCTGATCCCTGGGTAATATCGACATGGCTGGGATCAAACCTGGGACCTCTGGAGCTTAATGGAGCCTCTACTGAATGTGCTAAAAGGCATGTCTCTTAGCTGTAGCAGCCTCATCAATTTCTAGCTGGTCTAGCTGCCACTAGCAGGGGACACAGTGCCATATCAATGAAGCATGGACTACCCCTGTGCATCGTGGGGCTATGGCTGTCTCCTGCCTAGGGGGAAGGGAGGGCAGTGAAAGCTCCATGTGCCCTCTGCTCCCTTCTCCTGAGCAACCATGCAAGGCCAGCCCAATCTGGGTGCTTAGCACACCGCAGGGCGCGATTCCTTTGAGCAGCATGCAGTGAAGCCACGCCTTTGTGAGTGGGAAAGCTGCTGGCTAAATGAATCCCTTACAGTGGAGAAATCATTTGCCTGTATGTTGTTCAGACTCTAGTGGTGGATGTTCAACAGTGTCCAAATCCCAATAGATTTCAATGGGGTATGGGCACCTGATTGCTGAGATCAGTCTGCCTCTCTGCACAACACCCCACAACGCCCCGGCTCCTGAAGGCTTGTTTCCAATGACTGGCTATAATTCTGGAAAGGTGCCCACACAGCTATGAATGCCCCTCTATCAGTACTGTCTATGGTTGCTTCAGAGGCAGCAGGGGCTTGGCCGCTCTGTGGGGCAGAACAGGTTTAAGAGTTATTTGTCCTAATATATTTATTCTCATGTGCCAGTCTGTGCTCCATACTGCTCTTGCAGTGATGTTTACTTATCTGTTTATTTATTACATGGAGCTGCAATGTACTGAGGGCACGTTTGTCTTGTCAGGGGTTGTGAAGTTCATTAAAGATTTCCTTTCCCAGTCTAGAGTTGCATTGCCAGTTCAGTGTGCAATGCACCTTCAGTGTTTGGTGACTAATACATCAGGAGACGCACCATGGTTGTGTGTTCGGGGCAGAATTGTGTCCGGAGTTACTGCTGCGTGTTACAGAGTGGCAGGAGGGAGTTATCCACATAGAGGAGTAAAAGGGGATCCTCACAGATCCCCATCTTCAACAACCAACTTACAGCATGTTCTCTATACAGAGAACAACATGAAAGGAATGGCCAGTGGGCCACCTCCAAGACTTAAGAGTCTGAGATGTAACTGTTTGAAGATGGAGAAGGCGGCAGAGAACTGACCAAGTCAGCTAAACCTGGTACAGAGCAGATAAAGGCAGCAAAATGGGAGGAGGGGAGGAAGAAGCAAAATGAATTAAGCTGGGCAATGAGGTTAAGAATTTCTCTTACAAATACTAGAAATCAAAACAAAAATACTAGAGAGAAAGTAGGCCCATTAATAAATAAGGAGGACAATTAAATTAATAACGGTTCTCAAATGATTGAGCTATTGCACAAGATTCTAAAAGCAGCCTTTAATCAAAAAGATGAGAGAGAATATGTATCATCAGTAAAGAAAACCTTGTCAATACAGCTATTGATAAGAGACAGCTTGAACCTCTGCAGCTCAGCTAGTCTTGGGGATGTGCATCCCAGAGGGTGATAGGAGGAAATAAAGAAACAACAGAAAATATATTTGTTTGAAAGTCGCAGAGAACTAGGAAGAAACCAAAGAATTGGAGAAGAGTAAATGTAGTATAATCTCGAAGGAAGGAAAGGATGAGCCAGGCTGTAGTGAGATAATGGACCAGATAGTAAGAGGGAACATCTGGAGGGTAAAAGAACTATGAGCTGTCTAACCAGGGCCTGTCTCTTCTGTGACACAGTGGGACCAGGTTCCTGTAGTAGCAGCTTCGGCGTTCTCCAGAAATCTTAAATTTTTATCTCCGTGAAATACTGGGGCTAGGGTTGCCAGATGTCCAGTTTTCGACCGGTTGAAAACGGACCCTGGCATCTCTGGTCAGCACCGTTGACTGGGCTATTATATGTTCAATTGGCAGTGCAGGCAGGCCCCTACCCAGCTCTGTACAACTCCCATAAGTGGCAACATGTTCCTTCGGCTCCTAGGTATAGGGGCAGACGGGGGGCTCTGTGCGTTGCCATTGCCCCAAGCACGGCTTCGCATCTCCCATTGGCCAGGAACCACAGCCAATGGGAGCCAAGGGGGTGGCCCCTGTGGGCAGGAGTGGTGCAGTGCATGGAGCTGGAGGGACATGCCAGACTTCATGGGAGCTGCCTGAGGTAAGCCACCCCCAGAGTCCACACCCCTCGCCCCCTCCCACACCCAAGTCCCTTGCCCCACCCCAGACCCCACACCCACAGCTGGATCCCTCATCCCCTCCTGCACCCCAATCCCCTCTCCCAGTCGCAAGCCCCCTCCAGCACCCTAAGCACCTCATTTCTGGCCCCACCCAGAACCTCACCCTCTTCTGCACCCTCACCCTCTGCCCCAGCCTAGTGAAAATGTGCGAGTGAATGTGGGTGGGAGAGAGCGAGTGACGGAGGGAGGGGGATGGAGTGAGCAAGGGTGGGGTCTTGGGGCAGGGCAAGGGGTTTCCATTTTCTGCAGTTAGAAAGTTGACAACCCCAGCTGGGTCGGTTGTGGGGGTATAGGCCCTACACAGACGAGGAAGGGGCCAGAGAGGTCCTGGTGGAAGTGCTAGCCCCACTGCTCCGGCCCTGTTAATAATGCATGATAGGGAGGAAGCCTTTAAAAGAGATGAAGCTGCAGTCAACAGGGGGCAGGTGCAGCTCTGAGCAGCAGGAGTGTGTGAGACTTCCACCCTATCAAGAGGAGAGCACAGCAGGCTCCCAGGGTAAGGCAACAGGCTGAGACTATCCCAGAGACCCAGTCAGAGCTGTTTCCCCATACTCATTGTGCTGGGGCTGGATCGCTGGCAGTATTATAGACTTGCCACACATACCCCTTTGCTGGGAGAGGCAGGAACTATCCCCAGATGCATGGGGGTCTGTGAATTTCATTCTGATCCCCCAGCCAGAGAGATTTAAGGAAGGTCACAAAGGGCAGAGCCCTCACCTCCGCTGCAAATAGTGGGGAAGTGAGGCCTGTGTTGTGACCACCCAATGTAGCTGTGCCATACCAGGGTACAATCCAGACCAATAAGTAGCGGGTACCCTTTTCCTGTAACCTGGACTGCCCTTTTCACTGCTTTGCTGCTGGAGTCACCAACCTGGACTGCTCACAAACAGCCTCCAGCCTGCAAATCACTCCCAGGTATCTCTGTGTGTGCTGCAGCCACCCCCTGGCTCTTACCAGCCTTGGTTATGCTTCCGGATGACCCCAGCTCACTCCCAGTGTTAGATTTTCCCCCCAGATATGTATGTTTTGTCTTCCCCAGCCCTCTCCTAGACTATTCAAATTCAGATAAAGTCTGTATTTCTGTAATAGAAATAATAGGCACAAACCTTGTTACCTCAAATGGAGTTCCACATATATTTCAATTTAAACACATGGGATTAGATAAAACAATAAAATAAGTTTATTAAATACAAAGGGAGATATTTTAAGTAAGTACAAGTAATGAAGCATAAAAGTGAGAGATGGTTATAAGAAAAATAAAGATAAAATTCAACTGCTGCGTAATGTAATGAACTATGTTAAATTAACTACCCTTGTGGGAAAATTGAGAAGCAAGAGGAAGCTGCAGGCAGGTCCCAGCCACGCAGGGAGACAGAAACCACAATGTTGGCATCTGAGGCAGCACTGTGGGGCATTATGGGGCAGGAACACTGAATTCTGGGGCATCTTGGCAAAACTCCCAGAGCTCAGGAGCCCTGAATAAGAGGAATGGGGCAGGCATCCCTCTCTGAGTTGTAGTTTCAGGCTTTTTGCAGACTCAGGCAGGTGTCACCATATCAGTTACACTCTGTGACATTTATGAGATTTTCTCTACAACATCATTGTTTGAAATGGGACCTGCAATTGTGGAGTCCAGTTCCTCAGTGGGTTCTGCCCTGTGCCCCTGGCCGAGGGGGAGGGATGCTATGCCACCCAGCCCTGGTGTTTGTCCCAGCAGAATGGAGCAGATTGCTGCCACCCCCCAGTGCCCTCCCATGCCCCTTATGCTGGGTTGGAGGTGGCAGCTGGCAGCCCATTCTACTGTCTTTGCAGTGGGAATCCTCTGTTGGCCATTTTTGGGCAGAATCTGCCACCCAAGGCACACAAAGGGGGCAGAGTGCAGCAGGGAATGAGGTCTGGCCCTGGGCGACACTGGAGCTTTTGATCCAGTGTCTTGTAGTACATTACTGAGTGGGGAGGGGTGATGCCAGCTAGGGCAGAGACGCAATGAAAGGGCCTCAAAGCGGGACAAGTAAGAGACAGGGTTTTCCAATGTGACTAGGGATTTTGGGTGCCCAGTGTCAGTCACCTTAAAGGGCCCAATGGTCAGAAAGTGCTGAGTGCCTCTCTGTGAGAATCTGGGCCCTTGGATTGTGCCATGCTGGGCACCAGCCATCACTGGAGGCCTCAGCCTTGGATTGGAGATTATGAATGAGTGTAATCTGGATTTAGAAAAAAACAACAACCTACTGCCTCTGGGTGGAATGGCCAGAACCACAGGAGAGCGGGAGGATCCAAGGAATCAAGCATGCATGAGTCCCAGCAGGAGACTAGGCAGCAGGTGAGCTTGCAGTAGAATGCAATTTAGGGGTTCAAGCATGGACCCAGTTTGCCCTGCAGAGAGCATCACTCCTGCCTTCAGACCAGCGACCTGTGAGTGGGCTAGAGCAGCTCTGTGCACAGAGGTTACACGTCACAAAGCCAGTCCCGGTAGTCCCTCTCCATGCAGCACTGGCCACACGTGTGGAGGCTGCATTCATTTCCTGGCACTTCAGCACAGACGAGACAGAGATAAAACAGGAAGCATTTAGAGAAATTAATGCCAGGGGCTGAAGGTGGGATTTCAGAGGCAGATTAACTTAATAAAATCTGTCTAGGCTGCCCAAACAGCCGCTGGGCTGGGTCAGGGTAACTGTCCTAGTACCTCAAGGGTGGGGAGCCCCACGAAAGGCATGGAATTACTTAGGGAGCATCAGAATAGAAAAAGAAGGTTGGAACAAAACTTAGGCTGAATAACAGGAGCCAGATCCTGATGTTGGATAAAGCCCATGCGCCTGCCTCAACCTTTCCTGCAGTTAGTGACAGTTTGCCATGGGAAAGGCCTCAGAGCAGGGTCCCTTGAGACCTGCCAGGCTGTGGGATCACTTCTCAGTGGTGCTCCCATCTCTCGGGCCGTCTGAGCTCTCCCTGCAGGAGAGACAACAATGGCCTGGCCTGGCCTGGCCTGGCCTATGGGGAATTTCTGAGAGTCTCTGAGGCCAACATAAATGGGGTGTGGACAGAAATAAAATGTGTTTAGGGGAAAGTGATGAGTTTGTGGTGAGCAGGGTAAAGAGTGTGTGGAGCAGATGGTGTATGTCGCGGGGGTGTGGGGGGAGGGTTGCTAACCTTCTGATTGCAGAAAACTGAATACCCTTCCCCTAGGCCTCACCCCTCCCCTTCTTTGAGGCCCCAACCTTGTTCACTTCACACACCCCAGTCGCTCGCTCTCCCCACCCTCACTCACTCACTCACTCACTCACTCACTCATTTTCATCGGGTTGGGGCAGGGGTTTGGGATGTGGGAGGGGATGAGGGAAGTGGGCTCCTTGCTGAGCAGCACTGACCTCAGGCAGCTCCCAGAAAGTGGCTGGCATGTCCGGCTCCTAGGCACAGGGGTGGCCAGAGAGCTCCACGTGCTGCTCTCATCCACAGGTGCTGTGTGGTTTCCGGCCAATGGGAGCAGCAGAGCTGGCGCTCAGGACAGTGCTTGCACCATGGGCAGAGGCAGCCCGCAGAACCCCCCTGCTATTCTTGTGCCTAGGAGCTGGAAGGACATGGTGGCCACTTCCAGGGGCCGTGCAGAGCTGGCTGCTGGGGCCAACCACACTTCTAGAAGCCCAGTCAGCAGTGCTGACTGGAACTGCCAGGCTCCCTTTTTGACTGGGCATTCCAGTTGAAAACTGGATGCCTGGCAAGCCTATGGGGTGTGGGTAGGTAGCTGGGGGTGTGGAGGAAGGGGGCGAGAGGAAGAGCAGTTGCTGAGCTAGTGCTTTCCAGTGATTGATCATAACTACTGCTGTTCTCTACATGAGCCTCCTGAAAAGGAAGGAAGACACAGCAAAGCAAAATCTTGTTCACCTCACTGGATGCTGCAAAGGAGCCAGTGGCAGCTAGTGAGCCTCTGCACAGAAGGCTGCTGAAATATCTAGCAGCAGTGTGGGCACCTCACATCTGCCGATTGTCAGGCAGAGCTCACTAGAGATGTGGAACTTGATTCCCAGCATGGCTCAGATATGTGCAACGTAGGAACGGAGAAGGGGAACAATGGTACTTTCTGGCTGGCACCTTGGTGTTTCTCAGGATGCTGGACATGGCAGGGGATCTGTGTGGTCCTTGCTATAAATTAGAGCACACACAGGGCTGCTCTAAGTTATGCACAGGCTGAGCATAGGTCCCTAAGCTGCTCATTCCTCCAGGCACAACTGAGCACGCCCCTGGCCTGGCATACCCATATGTCATGAACTGTGAAGGGGGCTGTTCTTCCAGCTTCACCCCAGCTGGAAACCCCCTGACGCTGGGGGGCAGGTGGTTAGAGGAAAACCTGGCCTCTATAGCCACGTTTTGGCACTAGGACTACATAGGGGCTCTAGGATTGGGGAGAATTGGTCCCCTTGACTCTAAAGAGGCTGTTGCTGAGTAACATTCCAGGCTCTTCTTCCCTCATGAAGGACAGAATTGGAGACTTGATTTTGTACGTGAATCTGGCAAACAGGAGCTCTGGATCATCCCTGTGCACCCCCATGGACTCAGACCTGCCACTTCCCAGTGTGTGATGCCAAGTTTGCGGCAAGACCAGATAGGCAGAAAAGTCAGTCCCTCCCCCATGAGCCGCCAATGCACTGGTTGCCAAGGGCAGGGCGGTTCCCAAGCTGATGAGCTCTGCGCAGGTGGGATGGCATTGGCTGGCACCAGGGTGACAATGTGGGTATATTCCGGGACAGGGTTTGTTTCTTCCTTCCAGGCACCCAGAATGATTTTCTGTGTCCATGTTCATGCCACCCCTGCCTACAAGCCTGTCTCACTGGGAAGGAGCACGCAGAATGGAGATGTCTGAGTCTCTGCAGAGAAGGGGGGCCACTGGAAATACAGAAACTCCATTTCTGAAATGTCCCTGGCAGTTTGCAGACACAGGGGTATATGTCAGCTGTGTCAAGAAGGACCCCGGCACCTGGCCGCATGGGGAGCTATGGAGATGGGCTCTGACTCAGGCACCTCTGCGACAGCAGTGTCTCAGGCTCATTACTGCCAGTCCAGCACTCTGGGATCAGCCTCCTGCATCCTCACTGCTGTTAGACATCTGAGAATGACCACCACGGGCCCGGATGCCTTCTTCTGTCTGCATCTAGCCAGGAGAAAGTGCGCCAGCTCCTAGAATGTGAGCCTGCCACAGTGACACGCTGGCTGCACGGCTCCCATACACCCTCACTAGCAGTGAGCATGCAGACCTCGCAGAGCAGCTGGGCCAACAGGCAGCATCCTCCAGGTACCATCAGCCCCTGGGACCACCCACCTCACTGGCTCCCTGCCGAGTGCAGGATCAGACCCACTCGCTTTTTGTCAGTCTTCAAGACTTTCCATGCATTGGCCTGAGAGAGATCACCTGCCCCATGGCAACCTCCCTGCACTGTTACTTGCCTCAGGGCTGATAAAGCCATGACCATGAGAGAAGGAGGCAGGGTCCCTAGCCACAGGCTGAAAGCTTGGAACTAGTCAGAGAGGAGATGCAAATAGCACAGATCTTATAGCCCCAGTGAACCCAGAGACAGGGAAGGGATGGAGAAAAGGACTGAGGAAGTGGATGGAGCACAAGGGGGGAGAGTAAATTGTGGGAATCCTAGTCTAGATTGCCTAGTGCATAATGGCAGGAATCAGGACCAGCTCTAGGGTGGGCGGTCCACACAAAGGGCAAGTTTGTCTCTCTGTCACCTGCTACCAGGCTTTCCAAAGACAGGGCCGGCTCTACGTTTTTTGCTGCCCCAGGCAAAAATAAATAAATAAATAAAAAGGGCAGGACAGAAGTGGAGTACCGCTGAAGCCAAAAAAAAAAAAAAAAAGGAGGGAGGTGGCCAGAAAGTGCCACCCCAAGACTGGCCGGAATGCTACCCCTTAAGATGTGCTGCCCCAGACGTGCTTTCTTTTCTGGTGCCTGGAGCCAGTCTTGCCCAAGGAGCATAGAAGGGTCAGGGACTGGCATGACCTAGAGAATAACAAACTGCTTTTCTTAAGTGCTAACTGAACCGACACCAGCAGGACAAAAAGCTAGTTTTGGTTGGGACCAATTCAGTACTAAATTCCCCTGCCAGTGCTTCCCTGGCAGGCAGACTGGACACTGACTCAAGCAGAGGGAATCATATGCAGCAATGGATTTATTCAGGAAGTCTCTCTCGTTGGAATAGAATCAGCCCAGCTCCCTTCCATTTATTCCTCCCCTGAATTAATTCAGAAATCTTTTCAGATTGCTGTTGCTCAGCGCATTGATTGCAGATATGCTACATTTGAACTGGGATGATCTGTGGTTGGTTGGTCACATCACATGGTGTTGTTTCTGTTCCCAGGTTGGCTGAGAATGCAAACGCTTCTGGTGCCAATATTAAAATTTGCTTTCTGCAGAGTTGAGTGCCAGGAAAGAGGCTTGCTGCCTCAGGGGTAGGAGCCCAGGGGGAACACAGGCAAAGCAAATTCCTGGAAGGGCTCAATGAACATTTGCAAAGGTTTCTTGTGTTTTTCACCCAGCTCTGGCACAGAGAGACAACACACACAAGCAATGAAACACCCTAGAGAAGCATTACATCATCAGAACAAACTGCCATTGGCTGATCAGTAACCCTGACGGGAGGAGGCTGTTTCCTAGCAACTTCTGCGGGCTGGCAACCCCTTTTGTGGGTGTCATACACATCCAAGTTGTCACTGGATGCAATGTAAAACTGGTTCTCTGCACCCCCAGCATTCGTCTCAGCTAGTAGGGGATCTTTTGCCAATTACTGCAACCCATCTAGACATCCAGGGCTCTGCCAAGTGCTAGAGACACCCCCGTGACTCGCTCAGTTCTCCCAGCTAGATGCCCAGCTCCCCACCCTGCCACACCAGCAGCTGAATCCTCACTGCTGGAGCCAGAGACAACCCCTCTGACCCTTCAGGAAGTATCCAGTCACAGCCAGCCATAGCGCCAGTACTGGGGGAGCGATGGGCAATGGGGGATGAACAGACATCCCTTTCCCGCATCTGGTCTGTTCCCACTCACCAAATGCCTGGAACTCTCCTAATTGGCCTAGTGCAGCTCAGCCCCTCACAAGGCTACTGTGCCATTGTGTGGAAGGGTGTGGCTGTGACTCCCAACAAGGGCACATTCTGGATTGGAAGGTAGAGTCTGGGCTCCAGGGTGGTAGAGTGATGTGATGGTAAAACAGAAATGTATACATGGTAAATATAACAGAGGTATTGTCCTTAATAAAGAGAACAATGCAACAACCATACCCTCATCTTCCATGGACTCCCCCTTTTCACCCTTCCACTTCCTCTCTCCTCCACCAGCTTTCTGTGTACAGAATGACAGCATGCTGCCCTGACGGCCCAGGGCGAAAGCTTGGGGCGGGGGCAGGTGTCACGCTCATTTGTGCTGCGCTCTAGTGCCTGGACATGGCAGCTGGCATCTCACGTACATGGTGCCTGTGCTCACAATGTCCACAGGCTGGGGACTGGACCCCCAGATATAACATGGCAAACCTGGTCATGCTGCTCCAAGGTGCTGGGCTTCCCTCTCCCACTGCTACCCCACAGCTACCCCTCCTGCTCTAACTGCTGGCACACTCTGCACAGAAGGGAGGGGATAAGCTACTGCCCCATCACAAGCTGTCTGAGCCAGCCAGGTCCTCTATGATCCCATGACTGGGTGTCAGCCAGCTGGCCCTTATGCCCCATGCCTGCCTGGCTTCCATGTCAGCCAGCCCCACAGGGAGCTAATGTCTGTTAGTTCTTAACAGAGTTATTGTTTTTAGAGTAAACAAGCAATGCTGGCCATCACTCAGGAGTGTAGATCAATACCCCACCGGGAACGCAGCCGGCCAGTGCCAATCAGTGTCACAGAACAGAATTCTCATCCACACAGCAGCCCTGAACTTTGACAGCTAGCAAAGGAGAGAGGATGGGCCTGGGGCTCTGAGCACGTGCCCTGCCAATGAGCACATCTGGAACTTTGGCTCCCTTCACCTAGCCCAGGGGTGGGCAAACTGTGGCCCGGGGGCCACATCTAGCCCTTCAGACATTTTAATCTGGCCCTCAAACTCCCTCCAGGGAGCAGGGTCCAGAGCTTACCCCGCTCTGCGCGGCTTCTGGAAGTAGGGGCATGTCTCCCCTCTACCTCCTAAACACAGGGGCAGCCAGGGGACTCTGCATGCTGCCCCCACCCCAAGCGCTGCTCCTACAGCTCCCATTGGCTGGGAACCACGGCCAATGGGAGCTGCAGGGGCAGCGCCTGTGAACAGAACAGCATGCAGAGCCATTAGGCAGCGCCTCTGCGTAGGAGCTGGAGAAGGGACATGCCACTGCTTCAAAGAGCTGCTTGAAGTACACGCTGCCTAAAGGCTGCACCTGACCACCTCACAACCCCCAACCCCCTACCACAACCCTGATCCCCTCCCACTTTCCACACCCCTCAGTCCCAGTCCAGAGCACCCTCCTGCACCCCCAACCTCTCATCCCCAGCCCCACCCCAGACCCCACATCCCCAGCTGGAACCCTCACCCCCTCTGTGCCCCTTCCCCAGCCTAGAGCCCCCTCCTACACCCTGGACTCTTCATTTCTGGCCCCACGCTAGAGCCCATACCGGCAGCCAGAGCCCTCACCCCCTCCCGCACCATAACCTCCCATTTTGTGAGCATTCGTGGCCCTCCATACAATTTCCATATGCAGATGTGGCCCTTAGGCCAAAATGTTTGCCCACCCCTGAACTAGCCCCAGTCTCTGCCCTGCAGCAAAGCACCAGACCCATTCCTTGCACTTGCTGCCCCCTGCTGAGAAGTCTCTGTTAGCCAAACCACCCAGCTCTCTCGGTTGGAAGGCCATGTCTCTCTTGAGGCCTTAGGAAGGACTTGGTTGGTTATTTCATTACAACAATCGCTGGCCCCTCCTTGCATTACTGTCCCGGCTCCATATTCCCTGCTGGGTGACTGCATCTGACTGTGTCTCTGAGCTGTGGCCTGCAGGGAGTGGGCTGCACCTGACAAGTCCTCTAAGGTAATTACCTATGAGTCCTAAGGGCCCAGCCAATCCACAAGTAGGGTCTAACCAGGTGACTCCAAGGCAGGATCTAGGCTTCTATGCATGGGAGTGTTGGCTCCAAGGTGCCCTGAGGCAGCGCCCTCTGGTTGCACAAGTCTCCTCCCACTTCAGCATCTAATCCCAAAAGAAATCCCATTTCATCTGCAGTCTAGAATGTGTGTAGCAGTTTGTGGAGAGTGATGGGGAATGGACTGAGATCGCTTAGAGGGGCAACGGCTGAGCAGCCATGAGCCTGGAAAAGAGCCACAACTGATCTTCAATTACCAAATGCACTGTGCTTCCACAGCAGTAGAGAGAGAGCACTAGAGAGACAGATGAAGAGAGAGAGACAGAGAGAGAGAGAGAGAGTATGATAAAGAATATAGGAAAGAGAGGCAGACAGAAGAACTAATCACAGATGATTGAGAGAGAGAAGGAGAGAGAGTGAGCGATTGAGACAGAGTGATGAAGAATATGTCAGAGAGACAGGAAAACTAATAAAGAATAATAAATGCCCCAGGCCAACTGCAGAGCCCGAACACCTGGTCATGGACATACACATGAATGTGCACTGTATACCACCATGAACCAGCGGTACTCCCCCTCCCCCAGTACACACATACCACCCTATACCTGCAGTACACACCCAACAACCACCATCATCCCTCCAGTACAAACACGTGTATATACTGTACACACACACACACACACACACATACAGTGAGCATGCACACACCCCATGTACATACAGCATATGCACACACACCGTGTACATACAGCATGCACACACATACACACAGTACACACACACACGTACGTACAGCATATGCACATACCGTATGTACCTACTGCATGTGCACACACACACACCCACACACCCTATATACATACATTCACACATATGCACACAAGATTGCAGGCAAATAAGCCTGTGTATCTTCTTGGTGGAGCAAACAGAATCAGACTATCAGGGGTTGGAAGGGACCTCAGGAAGTCATCTAGTCCAACCACCTGCTCAAAGCAGGACTAACCCCACCTAAATCATCCCAGCCAAGACTTTGTCAAGCTGGGCCTTAAAAACCTCTAAGGATGGAGATTCCACCACTTCCCTAGGTAACCCATTCCAGTGCTTCACCACCCTCCTAGTGAAATAGTGTTTCCTAATATCCAACCTAGACCTCCCCCACTGCACCTTGAGACTATTCCTGGCCAGACAGGCAAGCATTTACACACATGTAGGTGCTGAGTGGTACACACTGGTGCACGTGCCCAGCATATGCACCTGCCAGACACTTCTCTCTCCATGACTGGTGTACACCCCTCATAGTGCACATGCAGTACCTAGTGGGGAGCACAAGCTGCTGCACTGGGCTTAGTTCAGTTTGGAAGGTTCTTGTGAGAAGGGGGGTTTGTCCCGATTCCATTAGATTTTAGGATATTTGATCTGCACTTTCCTGGCTGGCTGACTCCACGGTAGTGCTCCCTGCTCCTGCCCAGCTTTGCTGTGTTGCTTCCCCCTCTCCCAAAAGCGCCAGGTGCCTCCCAGCTCTTCAAACCCCACACACTCGGAGCAGAGCTGCAAAGGTGAGAGAACTGGCTCCTGGCTGATCCCTGGGCTGCACAAGGGTCTCCCAGCCCCAGGAGAACTGCGGGCCACGTGGTGGCAGAAGGAGGAAAAGGAACCCCGGGGCAGGGGAGAGGAAGAGGTCATGGGCAGCGCCTGTGCAGAGGAAAGCTGAGAGGGGAGCTAGGGAGCAGGGAGGATGAGCAAGAACTGGCCAGTCTTCTCAGCTCAGCTGTGCCTGAGTAGGGCCATGAGAAGGCAGGGTTAAGGGGAGGGGAGAGTGGTGTTATACCAATAGAAGCAAGCAGGATTTTATGAGGGGGATAAGGCAAAAAGCCACATTTATTGTAAAGACAATAAAGAATAAAGAAAAGATAGAAGCAAACAACATTGTTTAACTACTTATTTTTATTACTACTTAACCCTTATACACACACACACACAATATATATATATATATAAAAAATGTGTGTGTATGTGTATATATATAAAATATATAATCACATTTAATTATTTATTCAGGTTTTGGGTAATTGTTATGGTTACCAGCCTGGAAGTTGCTTGTGACAGAATACTGGCCAGGTATTGCAGAGACAGGTGATGGTAGTGGGGAGCGAAGTCCTGATTAGATGCACATCTGAAGCTCCTGGTAGGCTGGCAGCAGAACCTTGGACTTTGACTTTATAGTTTTTCAGTTTAGTCTTTATAGGAATTTTTTCCTATGCCAGTCTATGGGAATTGCTGCATCATGCTGATGTTTTTAGGGTGGCTGCCAGGTACTTGTTAGTGATTTTATAGGGTGGACCTCCAGTTTTTGTTTTGTTTTTTTTTTACTTGACACCTTTTGGTTGCACTGGCACCTGACGCCTTTTTTAGCCCTTTGATGCTGCATTTTTAGGCTGGAACCTTTTAAACCATTTATTTGTTGTTTAAGCACTTTTTTTTTTCATACATTTTTTAATTAAAAGTTTTACATACAGTATTTTGTATAATAATAATTTTACACATACAATAGTTACAAAAAGTTATAGAAGTTTTTGGGTGGCATTTCTTAAAACACTTTAACAAACTTATATTATGTAAACTTTCAGTTGTAAACATTATAAAAAGTCACTTCCACTTAAAAAATCATTTTTAATACTTTGTCATCCCTACAGTGGGGATGGCATGAGATGAGGACAGGATAAAGAACAAAATGTAACTGAGGCCTTCGGGGGAGGTGGGAGAAGAGAAGGGTCCTGAACATGGCTGGTTTCACCCCAAGCCTATTGCACTACACCTGGCTGGCCCACCTTGGCCACACAGGGCCCTGACCGCTACCTTCTTCCTTCTAGCCCCAGCACAGCCTCTGGTCTCTGAGCCCACTAGTGCTCTAGCTCTTGTGGGATCCTGGCTCAGTCGCTGTGATGGCTCCAGACTTCAACAGAAAACTGAACTTTCCCCACAGATCATCTCCATTTTCAACCAGCTCTATTTGTAACCCTCCCCTGCCCTTCCCCCTATGCCCCTGCCCTGTCCTCTCCTCCCCTCCCCTGTCTACCCTTCTCTCCCCTGCCATGCCCTTCCCTTCCCTCCCATTTTCCCCTCTTCTCCCCTGCCCTGCCCTCACCTATCGACCCTTCCCTCCACTGCCCTGCTGTCCCCTGCCATACCCTGTTTTCTCCTCTCCTTCCCTGACCTGCCATCCTCTTCCATTCTCCCTTCCCTGCCCTGCACTCGCCTCCCTCTTTTGTCCTCCCTTCCCTTTTCCACTCTGGCCCTCCTCTCTTCTCCCCTCTCCTGACCTTTGCCCCTCTGTGCCAGCCTCAGGACTGTCCACTCTGGGACCAGGTGATAATAGATTGTTACTGTGTCCTGATGTCTCTGTAAGTGTTCTCCAAGAGCAGTGTGCCTGGAAGGAGACTGGAGAAGCCTCCTACAGAAGTCAGGTTGGGCTGAATTCTCTGCAGAGAGACAAGGATCATTGGTGCCAACAGTCCAGTCTTAGAGTTGTGGAGGCCACAGGCCTATCACAATGGAATTGTGTGGATCCTTGCGACCTGGCACACCAAGGGACCGGTTACAGTTTGGCCTTTGACAAGAGCCCGTGGATCTGTGATACACACACCTTCCCGTGATAATTGAATGCCTTCCCTGTATGGCTCTGTGGCTGTGTGTGCCGTACATACTCCCAGTCAGGCTCAGCTGTGAGAGCCTACCTTCAGCCCCCACACTGCACGGGGGCCCACCAAGGCATGCCCCCAATTGGGAGAGCTCAGGAAGATGCAGAGATTCTAAGGCCAGAAGGGACCACTGTGATCATCTAATCTGACCCTCCAAGTAGCGCAGGCCAGAGACCTGCCTCAGAATTATTCCCAGAGCAGAAGTCTTAGAAAAATAGCCAATCCTGACTGAACAATTGGCAGTGATGGACAATCCACCAAGAGCCTTGGTAAGTTATTCCAGTGGTTAATTGCCCTCGCCATTAAAAATTGATGCCATATTTCCTGTCTGAATTTGTCTAGCTTCAATGTCCAGTCATTGGATTGTGCTAGACCTTTCTCTGCTAGACTGAAGAGCCCATTGTCAAATATTTGTTCTCCGCATAGGTATGTATAGACTGTGATCAAGTCCCCCCTTAACCTTCTCTTTGTTATGCCAAATCATAGAAGTTGGAGGAATCATAAAATTGGAAGAGACCTCAGGAGATCTAGTCCAATCCCTGCTCAAAGAAGGGGGTTCTATTCCCAGCTAAATCATCTCAGCCAGGGTTTTGTCAAGCTAGGCCTTAAAAACCTCTTAGGATGGAGATTCCACCACCTCCCTAGGTAACCCATTCCAGTGCTTCACCACCCTCCTAGTGAAGTAATGTTTCCTAATATCCAACCCAGACCTTCCTCACTGCAACTTGAGACCACTGCTGTCATCTGCCACCACAGAGAACAGCTGAGCTCCATTCTCTTTGGAACCCCCGCTTCACATAGTTGAAGGCGGCTATCAAATCCCCCCTCATTCTTCTCTTCTGCAGACTAAACAAACCCAGTTCCCTCAGCCTCTCCTTGTAAGTCATGTGCCCCCAGCCCCCTGATCATTTTTGTTGCCCTCTGCTGGATTCTCTCCAATTTGTCCACATCCATTCTGCAGCGGGGGCCCAAAATGGGATGCAATACTCCATATGTGGCCTCACAAGTGCCAGATAGAGGGGAATAATCACTTCCCTTGATCTGCTAGCAATGTTCCTACTAATGCAGCTCAATAGGCCATTAGCCCTCTTGGCAACAAGGGCACACTGCTGACTCATATCCAGCTTCTCATCCACTGTAATCCCCAGCTCCTTTTATGCAGAACTGCTGCTTAGCCAGTCAGTCCCCAGCATACAGAGGTGCATGGGAATCTTCTGTCCTAAGTGCAAGACTCTGCACTTGTCCTTATTGAATCTCATCAGATTTCAGTTTGTCTAGGTCATTCTGGAACCAATCCCTACCCTCCTGCAAGGAATTCCACACGTTGATTGGGCACTGTGTGAAGAACTCTTATTAGTTTTAAACATGCTGCCCACTAATTTCATTTGGTGGCCCCTAGTTCTAATATTATGGGAACAAGTAAATAATTTTTCCTTATTCACTTTCTCCATACCACTCATAATTTTATATACCTCTTTCATAGCTCCCCCCGTCCCCCTTAGTCTCCCCTTAGAAGGCAATCAGGTTGGTCAGGCATGACTTGCCCTTGGTGAATCTATGTTGACTATTCCTGATCACCTTCCTCTCCTCCAAGTGCTTCAAAATGATTTCCTGGAAGACCTGCTCCATGATTTTTCCAGGGACTGAGGTGAACTCCTTGAGTCTATCACTGCAGGGTAGGGTTTCTGATCCTTTCATCATCTTTGTGGCTCTTCTCTGAACCTGCTCCAATTTAGCAACATCATTCTTCAAGCGTGGGCACCAGATTTGGACACAGTATTCTAGTAATCACCTCTCTGCTCCTATTGAAGAGTCTCATTTTTATGCATCACAGCAGCTGAACAAAAGCATTCACTTACATAGTTGGGAAAATTTACATGCTAGAGTCTGTGTGTGAACAGCCTGGGAGTAGGGGTTCTCATAGCAGAGGAGGGTAAGGCTGGCTCCCAGAGTTGAGGACTGGAGTGACCTAGCATATCACCAGTCCAGATAACACCAGGGGAATGTCAGACATGGTGTCAGCAGGCTCTCAACAGTGTCCCTGCAGAGGGGTGCATCTCTCTTGTTTTTCCCCCCCCTACTTAGTGTGTCTGGGAGTTAAATGTCCCAGTCCTCACCTACTCCAGCCCATCCCCAGGCTTGGATAAACAAGAGACAACAGGGTCAGCAGTAGATTCATTGTGGAGCAGTGTCTCACCTGCACTGATCCCTGGCCATCAACTCTGGCCCCTGGCCCCACTAAACTTCTGCAGACGGGGCTGCACTTGATTAACTGCTGCTAGCTGCAAAGAGTTGAGAGCCCTGGTGCCCCAGCCTGACACTGATTCCCAGGAGCTGATGTGTAGGGGCTTGCGGACCCCTTTATGGAGAGGGTGGGAGGCTGCCATGGCAGACAGGCAGCCCCGCAGCAGCAGCTCCAGGGAGACCAGTAGGTTGTATCAGGACCCGAGGAATCAGGCTTTGGCAGAGGCCCGAAAGCAAAACTTGCTGTGGGACAGTCACTGGTGTTACACACCAGCCGAGCAAGCAGAGTTCTGGACTCACACCCTTCTCCACTAGTTGGGGTTTTGAAAGCTTCCCAGGAGTTCACAATTGCTGGTATTAAATTTATGAATTTCCCCTTATGCCAAATATCTGTGTATGCCGTTGCTTCTGCAGGGGCTGATGTCACACTGCCCACAGACCAGGAACACTTTTGAACAGCCCTGCAGGCTTTGCATGAAGAGAGGCTGAGTCTAGTCAAGGTGGCTACCAACTCCCAGCAGGACTGATGCCAGGTGAAAAGCTCTGCTTTGCTTCAAAGAGGGATACATTCAGAATGGTTCTGCAGCATATGTGAGGCAGGTGGGAAGACTAGGGGTAAAACCTATGACTGTATAGAGCTGGCCGCTCAGGGAAGCTGGCCATTACTCTCTTGGAAGGGGCTGGAGAGAAACTTTGAAGATCCTAGAGGCTTTGCGGGGGCCAGGGGGGATGGGGGTGTGACTGAGGGCCTAGAGGAATGAGGGTGCAGAGAGGAATGGGAATGCAGGGTTGGAGATTTCTGGGAGTTTAAGGGAATTGGGGTGCCAAGGACTTGGAGGGGTTCAGGGAAATGTGGGATGCAGTGAGAGACAGAGTTGGGATAAAGCATAGAGACTAATGAGGGGCAGGAGGGGGCTGAGGGGTGCAGAGAACAGGAGGTGACAGTGAGAAAATGTGAAGTAAGATATTTCACAACTGATCATGATCTGATGATATTTGGTGCTTTTCTTAAAGCCCCAGCTCCTGGAATCAAGAGGCCACAGGAGAATCTCAGCTTTCATTGCAAAGAGAAGACCTTAGCAGTCTGCCAAGGGAATCCTGCAGGCTCAGGGACTGGCAAGCAAAGCAAAGAACCCAGCCTTAGTATTTTAAAAATATCTCCTGATCTGAAGCCAGTCTCACACTTTTGGGGGCTGTAACTCAGTGCTGGGGTTGGCCACACTGGATACTGTCAAGAGAAAGAGAGGGAAAATGTGGGGACATGTGAGTGCAAGGGACAGGTCAGGGCAGGAGGCTGTGGGGAAGCAAAGGGAGAAAGAGAGGGAGGGAGGAGACAGGGTGGAGGGAATGGAGGTGTTGGGCACTGAAGTGCTGGCTGGAACTCACACCATATTCAGCTGGGCCTGTTGTGGCATGCAATTAACACATGAGCATGACCAAGACATTTTAGCATGCAGGACTCTAGGGCAGAGAATTATGGGAAGGGAAAGCTAGTTTGATAAATAGGAAATCCAGTTCTTGCTATGTACAAATTCCATGAGAAATAGCAAGGAGTCTCTCATAAGGGAAATGGTGAAATGGGAATACAGACCTAATAGCATTTTAATTATTGTATTGTAAAAGGATTCCAGCCTCATCAGCTTTAAAGTAACTTTTCTCCATCAAGATAGCAACTGTCACCATTAAGGATTACTATAAAGCTGACTCATTTAAAGGAACAAATGGTGATCTCTGGACATAACAAAATAAAAAATAAAATAGAATTTCTTAATGGATGAATGCTGAATGGTGGTTGTTGCTGAAGGTCCTTTTCAATCAATCAGTTATTGTAGCCTGATCTATAGATTCCATATTAATCATATTGATTACTTAAGAATTCCCACTTATCACTCCCAGGCTTGACAGGTTCTTGTCCCAAGTTCAGGCCCAGTATTATCAAAATCACTGTTCAGTTGGGAACCCAATGTGCACAATTGCAACACTCACACTTCAGGAGCTGTTGGTAATGTCAGATGCCACCGGTGTGGTGCTCTGCTTTATCCAATGTTGATAACAATTGGCTGTGTGCATGTGTTCCCTCTGTGTGCTGCCCCACTCTGCGCAGATTGCTGACATAGCAGACCCTGAGAGAACCCCCAATAACCACAGACTCTGATAAGATACAAAGGCACCTGGCCAGGTTTATTGCCAAATGAAACAATGTCTACAGTTCTGCTAGTACATATGTGCTCCCTGACAATGTACACAACTCAGTCAGTGGCAGGACATTCCACTGCCCCCTAGGCTGGACAGAGACACTGCCCCAGGAGGCGTTCTTATACGCAGGTACAAAAAAGTGACACATCATTCCTGATGTATTGAGGTGCAACCCCTCTATGTAGCAAGGTACAACGCCTCTACGCAGTAAGGTGCGGCCTCTCACCTTGTACATATTCATAGAATCATAGACTCAGAATATCAGGGTTGGAAAGGACCTCAGCAGGTCACCTAGTCCAACCTCCTTCTCAAAGCAGGACCATCCCCAACTAAATCATCCCAGCCAGGACCTTAAAAACCATGAAGGAAGGAGATTCCATCACCTCCCGAGGTAACTCATACCAGTGCTTCACCACCATCCTAGTTGGTGAAGCACTGGAATGGGCACAAAACAACTCTACCCATCATATTATCCTTTTGCCCCTGTCTTTAGTATGGGTCAACTTGTTCCTTGTTATTTGTGTGGAATGTACAAGTATCAGAGTGTTCTGGTACCATCCCAGCATGTTTGTCTCTCTAATGTCCAGTACCTTTTAGATAGGTTTATTTTTGCAACATGAGCCCTTTCCTTGCCAACTTCTGTGAGCAGGGCCTGCCTCACAGCTTAAATTTGCTTTATGTTAGCAAAGCCATGACCATTACTTTAGTTCAGGCCTTAAGCCTCATGCCAAGCCTCTGATAAAAGGGTTTATGTTTCAAGGCCTCATCTTACTACAGTTCATTAGTACATTTAGCAAAATCACAAACACTCTAACCCAGCATGGTGGATAGAGATAACACAGAATGTCCATCAGCACATCCATTTACTCACACCACCCCTCTCAGAACAGGCTGATATGTCAGCCATCATCTTCCTCATCATCACGGCACCTCCCAAAGCCAAATCTCTCCCTCTCCTGCTGAAAGGCTGGGATACAGCTTTAATAACATGTTACACTGACACCGCTGTGTCTAATGCATATTCAGTGCAGTGGTAGGGGTCCTCAAACATAGTCTCTGTTCAGTATTCTTGATAGTGTTACCCCTTTTGGCCTGGGTGGTTAGCTAATATTCAGGGCCTTGCTGAGTTGGTTCTGTTAGGAGGAGAAATTGATTATGAGTGTAGCAAAGCAGCGACTCATCCCTGTGGCACCTCCCACTGGTCTGTCCGGGAATTAGCTCTTCCAGCATCCAGAGCTTCTTCTGCAGGCCGACATCCCACTCGCTGCTCGGCCTCAGGTCCCTCCCTGGACCCCAGTGCCTTCTTCCCTGGGGTGCTGCACTGCTGCAGTACCCGCACAGTATCACGCTGGGTCTCCCCTCCCTGGGGAATCCCCACCTCCTATCCCCACCTTGCCTCAGTCTAGGCAACTGCCAGTCACCACTTACCCCCATTCTCTGGGGCAGACTGCAGTGTCATTGCCGTTCATCACTGGCAAGGGGGGGGTTGGCCTGCTGCTTCTGCCTCTAGAGCCCTGGGCTACCCCCTGCAACCCCAGTACCCCTTAGTTAGGCCATCTCCTAGGCCCTGCAGCCTGGGGGTTTCCAGGCCAGAGCTTCCCCACCTCCTCCTGCCTTGCCCCAGCCCTGCTTCCCTCTAGGTACCTTGCTCAAGCTGCCAGCAGCCAGGCCTATCTACCTCTGTAGCCAGAAGAGACTCTCTCTCCACCAAACTCTAGGCCCTTTTATCAGGGACAGCTAAGCCCTAATTGATGCAGCCACAGCTGTGGCTGCTCTGCCCAATCAGCCTGGGAGCTTCCTTGCTCCCAGCCACAACCCTTTCCTGGGCTGTTTAAGCCCCTTTTAGGGGGAGTGGGGCAGCCACCCCACTACAATGAGTCAGGTATTTCTTTGGTGCAGTCTCATTTATTTACAAGGAATATTTGAAGTCTTGTTTTACTGAACACAGCAAGGAGAAAAGATGTGAACACAGTTTCTTTGCTCACTGTTCCAAGCCACTTTCCAGGCAGCACTCAACCCCAAAAGTTCTTGCTTTTCTCTCAGTCACATTACAAGTGTTTTTTTGGCAGTGTCTGGAGCTTCCTTGATGCCTTCTCTGCCTGCTTCTCTAGTGTTTCTCCTGCTTCTCTCTCTCTCACACAGCTGCAATCAAATCAATCTTCAACCCCTACATAACAGACCCCCTCCCATGAAACCTCTTGGACTTTGTGGCCCTGCTACTGCCCAGGCTTGCTTGAGGCCAAGTTCTTGGGCAGTGGTTTTCCATTGCTTCAGCTATCACTCAGCAATAAGGCATTTAATTGTTCCCTCATTTAGCCTGAATGGAAAGCAGTATCCCACCCAACACCTTCAAGAGGGACTCTGATTGTCCATCCACCCCATCATAACAGTATTTTAGGGGAGGGTCATGGATATCCAGCCTCTATGGGATGCAAACATCAAATATTTGTCTTAAACTGCTGACTTAAGAAGGCCTTTTCCCAGGTATGATGCTCACTGAAAATGCAACTCAGATGGAGCTGTACCAAGCTGCAGGACTCCAAAGTCTACCTCACAGCTGTTTTGTCTGAAGACCTTAGAGGGAGACATTGTATGGTAGAGTCAGCAAAGATGCAAACTCTAAGAATGAAAGGTATGGCCAGGATGCATCCCCAGTTCAGGTCAACAAGTGCCCTGCAGGAATCCTGACATTCCTGGAAGCTGAGGTGGGACTGCTTAGGGAGAAGAAGCGCAAATATCAAGAAACAGGCTACACCAGCCTCGTAACCAGCCCCCTGGCACCCAAAAGGGTCCTGCTAGCAAGAAGTGCTGTGTCCGCAGCACCTTTGTCTGGCTCCTTGGCCACTTCTGATGCCGAAAGAGCTCCGAAGCCCAGGAGATGTGAAAAGTTGGTGAGCCCCTGGTAGCTTCAGTATCTTATTTTTCCTTTTTCTTATTTACCTTTTGTTTTTATTAACTGGGAGCTGTTCCAGGCTTTTAGTCTTTACATTTAGGGAATGGAAGTGAGACTGTGTGCAGGAGTGTGTGTGTGAGAGCACCAGACAATGTCCACATGCTGCAGGTGCCACAAAGTTCCCCTGGTCTGAACAGTCCTAGTAGTTAAGAAATTCTTGGCCAAGTGTTTTGCATTCTGTGCTCTTGATAATCCAGGAAATGTACAGCTGTGAACTGTAAACCATTAAGCAGGAATTGTCCAACTTCCTTTTCCTGGAGCATTCCACTGAGACTGTATTGTGATACCTGGGTGGGAGGGGGACTTTTATTTGTTGTTGTAGTTAGGACATTAAATAATCATTGGTTTTAATATCTGACCAGCTCCGATCTGGAACTACCTTTGGTGATTATCTGTAACTGGGATTTCTAACCAAATGGAAGTCACCTCTTTAGATTCCTCATTACGGTTGAATGAATCTGATGTTTGGACTAATTTGATGATCTGTTTCCAATCCAGTAGTGATACCAGCTTGTTGATCTGATCCTGGAGCAATAGTTGAATTGCTTTAGGTTTAGCTTAGTTTAGTGTTAGTAATCATAGCTTTGCTTTGCGAATGTGCCTATAGAGTTATAACATTAAGGTCTTTTCAGCTCAACACTTTGTTTGTTTAGTAGCTTGAATTCAATTTATAAAAAGATGCAGTCACATTTCTTTCAATCAACAAGGTGGGTTCAGACACCCTGAGGACTTGGGTGGAGTCCAGCCCTCAAAGCCTGGTTTGCTTCTCCTAATTAGCCTGTGCCTCCAGGTGTGAAAGTAGCTATAGACCCTTACCGATATGGGGCGGGGCTGGGGCCTGCTCTGGCCCCTGGAAAGGGCGGGGCCTCGGGCAGAGAGGGCAGGGCTGGGGGTGTTGTCACAGCCAGCCCCATCCCGCTCCATACCAGTAAGTGCCTGTAGCTGTTCCCTTTGTCCCCCACCCCTGCTGTTGGCAGCGGGGTGGGGGAAGTGCAAAAGGGGCAGGCATATTAGAGCACTGCTGCGCCCCCCCTACCGGCAGGGCCACCAACTACAGGGGAGAAGGGGCAGGGATGTTAAAGCGCTGCTGTGGCAGCACTTTAACAGTATGCTTATAAAATCTGCAGCTGAAACCAAGCTGGGAGAGGTTGCAAGCACTTTGGAGGACAGGAATAAAATTCAAAAAGACCTAAACAAACTGGAGAATTGGTCTGATATCACCAAGATGAAATTCAATAAAGACAAGTACTAAGTACTTCACTTAGGCAGAGAAAATCAAATGCACAACTACAAAATGGGCAATAACTGGGTAGGCGGTAGTACTGCTAAAAAGGATCTGGGGATTATAGTGTATCCCAAATTGAATATGAGTCAGCAGTGTCATGTAGTTGTGAATAAGGCTGATAATCATACTGGAGTTTATTAATTAATGGTAGAGTCATATGTAAGACATGGGAGGTAATTGTCCTGCTCTACTCAGCACTGATGAGGCCTCAGCTGAATTACTGTATCCAGTTCTGGAAGCCATAAATTAGGAAAGACATGGACAAATTGTAGAGAATCCAGAGGAGAGCAACGCAAATGATAAAAGGTTTAGAAACCCTGATCTGTGGGGAAAGGGAAAAATATTGGGCATGTTTAGTCCAGAGAAAAGAGAGACTGAGTGGGGAAGGCCTGATAACAATATGTTCAGGGCAGTTACAAAGAGGATGGTGATCAATTGTTCTCTGTGTCTTCTGAAGGTAGGACAAGAAGGAATGAGCTTAATTTGCAGCAAGGGAGATTTAGATTAGATACTAGGGAAAACTTCCTAATTCTCAGGGGAGTTGGACCAGGCTCCAAGGGAGGCTGTGGAAGCCTCATCACTGGAGGTTTTTAAGAACAGGGTGGACAAACCCATCACGGATAGTCTAGGTTTCCTTGGTCCTTCCTCAGCGCAGGGTGCTGAGCTTGATAACCTCTCAGGGTCCCCTGCAGCCACACAGATCTATGATTCTAAAGGAAAAACCTTAAGGGACAGTTATGGGATATGCCTCCATAGGCGAACTCCCTCCCTCACAGTTTACCAAGGATCATAGGAGATTCTCCGTCACTGGCAACTTTTAAATCAACATTGGATTTATTAATTTATTTTTAAAGATCTCCTCTGGTCCACACAGGAATTGTTTGGGGGTAGGTCCCTGACCTGTGTCATGCAGGAAGTCAGGCTAGATGATCCCAATGGGCTCTTCCGGCCTTGGAACCTGTGGATCTAGGAAACGACCCCACTGCACACGCACACAAACTTGTGGGAGGGGCTGGGATGCACTCAGAAGCAGGAGAGGTTAGATCCATTATGAAGATATTTTTTATTCTATTGAATATAACTGGTTCCAGATCAATGTCTCATCCCCTTTCAGCTCCGCCACAGCTTTTGGCTTTAGTTACCGTGCATACACTGACCTTGTTGGGAAAAATGCTATGCCTGCCCATACAGGCAGTGACCACCAGCTTTTCAGCTCCGTGCCACATCCCCCAGCATGGAGCCCTTCGGCGCCAGGGTCTGTCTGTGCTTGTCCCATGTGGAGGAAGAGGAACCTGCACCAGAGCAGGGGTAGGAGATGCCTGCGAAATGCCTCGTGGCAATGTCCACAACTTGCTGGGGCTGGTGTGAGAACTGAGCTGCTTCACTCAGTTGTACTTTGCTGGCCTTTCCTTAAATTGAGTGTGCCCCTATCCTTTACTTTGAGACTGGGTCGCTGGAAGGTGTCTCTTCCCTGCACCCTCCATCGCTCACTCCATCTTCACCATGTCTTCAATACACTAATCAGCCTCAACCCCTTTCAATTCCTCTGCGTACAAAGGGTCCTCAGGCTACTGATCATTTTCTTCACTGATTCTGAACCTTTCTGCTGCTCTGTCATTTGGGGACAGGCTGACCAGCACTGACTCAGTGTCCCATCAAGCCAGCTATGGATATTATCACCAACTCACTACTGTTTGCCATCTCCTTCTTTATGCTCCAGCATGCTTGTTTGCTTTTCTGCCCGCAGCTGCACATGTAGGCGAGGTCTCCACTGAGCTGCCCACTGGAATGCTTAGGACTCTTTCTAAGCAGCTCCAGTTAATTTAGAGCCCAGCAATGTGTATGAGAGTCCAAATTATTTCCTCCCTGTGGGCTTTGTCACACTGACCTTTTCTTGCAGTGACTAATGCTGGAGCTCATGCCAATAGCACACTTGATTAGAAATGGATCTTGTGAACAGGAAACAGGCATTTATAATCTTCTAGCCCAGCAGCTCTCAACCTTTCCAGACTGCTGTCCCCTTTTCAGGAGTCTGACTTGTCCTAGCCAGTGTAAGTTTGAACCCTAAGCATCCTGTGGAAGGATGAGGGACAAAGTTAAACCTGGTGAGACAGGGGAAGCCTGCTGGTAACTAAGAGAAAGCAGGATGGGGGGTTCGGGGAAGTCAGGAGGGGGAGGGGGGCTTCTGGGAAGGTGAAGGATGGGGGCTTTGAGGAAGATGGGGGATTGGGGGAAGGCAGAAGGGTGATGGAGCTTTGGGGAAGGTGGGGAATGGAAGGGTCGGGGAAGGCAGGAGGAGGCTGGGGGTCTGACAAAGTGGGAATGTTTTGATTAGGCCTGTTTGTGCCTCAGTTTTCCCTGTGTGCTACATTTTTATCTAATGGGTGGGAAAGGGGTTTTTGCTCTCAGGGCAGGCAAAGAACATAAGAAGATAGGAACAGCCATACTGGATCAGACCAAATGTCCATCTAGCCTAGTATTCTGTCTTCTGACAGTGGCCAATACCAGGAGCCCCAGGGAGAATGAACAGAACAGATAATCAAGTGATCCATTCCCTAGTGGTCCACTCCCAGCTTCTGGCAAACAGAGGCTAGGGATGCTATCCCTGCCCATCCTGACTAATAGCCATTGATGGACCTATCCTCCATGAATTTATCTAGTTCTTTAGTAAATCCTGTTATAGTCCTGGCCTTCACAACATCCTCTGACAAGAAGATCCACAGGTTGACTGTGCATTGTGTGAAAAAATACTTCATTTTTTTTTGTTTTAAACCTGCTGCCTATTAATTTCATTGGGTGATGTTCTTGTGTTATGTGAGGGATCAATAACACTTCCTTATTCGCTTTCTCCACACCAGTCATGATTTTACAGACCTCTATCAGACCCCCTTACTCGTCTCTTTTCCAAGCTGAAAAATCAAGTCTTATTAGTCTCTCCTTTTATGGAGGCTGTTTCACACCCCTGATAATTTTTGTTGCCCTTTTCTGAACCTTTTTCAATTTATTTTAATGTGGTGACCAGATCTGCACACAGCATTCACGGTGGATTTACATAGTGACATTATTATGTCTTCTGTCTTATTATCTTTCCCTTTCTTAATGATTCACAACATTCTGTTAGCTTTTCTGACTGCCATGGATGGGGGCAGGGCCAGGCTGTTTGGGAAGGCATAGCCTTCCCTACCCAGCTCTCCACACAATTTTGAAATCCAATGTGGCCCTCGGGCCAAAATGTTTGCCCACCCCTAGTCTAGCTCCTGCCTTTCAGCCCTTTTATCAGTGCCAGCTGCCTCCTAATTGGGCCTGGCCCCAGCTGTGGCTGCCTTCCTAATCAGTCTTTGATTCTAGGCTCTCAAGGGCAGCCCTTTCCCAGGCTGGGTTTAACCCTTTTACAGTGACTGTCACCTAGCTGCCCGGGCCTTACAGTCCATATCAATGGAGCTCTGGAGAATACAATGGCAGATCCAATTGTTTTGCTATTGCCACATAGCAAACAACCACCCATGGGGATATGGACTTCCCAGCCTCTCAGTGGAGAAGCTGAGTAGCATTTCCCCAGCTCGGGAACAAAGAACTAGAGAGGTTGGAGGTTAAGAGTTGGCTGCTGAAGGCAGTTGGGGAGTTCTGACCTGGGATTAGGACCAAGATGGATGGACAGATCTTGAACCAAAGGGTTCACTACAGCTTGGCTGGGCTCTGACCAGAGTGGACAAGACTTTAACCTTTAGGTCTCTGTGCTAACCTAAGGACTTCCTGTGCTATGTGACAGTTAATGAATAAACCCAGCTGATTTGACAATGCTGTCTGAATGTCACTGCAAATGCTTTCAAGCCACACAGAGATCTTCTTTAGGGAAGAAAAAGAAGAGCCCTCTGTGAGCTCAAAAGCTTGTCTCTCTCACCAACAGATGTTGGGCTAATAACAGATATTCCCTCCCCAACCTTGCCAATCACTACAAGGTTGATTTTCTAATTCTTCATCATTCTTGTGGCTGGACACAGGATTCCAGCAGTAGTCATATCAGGACCAAATCCAGAAGTAAAATAACCTTTCTGCTCCTACTTAAGATTCCCCTATTATGCATCTCAGGATCTTATTAGCCCTTTGGGTCACAGCACAGCACTAGGAGTTCACGTTCAGCTAATAAGAGAACCAGTCCTAGATCTACTGTAAACTTCTTATGCAAGTTTTGGTCATTTCTTTAGGTCTCTTGTGACACTGGCAGATCTGGTGCCAGCTCATGCCAAAGCCTCAGGCTCAATGAACACTAAGAGTTGCATAAGTGGAAATTAGTCTTGCTTCCCTGTGTGTTAGCATCATCATACTAGATATTGAATGTTAAGTTGATAAGAATGTGTTTAGTGTTTAGACATTAGGAAATGCTTGTAGGATGCTGTATGTATTGCTCTCACCTATAAGCGCTATGGACTATGGTATAAAGTTATATTAAGCGTTTGCACTGTATATACGGCCTGTAACTCATCAAAGGAGAAAGAAGTCTTGTGCAATGCAAATGAAGAACTCTAACTGGAAAGTACTAATTCCTGAACACAGAATGCAAATGGTCACGTGTGAGAGATCAAAGATCAGTCTCTAAGTGCATTCCTTTCTCTCTCCATTATGAAAGAAAGGACCCACATGGATGCTGTCTTGTCAGCTTGGTTTCTGTGAGAAAAAGCTATACATATGGAGACAAGAAAAAAATGTTTCATCTCTGGGCTCTTTGGATTCTAACAGTGCAGAATAACTGAAGAAGAAGGCAGAAATCCCCAGAGTTACTCTGAGTAGCCCTGAAAGTCTTTTGGGAAACTGGCAGATTACATCTCTGCTGCCTTTTGAAGTTATAAACCATGACTCATCTGTACATGTATATTTTACCTGCTCTAACCTCTCATTAACTCTCATATCTTTGCTAATAAACCTTTAGTTAGTTTACTATAGAATTGGCTACCAGCGTTGTCTTTGATGTTAGATCTGAGATGCAAATAGACCTGGGTGTGGGGCTGGTCTCTTAGGACATGGTGTAACCTGAATTTTGTGTTTGATTTCTGGAGTAAAGAAACCCTCTATCACAGAGTCTTGTTTGCCTGGGTGGCAAGGTGGACCAGAGTGCCTGCAGGGATTGTCTGTGACTCCTTGAGTTGGCTTACAGTGCCTAAGGGGGTTGCAATTATTGCTTGGTTGGTGAAATCTAGATATAGTGCTCACAACAAGTTTGGGAGTTATGCCCTATTTAAGTCAGTCTTCCCATACACCTAAGTCTTCAAGACAGCATAACACCTTTTATGCTTCATTGCTCTGTCTACAAAATGGACCTGAGCACACTTCCCCCAGGCCAAGGGGTGTTTGGGTGAGGGGTATGGGAAGCAATGGGGAGTGTATATCTAACCCAGGTGTTTCTCCCTTTTGACAATAAACATTTTCCCCTAACATTGTTTCTCCATCAGCTGTTGACAGAGACTCCTGTTTAGTTTTCAAAGAGCTGTTTCTTAAATGTTGTATTATTCCTACCACTGAGAACTGCCTACTGCATGAGTCAGGGTTACATTCTGCACAGGGTCAGATGCGGGGGTGTAATTCTCTCTTATAGGGTGCAGAGAGGGGATTTCAGGCCAGGGAGTGGGAGCCCTTTACAGTGAGTCTTGGATTCTTGGGAAGTCCAGGATTTTCTGAAGCTGAGAATGTGTCAGGGAAACCTACCATGAAATGTTAGAAAGCAGAAGGCGTTTCCTCCCTTCTTATATGTTTTGCAGTCATAGTGAGATCCACATGAGCTCTCTGATAGGACTGTAGGTGCACCTTAGCTATTCTCCATGCTGCCATTGAGTAACAACATGCACTGGCCCTGCAGAGCTAGAATCACTAGCCCTTCTGCCTCCGAATGCGGAAGTTACTAAATATAACTGGAAGTTCTTTGAGATGTGTGGGCCCTACCACACATGGGTGCACATGCATGCCATTCACCCAAGCCCAGAAGTTTTCCAAATAGTGTCCATTGATCCACACATGCACAGTGTCTCCCTTTGTGCTCCTGACCGATGGTATCAGGAGAGGTGTTGGTCAATGCCTCTCCACTGCTTCCTCTTACCACAGTGTAATCAAGTCTGAAGCAGAGGTGAAGGAGAATGGGTAATGGAATACAAATAGGGTCCACACATCACAAAGAGCCTCCAGTTATGGCAAGTAACTGCCTCTTCTTCTCTGAGTACTGGGCCCAGTGTGTATTCCACATGTGGGTGACTTGCTGGCAGTGATCAGTGTGGAGGTGGGTGCGAGGAGGCTGTTGGCAGAGTCTTTTGCAATGTGGTCTTGCCTGTTGCTGCATCCACAGCTGATGAGTGTCAGGGTATAGTGTGCCATAAATGTAGCTTTTCAAATGTCCTGCAACAGGATATCTGATAACGATGCTGTGGAGGCAGCTTGCACCAGCATGGAGTGACCTCTAACACCCCTGGGATGGAGGAGGTTTGTTATGTTATAGCATTCTAGGATGCATCCTGAGATGCACTTAGAAATTCTTTCTTGGCCCCTTGATATTTCTGCTATGGCAACAAAGAGTCTCAGAGACTTTCTAATAGGTTTGATTCTCTGAAGGTATAACACTAGGGCACATCTGGCATTGAGGGAGTGTCTTGTCTTCAGGGGAGGCATGGGGTTTTGGAACAAATACAGCTAAGTGAATGGATTGGTTGGTATGGAATTTGGACACAACCTGGAGGATACAATTTGGATACAATCATTTTGAATTTCAGCTTTCTGTTGAAAATATTGAGCTGTCAAGGGTCCAGGATGAGTCATCAGACTCTGCCCTTCTTGGGGAAGAGAAAATATTGGAGTAGAACCCTCTTTCCTGGTACTGAGGCAGGACACTCTCTGTCACCTCCTGGTGAAGAAGAGAGTCTGCCTCTTGTTGAAGGATCAGTTGCCAGGAGGGGGTTCTGAGGGGGAGCCAGGTGGGTGGTTTGTGAGGTGGGAGGGAAAGGAAGTCTATGGAGTAGTTATGATGGATAATCTCCAGAATCCAACTGTCCATGCTGATCTTGCTCCAACTGTGGGAGAAGAAGGTGAGGCAGTCTCCAAAGATGATGGGTGATGAAGTAGGTGGCATCAGTGGTGGTCCGTGGGTCTCAACCTGGATGTCAAAAGTGGCCTTTGGCCTGTGGTTGGGAGGACATGGACAATGTGGTAGTGCGAGGAACTAGGAAACAGTCTGTCTGGGATCTCAAGTGCTTTCTGGGTGGTTCAGGTGGCCCTTGGTAGTAGGAGAAATAGGAGGAAGGTGGCCATGATCTGAAGGGCTGTTCTGATGTTTTTTCTGGGGGCTGGAGTGTAGATCCCCAGGGATGTTAGGGTGATTTCATGTTCTTCAGGGAATGCAGACATCTATCTATCTTTTGGCTGATTGGCCTCATTGAAAGGGATGTCCTGAATAGTATTTTGGACCAATGATTGGACCAAGAGTCTTTACACATGACCAGCCCTGAAGCTAAGGACCAGAATGCAGTATCAGCTGTGTCCATTTACCACCAGCCTTCCTTATTGACCAAGGACTGTAACTGGGCCTAATCTTCAGCAGGGAGTTTGTCTTTAAACCCTACCAGGTCTTAGTCATATGGCAATATGAAACTGAAGGTCTGCAGAGGAAAAGATGTTCTTACCAAGGAGATTCAGCCTCTTTGACCCTTTATCTGGCAGGGTGGATTTCTGGGAGTGCTGTTGAGCCCTTTCTGTAGCTGCCTGCATTCCCAGTGAATTGGGGGAAGGGTGCATAAAAAGGAAATCCACTCCTTTGGCTGGCACAAAATAGGGTCCCATGGCTCCCTTTCGGGTGGGAACACACAA
This sequence comes from Dermatemys mawii, assembly GCA_007922305.1. Lineage (NCBI taxonomy): Eukaryota > Metazoa > Chordata > Testudines > Dermatemydidae > Dermatemys > Dermatemys mawii. The sequence continues at coordinate 953,150 of ML677410.1, forward strand.
TGCTGGTGTGTGCCAGACTTTTCCAGCAGGTTCCAGTATGGCCTCATTTATGGGGAAAGACACCCTGGATGATCCCTGTGGCTGTGAAATGTCCAGGAGACCATGTTGAGAATTCTGGACCTCCTCCAGCAAGATTTGCAAGGTAGTAGCCACCCTTTGGAGCAGATCTTCATGTTGCTGATGGTCATCTGGCGGCGAGGGTGATTAGGAGGCTCCAGCAGTACCAGTTCAGCATCTTCCTCCTGGTACACTGACAGAATGATCTGACAAGAGAGGGAAGAGCAGTAGGATTCCTGTGACATATCCGGGTGTCTGCTAAACAGCCAAAAGGAGGGGTCTACGGGTTGTGGTGAGCTCCATTGGGTGGGCGGGGGTGGTCATAGCCAGGTGGCTAGGGTAGCTGCGGCTGTCTGGAGTTTGCACCATGTCAGAGACATTAGTGGGACTATCTCCTCCAAGTCTGATGACAGTGCCATGGGAAATGGTGGTTCAGTTGGTACCAGGAGGCCCCTATCCAGTTGATAGGGAAAGGGGTCTCTCCTGTGGCAGTAGGAGCCTCTCTGAGAACCACTGGGCCCAACACAAGTGAGGACTATGGATAGGGGAGAAAGACCTCTTCCGGTGTCAGAAAAGTCTCTGTATGGCTCAGAGTCTGTGGGGTTCCCATCAAGCCTGTGGCCAATGCCAGGTGCCCCGGAGTGAGTGAACCTAACAGGTAATGATCAAGTGATCTCTCTCCTGCCATCCATCACCACCCTTTGACAAACAGAGGCTAGAGACACCTTCCTTACCCATCCTGGCTAATAGCCATTAATGGACTTAACCACCATGAATTTATCCAGTTCTCTTTTAAACCCTGTTATAGTCCTAGACTTCACAACCTTCTCGGGCAAGGACTTCCACCGGTTGACTGTGTGCTGTGTGAAGAAGAACTTTCTTTTATCTGTTTTAAACCTACTGCCCATTAATTTCATTTGGTGACCCCTAGTTCTTACAGTATGGGAACAAGTAAATAACTTTTCCTTATTCACTTTCTCCACACCACTCATGATTTTATATACCTTTATCATATCCTCCCCTTAGTCTCCTCTATTCCAAGCTGAAAAGTCCTAGCCTCTTTAATCTCTCCTCATATGGGACCTGTTCCAAACCCCTAATCATTTAAATTGCTCTTTTCTGGACCTTTTTTAATGCCAGTATATCTTTGTTTAGATGAGGAGACCACATCTGTACACAGGATTCAAGATGTGGGCACATCATGGATATTTATAAAGGCAATAAGATATTCTCCATCTTATTCTCTATCCCTTTTTTAATGATTCTTAACATCCTGTTTGCCTTTTTGACTGCCGCTGCATACTGCATGGATGTCTTTAGAGAACTATCAACGATGACTCATAGATCTTTTTCCTGATTAGTTGTAGCTAAATTAGCCCCCATTATATTGTATGCATAGTTGAGATTATTTTTTCCAATGTGCATTAGTTTACATTTATCCACATTAAATTTAATTTGCCCTTTTGTTGCCCAATCACTTAGTTTTGTGAGATCTTTTTGAAGTTCTTCACAGTCTGCTTTGGTCTTAACTATCTTGAGCAGTTTAGTATCATCATCAAACTTTGCCACCTCACTATTTATCGCTTTCTCCAGATCATTTATGAGTAAGTTGAATAGGACTGGTCCTAGGACTGACCTTTGGGGAACACCACTAGTTACCCCTCTCCATTCTGAAAATTTACCATTTATTCCTACCCTTTGTTCCCTGCTTTTAACCAGTTCTCAATCCATGAAAGGATCTTCCCTTTTATCCTATGACAACTTAATTTACATAAGAGCCTTTGATGAGGGACCTTGTCAAAGGCTTTCTGGAAATCTAAGTACACTATGTCCACAGGATCCCCCTTGTCCACATATTTGTTGACCCCTTCAGAGAACTCTAATAGATTAGTAAGAGATTATTTCTCTTTACACAAACCATATTGGCTTTTGCCCAACAATTTATGTTCTTCTATGTGCCTAACAATTTTATTCTTTACTATTATTTCAACTAATTTGCCCAGCAATGATGTTAGACTTACTGGTCTGTAATTGCTGAGATCACCTCTAGAGCCTTTTTTAAATGTTGGCGTTACATTAGCTATCTTCCAGTCATTGGGTACAGAAGCTGATTTAAAGGACAGGTTACAAACCATAATTAATAGTTCAGCAATTTCACATTTGAGTTCTTTCAGAACTCTTGGGTGAATGCCGTCTGGTCCTGGTGACTTGTTACAGTTAAGTTTATCAGTTAATTCAAAAACCTCCTTTGGTGATACTTGAATCTGTGACAATTCCTCAGATTTGTCACCTGCAAAAGATGGCTCATGTTTGGGAATCTCCCTAATGTCCTCAGACATGAGGACTGAAGCAAACAATTCATTTAGTTTCTCCACAATGATTTTATCTTCTTTAAGTGCTCCCTTTGTATCTCAATCGTCCAGGGGCCCCACTGGTTGTTTAGCAGGCTTCCTGCTTTTGATGTACTTAAAAAACATTTTGTTATTACCTTTTTGGCTAGCTGTTCTTCAAACTCCTTTTGGCTCTTCTTATTACATTTTTACACTTAATTTGGCAGTGTTTATGCTCCTTTCTAGATAGATATCTCACTAGGATTTGACTTCCACTTTTTAAAAGATATGTTTTTATCTCTCACTGAGAGTACCAGTGGATCCCTCTTCTTCACCTTACACGCCAACTGGGGACCGGTGCTGGTTTCATGGGATCCATACAGAACGTCTCACCTGACCTGGCATGGCTTGGGGAGGGAACATACTTCTTGTGGGCAGTTCACTGCAGGGATCTGCCCTCATGCCCATGACAGCGTTCCTTACTCTCATAAACAGCCATGTCCTGAGTCCTTGGGCTTTGGTGCCGATGACTCCACTCCATGGGTCATGCTCAGAGGGACACCGCCGGTTGGCTGCGGCCAATGTATAAGGCAGTGGTTCTCAAACTTTTGAGAACCGCAACCCTTTTTTCCTTTTTCAGCTGCCACGGCGGACCCTTGTATCTCTGCCGAAAAGCCGCCGAATTAATTACTTCCGCATTCGGTGGCTATTTTCGGTGGACATACCCAGTGCTCCCGAAATAGCTCGGTATGTCTGCCAAAAAGCCACCGAATGCGGAAGTAATTCATTCGGTGGCTTTTAAGTGGCGCCAGGAGCTCGTGACCCCTCTGGGAGTGCTTGGTGATCCCCTGGGGGGGTCACGACCCCCAGTTTGAGAAACCCTGGTATAAAGGGTCTCCTAAGCCAGAGTCAGATTGGGGCCTCATAGTGTCTCTCATCAAGTGCTTCCTCAGCCTGAGTGTTCAGGCCTTTCTGGTTCTGGGTGGGATGGACTTACAGATGCTGCACTTCGCAGAGCTGTGTACCTCACCCAGACCATAGTGGCACCATTGATGCTTATCGCTGCTGGGAAAGGAGTGAGGGCAGGAGATGCAGATCTGGAATCCCAGGAACCTGGATAAAGAAGGTTTCCCCCAACTGGAGGAAGGGGGTTTCTTACGCTATACTATACTATACTAGGTACAACTAAGCTTTCTAAACTATAGTTGTCATAAGTGTGAAGTAGCCTAGAATTAGTGTTTACCTGCAAGGGGTTAAGCTAAAGGTAACCTGAGAGGTGGACAACTGACCAATGAGAAATTCCTCAGGAGACAAAGGATTTTAAGTTTCAGCTTCTCTCTGGGTCTCTCTCTGTTCACCTGGCTATGGGATGAACACAGCTATGTCTTTCACTATGACTATAGATTCTATCAATTACTGTAGTCAGTAAGTTTACCTTCTTTTTATCACTTGGAGGGTTCTCAGTGGTGAGTGTTGGCTGGGTGCTTCTTGATATTGTAAGCTTCAGCAGAGATATCAACTGTGGGAGAAAATTGCCTCGGGGGAGAGGTTTGGTTTCTGAATCCTTTTGTTGATTATGGTAGATGCTGTTCTATTGATGGTTATAAGGGATTTATTCCTTTCTTTTTTCTTTTATTAAAATCTTTCTTTTAAGAAGCTGACTGCTTGTTTTCCATTGTGTAAGATCCTGGTTTTGGATCGGGCACGTCTCGCAGGATCAGGCGAGGTTTGTTTTTTTTTCTCTCAAGCTTCCCAGGGAAGGAAGACGTTTGGGGGGTTAGTGGAAAGGGAAAGAAGGGTCCCAAACTACCCTAGACCTAGTTTGGTGGTGGCAGCGTACCAGGTCCAGATACAGAAGAATTTGTGTTCTGGGGAAAAACATTTTAACCCAAGCTGGTAAAATAAGCTTGTGGGGGTTATTTCTTTTCTTCATGCGGGTCCCCACATCTGTACCCTAGAGTTCAGAGTGGGGAGGCAATCCTGACAATGATATAGTATAACTATACGATACTATAGACTATACTAGTATACTATACTATACTATACTAGTATACTATACTATAGACTATACTAGTATACTATGCTATACTATAGTACAGTATACTATAGACTATACTATACTATGTACAACTAAGCTTTCTAAAGTAGAGGATAACTTACGAGGATAAGCTTTTCTAAAGTAGAGGATAACTATTGGCACGTACGAGGGAAATGGAGGGGCATTGACCTGCACTGTCCCTTGTACGCTCAATAGAGAGCACAAGGGGAGATGCTGTGCACGTACAGGTCAATGAATGCTGCTTGGAAAAACCTTCTGAATCCAGGCACATGGCGTATGGGCATCAAGGGGACCAGCGCGCCGCAGAGAACAGGTCTCTCTTGCTTGAGCAGAAGGGCTATGAGCAGCTGCCACCGAAATGGCTTCCTGCTCTAAGCTGCAAGCTGCCAATAAAGGGCAGTGTTCTCATGCAACTGGGGCCCTGCCCTGCTCTCCCCAAAGCCAATGGCAAAGAGCTCCTCTTGAAATCAATGGGAGCATGGCTGGGCTGAAAGGTCAGCTGAACATTGTTAACAACTTGGCTTAATTAAAACTTGCCTCCTCCAATTAAGCCAGCACCAAGCTATCTAGCTGTTTCTGTGCTTGTCTTGGCAGTGTTAACCTGGGCTGTTGCTGGGGTGCTAACTAGCCCGCCTTCCCAGCCAGCCGCACACAAAACTCTATCACCCCATAACTTGCGGCTTTACACCCACGGTAGCTGGCTCATCCTGGGGTTTAGGCTTTCCCTTGGTGGGTCACCCGCCTGCATTGCAGTGGGGATGCAGGCCAAGCTACCTGAGTCATTCAGCTCTGTGGGGCAGGAACTGTCTTGTTGTTCTGTGTTCTTACAGTGCCTGACACAATAACGGGGGTTGTGGCCAGTGCCTGGGGCTCCCAGGCACTACAGCAGGGGTATGCAAACTTTTTGGCCCAAGGGCCACATCGGGGTTCCAAAATGATACAGAGGGCTGGGTAGGGAAGGCCCCAATCCCGATCTGACCCCCACTCACTTCCTGTCCCTGACTGCCTCCCTCAGAATACCCAACCTATCCTGCTCCTTGTCCCCTGAATGCTGCCTCCCGAAACCCCCCACCAACCAACACTCTGGGATCCCACCCCCTACCCAACCCCTCTGCTCCCTGTCCCTTGATGGCTTGGACCTCTATCCAGCCACCCACCTCCTGACAGACACTCGGGACTCCCCCACCCTGTCCAGCTCCGCCGTTCCACATCCCCTGACCGCCCCGCCAGAGCCTCTGCCCCATCCAACCCTCCCTGCTCCGTTCCCTGACTGCCCCCGGAACTCCCTGCCCCTTATCTAACCTCCCTCCCAGCCCTGGCCTGTGACTGCCCTCCAAGAACCTCTACCCCACTCCAACCTCCCCCCGACTGCCCTTGGACCCCCCCCCCCCCTTCCCCCCTCTCCCGGAGCCTCAGCGCGCCATGTCCAGAAGTGGCCCTGGACAATGCTGCAGTGGCATGGCTCCGGCGGGGCCTGAGCTTGCAGTCCCGCCTCCTTACCACGCCGCTCCCAGCATCTTAGCCCCTCCAGAGCCACGCCGCTGCAGCGTTGTCCAGGGCCGCTCCCGGACATGGCACACAGAGGCTCCGGGCGATGGGGGAACGGCGTGGTAAAGGGGCAGGTCTGCAAGCTCAGGTGGGCCGTGCGGCAGCTCAGCCCCCTCCCCCTGCCCTCCTGGAGCCACGCCGCTGCAGTGCTGTCCAGGGCTGCTCCCAGACATGGTGCGCTGAAGCTCCAAGAGAATTGGGAAGGCAGGGACGGACTGGGGGTAGCTCCCCCAACTGGGAGCTCGGGGGGCCAGACAAAATTAGCTCGCAGGCCAGATGTAGCCCACAGGCTATAGTTTGCCCACCCCTGCACTAGAGTAATTATTAATAATAACGAGGGCTGCCAGTCTGCCAGTTCCTCACAGTTCTTCCTGGGGCCCAAGGAATTCTCCTACAATTCAGTGGGAGAGAACAGCAAAGCAGCTCAGCGCCGCACAAAGAGCCACATGACATGGACACAGCAGAAAGTGGGGAACACAAGGAGCACAACAAGGATGCAATAACCCTGGTAGGGCTTTGCACAGGGGCTGTTCACATCTGGACTAGGCTGACCTGGCGCTGATCACCCAAGCTGCTCACAGACATAAAGACATGCCCTATGGAAAACGCTGAGGGACAGCAACAAGTCCTTGTGGAGACAGGGGACATTTCAAAGCCTTGCCTTCAAACTTTGTGGAATATTCCCTTGTGCTGGAGGGGTAAATCTGGTAATTTTCAGGCCAACCCTATTTCCCAAGCCAAAGATACAGTGAGGCCAGCAGGGGGCTTTACGATGACAGCCAGCTGTCCATGCTGAGAACGGGGAGAAGGAGATTAACACCTAAACCACCAATAAATCTCACACAGTACACATGTTCCTATTGCTTCATTGGAAAGGCCTGAAATGATTGTTATTGTCTTTTGTCCTAGTCACTCTGGCTGATCTTTACAGTATTTGTGCTGGAAAGATAGATAGATAGATACCATAATCGTATACAAGAAGGCTTCTCCCATTTTGTGGTGGCAGCTGTAACAGACTGTAGGACTCATTGTCACTAACTACACTTGTGTTTGCACTCAGTCCTAACCACTCCCTTTCGAACTGAGTGACTTCCTTGTTGCTGGTGTGATTAAAACACAATGCAAACCAACCATTCCAGGGGATGCAGGTCTGGACTGAGGGACATCAGCAGAGCTGTGCTGTGGGTGTCCAGGACTGGCAAAGTGGCAATGGGAGGTGAGGGAGTGTTCAGTCAGAACTGAGATACATTTACACAGCTGTGGAGGGACCCAGGACTGGAATGGTGGGGATGGAATGTCCAGGGCTAAGGTGCCTTGAAAGAACTTTGGGGTGAACAAAATTAGTCAAGACTTGAATAACAAGGTGGGGTGCAGGCTGGTCTGAGGTGCGGGGTCAGAAATGGCTGGCACTTGAGGTAGCTGAGTAGATGCCGCTGGTTTGGAAGATCCCAGTTCCCTGCAAACGTAGAAGGAATATCATGGCTTCTCAGGTTAGCTGCTGTTTGCAACTCCTCTGCCTTAACCTGCCTCTGGGAATAGACTGACTTGCAAACTCTGCTGGGGCTTCAATTCAAAGGGTTGGGGGAGGATGTTTTAAATCTCCTAATCCCTTTCATCAACACTGCCAGACAAGAGGAGAGATAGGAGCAAATGCTTGACTTGGCTTCCCCCTGACTGTGTCCAAGCCATCCAGCGGCTACGCTCCTACCCACCCTCCACTCCATGACCATACTGGGAGTACAGGCCAGTCTCATCTTTGGCAGGGGTTCCATTCTGCAGATAGCACGTAAAGCGAAAACCACATATAGTGAAACACTCATTGAGTTGAATGGTGGGCGGAATCACCCGCACTACAGATGCAGTTTTTAATTTTTTTTTTTTCTGTTTTTGCCTTCTACGCAAAGCTGAATTCACACATGTTAAATGCGCCTAAGATGTGACTCGCCTGTATCAGCATTACATAGACAGGGGATAATTACAGAAGGCATGACCTCCCACCAACCAAAGCCAGCCTGGCAGAAATGACTTGCGGCTTTCCCAAGACAAGGCCAAGCACTATTGCTGCTTCCCACGTCTGACGGCAGGATAGGACTGTACCAAGGTGCCTGGGCGCCACTCAGGAAAGCATTAACTGATGTGACAGGCATCTCTCTATCCCCAGAGGATGCCAGACACTGGGGCCTGGCCCCCCATGGGGCACTACTCAGACAGCATGTAGTGACACATAGAGTCATAGAATATTAGGGGTGGAAGAGACCTCAGGAGGTCATCTAGTCCAAACCCCTGCTCAAAGCAGGACCAATCCCAACTAAATCATCCCAGATCTTTGTCAAGTCAGGCCTTAAAAATCTCTAAGGATGGAGATTCCACAACCTCCCTAGGTAACCCATTCCAGTGCTTCACCACCCTCCTAGTGAAATAGTGTTTCCTAATATCCAACCTAGACCTCCCTCACTGCAACTTGAAACCATTGCTCCTTGTTCTGTCATCTGCCGCCACTGAGTACAGCCTAGCTCCATCCTCTTTGAAACCCCCCTTCAGGTAATTGAAGGCTGCTATCAAATGCCCCCTCACTCTTCTCTTCTGCAGAGTAAATAACCACAGTTCTCCCAGTCTCTCCTTGTAAGTCATGTGCCCTAGCCCTCTAATTTAAATTTCTGTTACCCACCACTGAACTCTTCAATTTGTCAACATTCCTTCTGTAGTGGGGGGAACTAAAACTGGACACAATACTCCACGTGTGGCCTCACCAGTGTCGAATAGAGGGGAATAATAATCACTTCCCTTGCTCTGCGGGCAATGCTCCTAACACAGCCCAACTAACACAGCCTTCTTGGCAACAAGGGCACACTGTACACTCATAATCAGCTTCTCGTCCACTGCAATTCCCAAGTCCTTCTATGCAGAACTGCTGCTTAGCTAATCAGTCCCCAGCCTTTAGCAGTGCACTGGATTCTTCCTTCCTAAGTGCAGAACTCTGCTCTTGTCCTTGTTGAACCTCATCAGATTTCTTTTGGACCAATCCTCCAATTTGTCTAGGTCACTCTGGACTCTATCCCTACCCTCCATCATGTGTACCTCTCCCTCCATCTTAGTATCATCTGTGAACAAGTGGGCCCTTGTTGTCAAGAAGGCTAACGGCATTTTGGGTTGTATAAGTACTGGCATTTCCAGCAGAATGAGGGACGTGATCATTCCCCTCTATTTGACATTGGTGAGGCCTCATCTGGAGTACTGTGTCCAGTTTTGGGGCCCATACTACAAGAAAGATGTGGAAAAATTGGAAAGAGTCCAGAGGAGGGCAACAAAAATGATTAGGGAGCTGGAGCACATGACTTATGAATAGAGGCTGAGGGAACTGGGATTGTTTAGTCTACAGAAGAGAAGAACGAGGGGGGATTTGATAGCTGCTTTCAACTACCTAAAAGGGGATTCCAAAGAGGATGGATCTAGACTGTTCTCTGGTACCAGATGACAGAACAAGTAGAGGAAGCAGGGAGGCAGTGAACTTATGCAAAGCCCCTCATGCTCATAGTCCTCTTCCCAACCCCGAGGACCCGGTGGACACAACCGACAGGGAAAAATCCAGCAGGCACAGCATCCGAGTTTTCACACTTTTATTGTAAAGCTTTGGGAAGGGCTAATTACAATGGAGTTTGTCATCTGACAGCTGAGCAAACAAACAGAAGGGGCGAGAACAGAAAGGGGCTCACAAGGTGTCATGCTCACTGCTCCGAACAGAAAGAATTACAAGGGAATCAATTGTGCTCACAGTGCCTGGGAAAAACCAAACCCAAGGCCCAAAGCCTTCCCCGCACAGGGAAATGCATCACACATTGAGAGCAATACAACCTTAGCAAGAGGCGCTGCCTTAGACATAGGTCACCATCTGAAAAATAGCTGGGTACTTTCCTCTGACATAGGATTTCTCCTTTAGAAAAGCTACACCTGCATGTACATAAAACTGTACAAAAAACAAGGCATCACAAGCAAGGAAAAGAAATCTCGTATAAATAGAACCAACACTGAAGAGCTACAATGGGGTCGCTTGGATCCTTCCCACACAGCCTGACTGCTCCCTGGCTCCCACCTTTGGTTTTACCCCCTGGCTTGTCCTAGTGCAGTGTTAAATACAGTGAACACCCCCCATCCCCGAGGGGCAACTGTAACCCCCCCACCCCCCTTCACTGTGCTTTTCTAGACCGGAGCCTGTGGGGCACCTTCCCTCCCCCATATGCAGAGGCTTTATCCTTCTGGCTTATCTTTGTGCAAATGCGCTTCTCCCTGCCAGCACCAGCACCCTCTCCCCATGGCAAATCCCCAGCACCACCTCTGTCCCCACCCCTGGGCTGACTCCCAGACCCCCTCCCCGCCCCAGGCCAATCCCAGCACCACCTCCACCCTTATTCCGGGCCTGAGCCCAGAACCCCTCTTCCTTGGGTTGATCCCCAGCACCACATTTGTCCCCATCACCAATCCCCAGCATCACCTACAGATTCACCCTGGGCCAATCCTAGCACCACCTCTGCCCTCCCCGCTCAGGCAGATTCCACCCTCAGTCCCAAACCAAAGGGAATGAGAAGTACAGATGGCCATGTATTCAGGCTGAGTGAGCTGCTGTGTTGCCTCAGGCAGCACTTGAACCAAATCAGAGGGCTGTGAGCTCCAAGGTTCCCTTAGTGACCCAAGCAGCAAGTAGGGAGTCATCCTGCAGACCAGGCCATGGGGGAGGGCCAGGGCCCCCTCTTTCCCTCTTGGAAGCAGTGCCCCTCATCTGTGTAGGTCATGTAGCTCTCCTGGGGAGCCTGCCCCAGAGGGATACTGCCCCAGACCCAAGCCTGGGTGCGGGGAGCGAGCATCTGAGCTGGCAGAGGAATCAAGGATCCTGGCCTAGGTGGCCAAATTGCACATTCTGCCCAGTTAGGCCCTGAAACTAGAACTACAATAAAAACATAGTCAGGAAAGTGACGTGCTCAGGCAGCCAGGCCAGTGGGAGCACGGGCCCCACGGCACTGCCAGCAGAGCAGAACAGGTATGCCTGGACAGACACCCACCTGGAGGCCATGTCCACCACAGAGACCCACTGGACAAGTGCCCTCCAAGCAGGGGAGCTGTGACAGGAGAGGTGGGAAGGAGGGTCCTGACTCCCCTAAGGGGCACCTCTAGATGTATGAACTGTGATGGCACAGTCCCCCATCACATCACCCGGGAGAGGGTGACACAAGAACAGGGCGCTGAGGGAACTGGCAGGGTAGGGCAGGGCAGCTAGGAGCCTCTGTCTCTGTGGCCCTTCCCCAGGCCTTGTCAGCTCTATGCCTTTTCAACCTTGAGCTCCTTGGATAGACCTGGTTCAGCTTGTGTCAATCAGACCACACAGTTCTTAGGAAGCTACACCATGAAGCTGGCCACAGCCCATCACCACTGCCAGAGTAAAGGGTCAGGAGCTACTCAGCAAGGAACTCGCTGAACACTAGGAGGCAAAGGAGGGCAAGTGCCATTGCCCCAAACCCCGAGACTCACTGCAGGGATTCCAGGCCTCTGGGCTTGATGGGATGGAGCTGCAATGCCCTCTCCCTGCAAGAAGCACCCAGTGCTGAACAAGTCCTGCAAAGCCACCCAAAGGCACCAGAGAAGAAAGGCTGCACTGCCAGCAGACACACAATGTCCCCATCCCCTATCCTATGTTTAAAGGCCAAGCATGGACCAAAGATAGGAAAGGGGATGTTATCCTGAAACTGCCATTGGCCTCACTGCCCAAGGAAGAGCTGAACAATGAAAAGTGCTGAGGAGATAGGAAGGGAAGAACAATGGTGCATCTCACCCCCCTCCTAGCACCTCTACTGGATGAGAAGAGGAAGGGATAGAGAGGATGAGGCAGGAGTCACCCTCACCCTGCTCCAGGCAGGACAGCCCAGGTGTCTGGAGTAGGGTGTCAGTCCAGAGCTGGAACAGTTGAGAATGGGACAGAAAAAAAGTCACCAGAATAGCTCCAAGGCGAGCAAGAGAGTTCAAGCATAGCCAGAAGCCCCTGTGTCCCACCAGGGCCACCCCTTTGATCCACGCTCTGCTTGGGCTGGCCAGGACAAGGGCCATTCCTACGTGCACCTGCTCAAGCTCATGGCACCCATCCTTCCTCTCTACCATGCACGGTGTCTCCCTGGATTTGGTACCCCGTGAAGGGGAACTCAGATGCTGCTGTCACCTGGCACAGCATTAGGGTGCCACCCCAGGGAGACTGGATGACCTTTGACACTGGAAGAGAATGCTGGAGCCCTTAAGAGTGGCTCTGTGGCCTAAGGGCAGCGGGACTCCAGCTCACAGGGGCCAGTGGCCCCTGGTGCGACCCTGAGACATAGCTCCTCCTCACAAAGGCAAATGGTGGCTTACAGGCGGACAGGTCAAAGGTCAAGTTCATGGTACAGATGGCCCCATGGGAGTTCCCTGCACTACAGCAGGTGCAAGGGGATGGGGTGAGGCCCAATGGCCTGTGCCTCCCTTCCCTCCAGCAGAGCTAGAGCCAAGGACATCTGCAGCCAGAGATATAGTTGTCAAACCAGGGCTCTCCAGGCCTGCTTCAGGCTCTTTCGGCTTTGCCATCCACTGGCACACAGCCAAAAGGGACCCCTCAGCCTTGGCCCTCACCTCTGGCACTGAGCAGTTCCTGGGCACCCTGCAGCCCCGGGCACAGTGACAGCATTTGGCAAGTGGGCCAGAATGTAAACCCAGAAAACCTCTGGCCTCACTAACAGGCTCCTGCCCCTCTCCTCACAGTCCCAGCTTTTGTTTGAGGAATCAGTAACATCTCTATTTACAATATGGAACAGGAGTGTGGACTGGAAGCTGTGCTCCCCTGTGCTCTTTCATGCACCAAACCATTCAACGCTGGAACTTGCTCCCTGTGGTTTGCTTTGTTGAAATGTCTTTTGTTTCAAGGACAATAAAAGTTTTAATCAGGCAGGATTTGAATGTCATTCCTAAGATTTATATTTACAGCAGTCTACAGTAAAGCAACAGGCAGCTTGCTTCCTGTGCATGGAGACAACCCTCTGTCCTGTGCACCAGGAACTCCACCAGCTCTGCATGGACCTTTGGTACCTAAGCCCTTCACCCCAGCCGTGTCCTCTGCACTCGGAGCCTGCCCAGCCCACCCTGACACAGCAGTTCAGAGACACACCCTTGGGTGCTTGGAAATTCCTTAGGTTTCACACACACACCCTGCCCCAGGACAAAGAGTTAAAAAGGCCCTCTTCTCCCTTGCCCTGCCCGGTGTCCTCAGAGGCCAGTTGGGGCGTCTCACCCGGAGGGGGGTGGAAACTGGGAATGACCTGGAGAACCGGCTGCAGGAGCGATAAAGCATTAAAGTTTCAAATGTTTCTCTGGACACTGGCCTCAGAAGTGTCTGCTCCCCACCCCTTGGGCCCAGCCTCACAGGTAGATCTCCCTCTTAGCGGTTTGAGACGAGGGGGTGGTGGCTGGCTGGAAGTCCGAGGTCTGGGTGAGAGGAATTTCCTCCATAGGGGAGTCCTTGCAGGGCTCATGGCTACTGTTGGAGAAGGCACTGTATGTGGGGAGCAGGCGGAGGTTGGCCATTTTGGTGCTGCGCTCTTCTGAGAGTCTGGGACTGCCGTTTCCAACTTGCTCTTGACTCCCCCGTTCTTGGTAAGGCACAAAAGTGGAGAGTTTCAGGGCATTCTTGGGCCTGCGGTTCGGGGAGGACTGGCCAGGCATCCAGCAGGTGTCGGAGTGGCCAAACTCCGTGCATTCCCGGGTGCAGGTACCAGTCATGGCAACGTCAGGCAGAGGCCGAAGATCTGTAGAGAAGGGAAGTAAGAGCGGCGTTAACCCCACGTGCAAAAGCCCCACCGCATCGGAGCTGCTGCTGGATCTGGATCCTAGGGCACTGTGACAGGAGGGTGCCTGACCTGCCAGGGCTAAGCACATGGCACTTTGGGGGACATTTCATTGACAGGCTTCCTATCATGGCCTCTTTACTGATGGCAGGGGCAAAAGGGACTTGTCAGCCCATCCCAGGCCAGCTCTGTCACCCCACACCAGGCCAGAGAGATGGACTCGAGTGCTCCTGGAAGCTCACTGCCATAAGGCCCAGGGGAAGGCTGAACAATCACAGTGAGCACGAGCCCCCAGAGGCTGGAATGGGCCAAGTGTCACAAATTGCCCTGTTCCTGGGAGGCAGGGGAAACCTATGGCCCAGCCTGGCCCAAGGCCACAAAAAATCATGGCAGAGCTGGGGCTAAAACCTGGCACTCGTGATTCCAACCCACATGTTCAAACTCACTGCTGCAGCAGCCCTGGGGCTGAGGCCCTTCTGCGCTCAGCACAGGCCCTGTTGCAAGTGTACCCCTTAGACCCAGGCAGACACAGTCATTGACCCAGCACATCTGGCATTCACCTGCCCACATGCTGCTTCAGCATGCCCCCACTCAACAGTGGTGATATCGCAGAATGCTGGGAAGGAGATGAAAATAACACACCAAAGGAGAGAAAGACTAGGTCACCAGTCACCACCCCACCCCAGGCACAGTCAGGCATTTCTGGGTACCAGCCATTACCCCACCCCAAGCACAGCCAGGCATTGCTGGGTACCAGCCACTCCTCTCCGGGCACAGTCAAGCAGCCCTGGGCACCAGCCACTCCCCCCGATGCAGGCACCTGGATATCAGACACATCTACAACTGGGAGATGGCCATTCCTCCTGATCCAGGCACCCGTCAGGCAGCCTGCGTGCCAGCCACTCCCCCACCCTGGGCACAGTAAGGTGTCTCTGGGCACCTGGCACCACTCCACCCCAAACAGAATCAGACACCCCCGTTTATCAGCCGTTCTTCCACCCTACACACAGCCAGGGCATTAGACACTCCCTCACATAGGGCACAGGCTGGTATACCCTTCGTACAGGGGTGGGCAAACTACGGCCCGTGGGCCACATCTGGCCCGCAAGACCGTCCTATCCGGTCTGCGGAGGCTGCCCCTGGCCCCTGCCCTGGAGCCGTGCAGTGCGGGCACTGCTGCGGGGCCAGGGCTGCGCGCCCTCCTCTCCCCTGGAGCCGTGCGGGCAGCGTTCTGGGAGCTGGGGCTGCATGCTTCCCCCCGCCCCCGGAGCCATGCCGTGCGGGGAGCTCTGCTGGTCCCCGGGGCTGCACCGCACGGGGAGCACTCTGGGGGCCGGGACTGCGCGCCCCCTCCCCCAGAGCTGCGCCGCGCGGGGAGCACCCCGGGGCCGGGGCTGCGCACTGGCCCTTCCCCCGGAGCTGCACCGGGAGCACCCAGGGCTGCGTCGCGCGGGGAGCGCCTGGGGGCCGGGGCTGCGTGCTCGCCCCTCCCCTGGAGCCGCACCGTGCAGGGAGAGCTCTGCAGGCCGGGGCTGCGCGCTCGCCCCTCTCCCGGAGTAACACTGCGCGCTCGCCCCTCCCCCAGAGCCACGCCGCGCAGGCAGAGCTCTGGGGGCCGGGGCTGCTATGGTAAGAGGGGGGATAGGGGGGTTCCAGGGTGGTGGTTGTTGTGGGGCTTTGGAGGGGGCAGTCAGGGAGCAGGGTTGGTTGGATGGGGGTGGGGTTCTGGGGTGGTGGTTAGGGGATGGGAAGGTGGATAGGGGTTGGGGCAGTCAGGGGACAGGGAGGAGGGGAATTAGGTAGGGGGTGGAGTCCTGGGGGGTGGTTAGGGGTCTGTGGAAGGAGGAGTCAGGGGACAAGGTGAGAGAGGTTGATGGCTGGGTCAGGAATTCTCAGGGGGCAGTCAGGGGCGAGAAGTGGGAGGGGGCAATCAGGGGGCAGGAAATTGGAGGGGGCTGGATTGGGGGTGGGGCCTTCCCTACCCGGTCCTCGATATAATTTTGCAAACCCGATGTGGCCCTTGGGCCAAAACGTCTGCCCACCCCTGCCTTAGTACCAACACACCCACAGACATCCCGCTGGCCACGCGCTGTCCCACTCTGGGCAGCAATCACTCCTCCACCAGGGGCACAGCCAGGCATCCCTGGGAAACAAACTCTCCCACTCTAGTCACAGGGATCCATGGGCATCAGCTACTTCTCCAAATGAGGCAAAGTCAGACATGCCTGGGACGAGGTGCTAGGTGCCAACCAAGGCCCAACCCTGGGCACCAATCACTGCTTCAGGCCAGACACAGCCAAGCAATCCTGGGCAGCAGCCACAACCCCATGTTGGATACATCTCGGCAACCCTGGCGGAACCACTCTCCAACAGTAGGCACAGCCAGGCATCTTCACTTACCAGCCACACCCTGGACACACCTGGGCACCAGCCACTCACCAATTTTGGGGATAACCAGGCATTTCCGGGGCACCATCCAATCCCTACCACCAGGCATCCCTGGGAACAAGTACGCCACCATGCTGGGCACAGCCAGGAATCAGCCCACTCCAGGCATAGCAACGCATCTCCGGGCATAAACCATCCCCTCGGCCCAGACACAGCTAGGCATCTCTGGGCACCAGTCACTTTCCCATCTTGGGCACCACTGGGCATCTCTGGGGAACAGCCGCTCTCCTTACTGAGGCACAGCCAGCCACCCCTGGGCACTGGCCATTCCCCTATTCCAGGCACAGCCCAGCATTGTTGGGCATCAGTCATTCCTCTGCACCAGGCACAAGCAGGCTGTACCAACTACCAACTGCTCTTCTGCCAAGTAATTGGAGTACCAGTCACAGACATCTCCCCATCTGGCTCACCACCCTTCCAAATGGACACACACACATACCAGGGCCTCCTCGCTATACACACACAACAGTCCCCTCCAAAGCACCCACCTTGAGAGATCCAGCCAGGTGCTGGGACCCAAGGGAGGCTTCTTCGGCCTCTTTTATTTTTGTGCTACAGGGATCAAACAATACCACACACACTGCTTCCATCTGCCTCTCTGTCACAAACACTATACCACACACGCAACACCCCGTCCGCCCCCCGCCACACATATACACAGTGTCGCATACATAAACACAGTGCCCACACACTCCCTTTCTGCCTCATCCACACCCACACACTATACCACACACACAACACCCCCTTTCTCTAGCAAACATACACAATGCCATACACTATTCCTTTCTGCCTGTCACCCTCACCCACCCACACTATACCACACACACACCACTCTCTCTCTCACACACACAATGCCACAAACACTATTCTCTTCTGCCTCTGTCACCCTCACCCCCACACTATACCACACACACACCATTCTCTCTCACACACATACACATAAACACAATGCCACACACACTATTCCCTACTACCCCTCTCTCACCCTCATCCACTCACACACAACACCCTCTCTCTCTCTCTCTCTCTCACACACACACACACAGACACACACACAATACCACATACACTACTCCCTTTTGCCTCTCTGTCACCTTCACCCATACACACCATTCCACACACAAGACACCACTCTCTGGGTATGTCTTCACTACCCACCGGATCGGCGGGTAACGATTGATCTTTTGGCGATCGATTTATTGCGTCTCATCAAGACACGATAAATTGATCGCCAACAGCACCCCTGTCAATTCCGGAACTCCAGCTTGCTGAGAGGTGCAAGCTGGAGTCAATGGGGGAGCGCGCCGCCGACCGCTGCCGCCGTGAGGATGGCAGGTAAGTCAGCCGAAGATGAGCCGACTTCAGCTATGCTATTCACGTAGCTGAAGTTGCATATCTTCGGTTGACCCCTCCCCCTAGTGTAGACCAGCCCTCTCTCTCACACACACATACACAGAGTGCCACAAACGCTATTCTCTTCTGCCTCTGTCACCCTCACCCCCACACACTATACCACACAAAGAACACGAACTCTCTCTCTCACACACACATGCACCTAATGCCACACACATTACTTCCTTCTGCCCCCTATCACCTTCACCCACTCACACACTATGCCATACAAACAACACCCTCTCTCTCGTACACACACGCACAATACCACACACACTGCTCCCTTCTGTCTCTCTGTCACCCTCATCCACACACAATACCACACACACAACACCCCCCTTTCTCTCTCTCTCTCTCACACACACAAAATGTCACACACTACTCCTTTATGCCTCTGTCACTTACACTCACACCCACTATACCATGCATCCAAGACCCCTCTTACGCACACATGCACACAATACTACATGCACCACACTCCCAGACACTATACCACACATGCAACACACCCCTCTCTCTCACATACACACAAACACATAATACCACACACACACACCACTCTTCTGCATCTCTGTCATCCTGATCTACCCTGACACCCACTGAGAATACTTCCCAGTGGTTCCTTGTTCTTCTGTGCCCCAGTGCCCCTCTCCAATAGCTCCCTTCTATTGCCCTGCTCCCCTTCTCACAGCTCTGAGCTCTTGGGCACAGTGACTCTTGAGTCTCCTTTGGCACTGATTTCATACAGACTTCGTACAAGTAAATACATAAGTTCACTAAGCCAGGTCCCTGTAGAGCCAGGCCTCAAAATCTGAGCCCAGTGAGTCAGGGGATTGGCGTCACAGATCCCCACAGGTGCTGGGGATCAAAGGTCAAGCCACACAGACTGGATGCGTGAGTCAGAGGTGAGAGCTATGAGGCTAGGTGCTGCAGGTCAGACAGAAGGGAGTCAGAATTAATGATCAACTGATGTTCTTGTGTCATAAGTGTGAAGTAGCCTAGAATTAGTGTTTACCTGTAAGGGGTTAAGCTAAAGGTAAACTGAGAGGTGGACAACTGACCAATGAGAAATTCCTCAGGAGACAAAGGATTTTAAGTTTCAGTTTCTCTCTGGGTCTCTCTCTGTTCACCTCGGCTATGGGACGAACACAGCTATGTCTTTCACTGTAACTCTAAGATTCTATTAAGTATTGTAGTCAGTAAGTTTACCTTCTCTTTATCACTTGGAGAGTTCTAAGTGGTGAGTGTTGGCTGGGTGCTTCTTGATATTGTAAGCTTCAGCAGAGATATCAACTGTGGGAGGAAATTGCCTCGGGGGAGAGGTTTGGTTTCTGAATCCTTTTGTTGATTATGGTAGATGCTGTTCTATTGATAGTTATAAGGGATTTATTCCTTTCTTTTATTAAAATCTTTCTTTTAAGAAGCTGACTGCTTGTTTTCCATTGTGTAAGATCCTGGTTTTGGATCGGGCACGTCTCGCAGGATCAGGCGAGGTTTGTTTTTTTTTTTCTCTCAAGCTTCCCAGGGAAGGAAGAAGTTTGGGGGGTTAGTGGAAAGGGAAAGAAGGGTCCCCAAACTACCCTAGACCTAGTTTGGTGGTGGCAGCATACCAGGTCCAAATACAAAAGAATTTGTGTTCTGGGGAAAAACATTTTAACCCAAGCTGGTAAAATAAGCTGTGGGGGTTATTTCTTTTTTCATGCGGGTCCCCACTTCTGTACCCTAGAGTTCAGAGTGGGGAGGCAATCCTGACATCTTGAATATGTTATTTTTCAAAAATAACCCATCAGCCACCACACTCCACATCTCCAGCTCCTGAAATAGTTGGGTTACCCTGACAGGTTTCCCCCAGCTCCTGCAGTGATTGCCTCATCCCCATTGCTTCTCAACCACTGTTCCGGCATCAGCTGTGCCATCCCCATAGGGCTCCCCGATTCCCCTGGTGTGACAAGTAGGGAGAAGGGTGGACATAACTCTTGAGGCTAAGCTACTCTGACCTGGAAACCTGGAGCTGTAACCTGAGATGGAGGGGGAGGGGAGTTGACACCTTGGGGCTGGCAAGGGAACAAAGGGCAGGCAGACGCTGGAGTTTTTGAAAAGGGGTTAGACGCTGGCTGGGGAAGAAGGTGGGGAGCCCGGATTCGGGGTCTCATCTCCCTGCCCCCCCAAAAGGGCCGGGCCAAGGGGGCCTGTTTGTACTGACAGCTCTAAGTTGGATTGTGTGCCTGGCATCTCAAATAAACCTTCTGATCTACTGGCTGGCTAAGAATCACTGTGAATCCCAGGAAGTGGGGGATGTGGGAACGGGACTCTCCTACCCCCCGTGACACCTGGCTACTGCAGCGGCTGTATCATGCCCACAGGTTCTCCCTCCCCCAGCTCCTGTATAGGTTGTGTCATGCCCAGTGAGTCCCTCCCATGGGCAGAGAGGCTCCTCCCAAGGCCTATCCCCTGGGGCACATTAGCTGCAACACCCTGGTGGAAGCCGTTCAGACATACCTGGGTTCAGAGCCCCATTCACAGCCTGTTCCGCTCAGGGGACTCTAATGAGGAGCAGAAAAAGGACGACAGGGTCACATCATTATACAGCCCCCCATCTACACACTCCCCACAGGACTCTGCCAGCCCCTCCAGCCTGCATCAGCCTTCCCCTGCATCTCTGCCTTGCACCTCTTTTCCCCAGGCTTCTTCTGATACCTGCTGCCTTTACTAGAGCCTTGGATGCCACTGGCCCCATCCCAGGCTCCACCAGACTATCTGACCAACACTGCCTAGTGAGGTCTTCCTCTAACCTACTCCTCCTAGCCTGCTCCAGTTCCCCCAGACCTGCACTGGCCCCCTTTCAGCCTCTGCAGAACCCCAGCCAGTACCAGCCATCTCCATCCTTCACTAGTCCCCTGTCTACATCTAAAATGTCATGGTCTTGTAATTGTAGGGGTCCTAATCAAAAAGGAGTTGTGGGGGGTTGCAACGTTATTGTAGGGGTTGTTGCGGTACTGCTACCGTTACTTCTGGGCTCCTGCTGGTGGCGCCACTGCCTTCAGAGCTGGGCAACTGGAAAGCGGCAGCTGCTGGCAGGGAGCCCAGCTTTGAAGGCAGAGCTGCTGCCAGCAGCGGTGCAGAAGTAAGGATGGCATGGCACGGTATTGCCACCCTTCCTTCTATGCTGCTGCCTGCAGAACTGGGCCCTCAGTCAACAGCCGCCACTCTTCAGCCACCCAGCTCTGAAGGCAACCCAGAAGTAAGGGGGGCAATACCAAGACCTCCGTAAAATAACTTTATGACCTCCACTGCAACTCCCTTTTGAGTCAGGACCCCTAGTTTGAGAAAGGCTGGTCTCCCTCGTGAAATCTGTATAGTACAGGGTAAAAGCACACACAAGGCCAGATTTTATGGGGGCAAGACAAGATTTCACAGATTTCACTCATGTTTCATGGCAATGAATTTAGTAGGGCCCTATCCATATCCAACTCCATCACCAAGCAACTTCCTGCCCCAGAGCTTGGCACTGGAGTTAGATTAGGGCATGGGACACCTGACTAGTGTAGCACAAAGCCCTTCATGGACAAAGACATGGGCATTCACACATCAGACATGGATATGCCCACTCACACTCATGGACATGCCCAGCCACACCCTCACAGATGTGCACAATCACACAAACATGCACATTCACACAAAGGGATATGCACAGTCGTACACTCACACAGACATGTATATATACATTCATGAACAAACATGCTCTCAGACACCTGGATGTGAACACTCAAACAGAGACACCCTTCCCTCCCCCCAGACACACACTGAAGTGCACACTCACACACACACACACATGGGCACAAATAAATGGACACATCACAGTGGTGTCCATTTGCTCAGCTGCAAAATCAGGCAATCCCCCATGACAGGTGCTAATGACAAAAGGCTTGCACATGCCCACATGAAAACACCTAATTTGCCTGTGCAGGCCTTGGGAACTCAACTGTACTTAGGAGGGAAGGGAGTCAACATTGGCATGGGCCGTGCTATTTCCAGGGGCTGTGCATCTGAGTATGTCTGTGCATGGAGAGGTGTCAAAATTTGGGGCTCAGTGAGAGCTCCTTGTGTTTGTGTAAAACCTCATAGAAATGCGTAGAAATGGACAAATGGTGCTTTCAGCATTATGTAAACTGTGGGGGTCAGGAAAGCTGAGGAGGACTGCAGTAGGGATGCATAAGAGAGCAGTAAGCAATGAGCGGGGGAGGGAAGCATGTAGGGCCAAGAAAATCAAGGGGTAGAGTGGAACGGAGAGGATTCTGAGCGAATGCAGGAGGGTGCAGGGAGAGATGAGTGGGATACTAGGAAAGTCCATGGGGATAGGTAGTGACAGGCAGGCAGTTGTCAGAGGGAGGCAGGCTGAGAGAGCTGGCATGGCAGCATTATGGAGAGGGACAAGAAGTGGGGCGGGTAAGGGTGGTGAAGCACAGCAGAGGAGTGGAGTGTGGAGAGAATCATAGAATATCAGGGTTGGAAGGGACCTCAGGAGGTCATCTAGTCCAACCCCCTGCTTAAAGCAGGACTAACCCCAACTAAATCATCCCAGGCAGGCCTGGACTTAAAAACCTCTGAGAAAGGAGATTCCACCACCTCCCTAGGTAACCCATTTCAGTGCTTCACCAACCTCCTAGTGAAAATTTTTTCCTGATATCCAACCTAAACCTCCCCCACTGCAAGTTGAGACCATTACTCCTTGTTCTGTCATCTGCTACCACTGAGAACAGTCTAGATCAGGGGTAGGCAACCTATGGTACACGTGCCGAAAGTGGTACACAAGCTGATTTTCAGTGGCATTCACACTGCCCGGGTCCTGGCCAGCATTCTGGGGGACTCTGCATTTTAATTTAATTTTAAATGAAGCGTCTTAAACATTTTAAAAATCTTATTTCCTTTACATACAATAATATTTTAGTTATATATTATAGACTTACAGAAAGAGACCTTCTAAAAACGTTAAAATGTATTACTGGCATGTGAAACCTTAAATTAGAGTGAATAAATGAAGACTCGGCACACCACTTCTCAAAGGTTGCCACCCTTTGGTCTAGATCCATCCTCTTTGGAACCCCCTTTCAGGTAGTTGAAAGCAGCAATCAAATCCCCCCTCTTTCTTCTGTTCTGCAGACTAAACAATCCCAGTTCCCTCAGCCTCTCCTCATAAGTCATGTGCTCCAGCCCCCTAATCATTTTTATTGCCCTCCTCTGAATTCTTTCCAGTTTTTCCACATCCTTCTTGTAGTGTGGGCCCCAGAACTAGACACAATACTCCAGATGTGGCCTCACCAGTGTTGAATAGAAGGGAACGATCACGTCCCTCGATCTGCTGCCAATGCCCCTACTTATACAGCCCAAAATGCCGTTAGCCTTCTTGGCAACAAGGACACACTGTTGACTCATATCCAGCTTCTCGTTCACTGTAATCCCTAGGTCCTTTTCTGCAGAACTGCTGCCTAGGCACTCAGTCCCCAGCCTGTAGCAGTGCATGGGATTCCTCCGTCCTAAGTGCAGGACTCTGCACTTGTCCTTGTTCAACCTCATCAGAGTCAAGAGAGTGTTGTGGAGGGATGTATGGGGAAGCATGGCAACGTGCGGTGCATGTGCAGAAGGGATGGGGTAAGGCAGTGGGGCAGTTGTCATGGAGTCCCTGGGTGATGCTCAGGAACTGCTCCCCACCAAAGACTGTCAGGACTTTGGGGGGAAGCTTCCTCTCTGTGAACAGACTGTCTCTAGGACAAGGAACTTCACAGCTTACAGCTTCCACCTTCCTGGGTCTGACCTTGGAGCATTCAGCATCCTCTGCGCCTGCCACAGCGAGTCCACACAGACAGGGTCCCGGGGAAGCCAGTGGGTCCTGCACCCAAACTTTGCAATCAGACGTGACTTTCAGCCAGCCAGTAAAACAGAGATTTATTAGACGACAGGAATACAGTTTAAAACAAAGCTTGTAGGTAGAAAGAACCAGACCCCTCAGCCAGATCCATTTTGGGGGGCAGTGAGCCAGACACCCCAGCTCCATGTCCCCAGCCAGCTCCAGACTCTCTCTCTAGCCCCTCCTCTGCTTTCCTTTGTCTCTTTCCTGGGACAGGAGATCACCTGATCCCTTTGTTCTCCAACACTTCCACCTAAAACCTTAGAGGGGCGAAGGGCCCAGGCCATCAGTTTCCCAGAGGCAGGGCTTTGGCCACTCCATTACATTGATCCTTTGCTCTGCAACAATCTCAGCCCTTATCCCACCACCTAGAGACTTAAGAAATGCATAGGGGAAACTGAGGCACTCAGTATCCAGAGAGAACATTAAGAACATTCCCACTCCATCACAAGCAGGGAGAATAGCAGGGAGGGATGGAAGAGAAGAGTAGGATGAGGAGGGATGGGGGAATGAGGTAGGAGTATGGGAAAACATGGTGCAGCAGCGAGGGATTGTGATGTGGGAGGGACAATGGACTGTGGTGCAGTGGGGGAAGCACAGAAGCGTGTGGGAGAGCAAAGAAGAATGGCAGTGTGGCAGGCTAGGAGAGTGCAGAGAGGGAGATGGGGGAGTATGGCAGGGTGGGAAGGGGAAGAGAAGTACAGCAGCGTAGGGAGCGCTGGAGGAATATAATGAGATGTGGGATTCACATATTTTAAGAGCAGAAGAGACCAACAGATCATCCAGTCTGACCTGCTCTGTAGCCCAAGACAGAAAACTTCACCCATTCATTCCTGTACCGGGCCCAGTAACTTGTGTCTGACTAAAGCATCTTCAAGAAAGGCAGCCAGCTGGATATGAAGACATTAAGAGATAGAGAATCCACCAGTTCCCTTGGAAGTTTGTTCCCAGGGATAATCACCTTCATAGCTCAGATGATATGCCTTATTTCTAATGTGAAAGTTTTGCTTCAGTTTCCAGCCATTGGCTCTTGCATTCTTTCTCTGCTAGAAGTATTTTCTCCCCTTGAAAGCATTTACACAGTGGAATCATAACCTGTAAGTCTCTTTTTAACGCGCACACATTAAGCTCCGTCAGTGTCTCACTCCAGCATTTTCTCCATCCTTTGCAGTGTGAAAGCACAGCTGGGACCATTTCTAAAATGTCTCCCCTTAAGGCGGAGCAGGGTGTGGTGATTCCCAGAACAGCCACCCAAACACTGCACTGCATTTCAAAAATGCACCTTGGTGTTGATTCCCTCTGAAAGGAGGGATGCATTCCAACAATGATGAACACTCAGGGCCCTGCTTTCCTGGGCATCGCATCCCTATGGCAAAAAACTTTTGTGGTATCACTTTCCGAATGCCCTGCTCCACTGGGCACCACATCCCTAGGGCAATGAACCTTCACAGTATCATTTCCCTACCTCCCTTCTCCCCTGGGCACCGCAGCTCTGTGGCAATGAACCTTCGCGGTATCACTTCCCTATCGCCCTGCTCCCCTGGACACCGCACCCCTATGGCAATGAACCTTCACAGCATTATTTCCTTACTGCCCTGCTACCTTGGGCACTGCATGCTTAGTGGTATCACTTCACTACCACCCTGCTCCCCCGGTCATAACACCCCTTTGGCAATGAACTTCAGCAGTATCACTTCCCTACTGCTCTGCTCCCCTGGGCACCGTATCACTATGGGAATGAACCTTTGAGGTATAACTTCTATAAAGCCCGGCTCCCGTGGGTACCGCACAGCTATGGCAAACAAACTACGCGGTATTACTTCCCTACATACAGCATTGCACCCCTGGGACTGCACCCCTATTGGAATGAAGCTTCGCTGCATCCCTTCCCTACTGCCCTGTTCCCTTGGGCACGACACCCCTATGGTTATGAACCTTTGCAATATCACTTTTCTACTGCCCTGCTCCCCTGAGCACGGACCATTTTGGTAATGAACCTTCACAGAATCACTTTCCTACCACCTGGGCACCGCACCACTATGGCAATGAACCTTCATGATATCACTTTCCTACAGCACTGTATCCCGGGCACGGCACCCCTATGGCAATAAATCTTCACGGTATCATTTCTTACCTCCCCGCTTCCCCAGTCACCGTACCCCTACAGCAATGAACCACAATATCATGTCCTTACCGCCCCATTCCACTGCGCACCATAACCACACAGCAATGAACCTTCGTGGCCTATGTTTGCTAGAGCCCTGCTCCCCTGGACACTGCACCCATATGGCGATGAACCATGCGATCATGTCTGTACTGCCCTGTTCCACTGTGGACTGCACCCATATGGCAATGATTCTTCGTGGCATCACTTCCCTACCTCCCAGCTGCTCTGGGCACCTCATTCCTATGGCAATGAATCATGGCATCACATCTCTACTGCCGTGTTTCACTGTGCACTGGAAATGTATGGCAATGAAACTTCATGACATCACTTCCATACTGCCCTGTTCCCCTGGACACCGCACATCCATGGCAATGAACCACGATATCATGTCCCTACCAGTGGTGGATTAATGATTTTGCCGCCCCAAGGTCCTGAAATAATTGCCTCCCTCCTCCCCCGCAGCTCACCTCCATTTCACTTCCGCCTCCTCCCCCAAGCACACCGCCGTTGCTCCGCTTCTCCCCACTCCCTCCCAGGCTTGCCGGAACAGCTGTTTCCCATGGCAACCTGGGAGGGAGTGGGGAGAAGTGGAGCGGCTGCACTCTCAGGGGAGGAGGAGAGACCGTGGATTTGAGGAAGGGGTTCAAATGGGGGCTGGGAAGGGGCGGAGTTCAGACAGGGCCAGGCGAGGGCGAGAGCATCCATTGGTGCCTATGACTATTATAAATTTGCTGCCCCTGCAAATTTGCCATCCTAGGCCTAGGCCTTGTTGGCCTAGGCTAGGGGTGGGCAAACCACGGCCAGAGGGTCACCTGTGGCCCGCCGGCCATTTTAATCTGGCCCGCAAACTGGGACTGGGGCACGGGGCCACTGGCCTCACGCTCCCGGCCCAAGCGCCGGGCCAAGCACGGCGTGCCGCGCCGCGGGTCCCCATGCTCCAGCCGGGGGGCGGGCCAAGTGCAGGGAGCCGTGGGGCCTGCCCTCCCTGGCTGGGCCCAGCCTGGCGTACCCCAGCGCCCCCTGGCCAGGGCCCGGGTGGTGCTCTGGGAGCTGCTGGGCCCTGCACTCCCCGGCCGGGGGCAGCGCTGGGAGCTGCGGGCCTCGCACTTGCTGGCCAGGCCCAGCACGGCTGTCACTGGGCCCTGCGCTCCCCGGCTGGGGGCCGGGTGGAGCGTAGGGAGCCGCGCGGCCCCGCGCTTCCTGGCCAGGGGCAGCGTGGGGAGCCGCCGGTCCCGAGGAGCCTGGTAAAGGAGAGCCCAGCTGAGTAAAGTAAGGGGGGGCGGGGTTTGGTGGTGGGGTCCCTGGGTGGTGGTGTTGGGGTGGGGGGATCTCAGGAGGGGGCAGTCAAGGAACAAAGGAGAGGGGCTTAAAAGGGGGGTGGGGTCCCCAGGGATGGTGGTTAGGGTGGGGGGATCTTGGGAGGGGGCAGTCAGGGAACAAAGAATGGGGGGCTTAGATAGGCAGTGGGGTTCTGGGGGGGCAGAGTGCGGGGTCTCTGGAGGGGGTCAATGAGGGGACAAGGAGCGGGGCAGGGGGTTGAATGAGTCAGGGGTTCTGAGGCGGGGAGTCAGAGGGTGGGAACTGGGTGGGGGTCGGATGGGGGCAGGGCCAGGCTGTTTGGGGAGGCACCGCCTTCCCTACCCGGCCCTCCGCACAATTTTTAACCGCAATGTGGCCCTCAGGTCAAAAAGTTTGCCCACCCCTGGCCTAAGCAGTAATACGCCGCTGGTCCCTACCTCCCTGATCCACTGTGCACCGCAACCATACATCAATGAACCTTTGCGGTCACTCCCTACTGTCCTGATTCCCTTGGACAGTGCACCCCTATATCAACGATCCTTTCTGGTATCACTTCCCTACCGCCCTGCTGCCCTGGGCACCTCAGCCCTATGGCCATGAGCAACAGCGTCACTTCCCTACTGCCCTGAGCCACTGGGCATTACACTCCTATGGCAATGAACCTTCGTGGTATTACTTCCCTACCTCCCTGCTGCCCTGAACACCTCACCCCTATGACAATGAACCTTCCCTACTGCCCTGCATCACTGGCACAATGGCAATGAAACTTCGCAGCCTCAGTTCCCAACTGCCCTGCTCCCCTGAGCACCACTCCCCTATGGCAATGAACCTTCACGGCATCACATTCCTATTGTTCTCCTCCCCTGTGCACCACACTCCAATGTCAATTAACCTTTCCGGCAACACTTCCCCACAGCTCCGCTTCCCTGGGCACCTCTCCATTATAGTGCTACTTCCCCCTCACAGTGCTGCTCCATGGGACTCTGTACTCCCAGGTTGTGTCCTTACCTCAGTATTCCCCCTGGGCACCCTTCCTTCATATTGAACCTCACATGGGATGTGGCTGCGCTGTTTTGGATCCCTCTGGGTACTGTGCCGGGGTACTGAAAGCAACACCACAGCCCTTCTTTCTGGAGGCAGTTGTGTGTAGCTAGTGAGTGGGCCACATGTACATGCCAATAGTCCTAAATTCCCTCCTTTGAACTGCCACGGCGAGAGTGCTGAGCAGTGTGACCCTCACAGTTCAGGATGCCAGACCTCCTCAAAAGCAAGGCTCAATGGGGGCTTGGCAGAAGCTTAATAGCTCTCACCCTAACTGTCCTTTGAAAATACTTTTTTGAAGGACTGGCCATGCTGTGGGTTCCCACTCATGTACCTCCCTCTCCCGTCCACCTAAATCTGGATATTACACCATCCAGACAGCAACCTGTTCTCCCAACCCACAACCTTACCCAGCAGACTGTCTTGGATGCAGCATCTGCCTTACACTGTCAAAAGGAGCACAAAGGTTCCTGGCTTAAGGAAAGGGTGGCCAGCAATGCAGCTTCCCTGAGCTCCTGATACCAACTTTGTTAAGATCCCTGCCTTCCTCTCATTGCACATGGACACAGACCAGAGAGCTTTGCCCCCTGCACAGCATAGCACCATTTTCACTTTCCATCCTTTAAGACAGGCTGCTGGCCTACCTGGTGCCTACTTCCACAAGAGGAAGCAATGAATTGGACCAGATCACTGAGGAGAGAAATCCTAGAGATCGAGGAGCTGCAGAGTAAGGGATGAAAACACATACCCACAGAGAGATCCCTGAGCCCCACATTAGTCCCTAGAGCACCCAGACTGACAGTTTCTGGAACCCTACTCCATCCCTCCAACATTCCAATAGACAGTTTCTGG
Organism: Dermatemys mawii; assembly: GCA_007922305.1. Classification (NCBI taxonomy): domain Eukaryota; kingdom Metazoa; phylum Chordata; order Testudines; family Dermatemydidae; genus Dermatemys; species Dermatemys mawii. The sequence continues at coordinate 982,098 of ML677410.1, forward strand.
GCCTCAACAGTATACTCCCAACACTCAGACAATCGCTCCCGAGCACCAACACCATCCCTCCAACACCCAGACAGCTTCTGAGCCCCAGCACCAATACAACACATGCAGACAGAGACTTCCAGGTCCCCAACATCATCACAGCAAAATCCAAGTAAACAGCCATAGGGATCCATTACTGACCTTATGACTCCAACAAAGGTGATTCCTGGGTCCCAACATGATATCTACAAAACTGAACATCTGGCACACAAGACCCAATACCTGTTCCTAAACACTCATCCAGATGGCTCCCTGAACACAACACTGTACATACAATATACACTGAAATGGCTCACTGGACCCAAGATTGACCTTCTACAACACCCACAGGGACAGCTCCCAAAACCTAACAGTATCCCTACAACTCCTTCACAGATGGATCCTCAGAACTAGTGCTGGCCACCACAACAAAAAGTCAGATGTCTCACAGGTCCCAACAACACACACATGCAGCTCCCAGAACCAACACTCATCCCTACAACACCTGGACAGATGGTTCCCCTGGCACCAAACAATGGTGCCTAAAACACCCATATGGACAGCTCCCTCTGGAATTAACCGCTTCTACTACATCCAGACAGTGGGCTCTAGAAACCAAACAATGGCCCTAGAACATAATAGAATAACTCCTACAAAACTGAGGCAACTGTTTTCCCAAATCCCATATAAACGTGCCACCACCAAGACAGGGGGCTGTCCCAGATCAAACATTGGCTCCTACTGTACCTAGACAGACAAGCTCCAGAGAGTAGAGCCAATCCTCACAGCACTCAAACAGGTAACTCCTCAGACTCAGCCAAAACCCTTATAGCACCCAGATACAAGACTATTGTTATTGATGAACAATAACCCCTTCAAACCCTAGATAGCTCCCAGACTTCACATTGGTCCCAACAATACCCAGGTGGATAGTTCTTCAAGACCATATTCCAGCTTCTACAACAGACAAATCAGATTTTAAGATTTTGATACAGGAGGCATTTCTTCCTTCGTGTTTGTACAGAGCCTAGAACAATGGGCTTTCATTCCTGATCAGGACCTTAATGCACCATCATAATAAACGTAACAATAATTACATTTTAAAAATTATGGTAAAAAATGTTGTGAAGGTTACAATGTCAAGCACTCAAAAGTTAGGAAATGTCAGAATTAGGGTTGTCCATGCAACCTTAATTCATCTCCCTTGCGTGTATTATGATGCAGTCTTTAATTACATAACCCATATCATTTCTTTTCACAGAACCCCTGCTTCATTCAGTGCACTGGATGGATGATGCTCTATAGTCTGTAGGATTCCCACCACATTTGTTGCAGAAGCTATAAGGTGTGTAGCAAGTTGAGGCAGGGGATTGCAAGAAGTTCCTGCTGAAAAGCACAGAAGCACTAGTTTCTCAACTAAATGGCAGAATGCATTTTTTTATCAGGGGCAAAACAACATATTTTGCCTAACTTCATTCTCCGAAATGACTGAACTGGTTTTTCTGAAACAGTCCCAAAATATTCAGCCTGAGGCAGATGCTGAGCAGGGAATATTTAAGCCCTAACAGTTAAAATTTTGACAAAGCTATAAGCACCTGAAAATTGGGTCCTATGATAGAAAGTGTTGGGCCATCTCAACACAGGGTTTGCTACCTGCAGTGCCTATACTATAATAATAATTTATTTTAAATTACATCCTGAAACCTACACTATCCAGATAGACTGGTCTCAGGTGATCCTTGTGATACCCACATAGACAGCTCTGTAGATTAACCATTGTCCAAATAACAGACCTTGCGACAGCTTGACAAGCAGCTCCCCAGATTGACTAAGGACCCTTGCAATACCTGAATAGATATATTCCTGGATCATCCAATGGCTCTGCAATATCCAGTCTGGAAATGTCCAGACTGATGAACAGCCTTAGCAAAAGGCAGCTCCTTGAACTGACCAAAGACCTCAGATACTAGTGGAAAGGAAATAGTGTTATCACCTTACGGAAAGCAGTCTCATCATATGTTTTCTCGAATACAGAACATAAATATTAATTGAACAATTTTGCCTTTTCTGCATTATAATGTGCAAATGGATACAGTCCAGACCATGATATTTATTCTTGGTGCTATGGCCAATTAATAAAGCTGAAAACAATTGTGAGCCACATGAGCTAGGAGGAAGAATTTAACCATAAAAATATTAATGATAATTGAGAATTGTTTAAGAACATGATACTAGATGCCCACCCAAAAAGCCACAATTGAGGAAGAAGGCCATATTGGTTAAAAAACTAACCTCATTTAGAGGAGAAGTGACGGCAACTATAAAAAATAAAAATAATAATATATAACAAATGGAAGTTAATAGCAATAGTAATGAATATGAATATAAATAAGAGCCTGAGCATTGTAGAAAATTGATAAGGGAGCCAAAGGAACACAAAGATAAATCTATAGCTATCAGAGTAAAGGAAAATAAGAGGGAAATTTAAAAGTATATTAGGAACAAAAAGAAACCGGACAGTGGTATTGGTCCATTACTGGAAATAGTAGAATTATCAATAATAATGAAGAAAGGCAAAAGTTTTCAATTAATATTTCTGTTCTGTATTTGAGAAACACTATATGATGAGGATGCTTTCCATAAGATAACACTCTTTTCTTGTTAAATAGCTGTTACTAATATTAGATATTCTTAAATCAGTAGGTCCAGATAACTTGCATCCAAGAGTTTTCAAAGATCTAACAGGGGAGCTTGCGGGACTGTTAATGTTGTTTTTCAGTTAGTCTGGAACACCAGGGAAGTTTCAGAAGACTGAAAGAAAGCTAAAGTTGTGTCAACATTTAGAAAGGGTAAATGAGATGACCGAAGTAATTATAGATCTGTCATTCTGACATCCAGCCCAGGCAAGATAATGGAGAGGCTGATATGGCATTTGATTAATAAAGAATGAAAGGAGGTTAGTATTATTAATGCCAATTAACATCCGTTTTTTAAAAATAGATCCTGTCATACTAATATGATATCTTTTATTGATGAGATTATAAATTTGGTTGATAAAGGTGACAGTGTTGATGTAACATGCTTAGACTTCTGTAAGGCATTTGACTTGGTAGGGCATGACACTGGGATTAAAAAACTATAGAGATGTAAATTGAACATGGCATATATTAAATAGATTTAAAATTGGCTAATTGATTGGTTTGAAAATGTAACTGTAAACAGGAAATCATTGAACAGGTGTGTTTCTCTAGTGGGGTCCTGCAGAGATCAGTTCTTGGCCCCACGCTATTTAACATTTTTATTAATAACCTGGAAGAAAACATAAAATCATCACTGATAAAGTTGGAAGATAGCATAAAAATTGGGGGATTTGTAAATAATGAAAAGGACAGGTCACTGTTACAAAGCAGTCTGGATTGTTTGGTGGCCACAATGGTTATTAGCCAAGATGGTTAGGGATGCAACCCCATGATCTGGGTGTTCCCAGCCTCTGATTGCGGGAAACTGGGAGTGGACGGCAGGGGATGGATCACTTGATGGATCACACTCACCTATTCTGTTCATTCCCTCTGAAGTACTGGCATTGGCCACTACTGGAAGAAAGGATACTGGATTAAATGAACCATTGGTCTCATCCAGTATGGCTGTTCTTATATTCTTATGTTAAGCAAACAATATACATTTTAATATGGCTAAATATAATTGTATACATCTAGGAACAAAGAAACAGTGACTCTGAAAAAGGTTTGTGTCATGAGCCCTCAGTGTGATACTGACAAAAGGTCTAATGCGATTCTTGGACACCTGGGATTCTCGAGTAGGAGCAGAGAGGTTGTTTTACTTCTGTATTTGCCACTGCTTCAACCAGTTTTGGTGCTCACAGTTCAAGAAGAGTGTTGATAAATCGGAGAGGATAGTTGAGGATAAGTTAGGACATTTCCTAACTTTTGAGTGCTTGACTTTGTAACTTTCATAATGTTCTTTAACATAATTTTTAAAATGCAATTATTATTATGTTTATTATGATAAACTGGAGTGAGTTCACAGCAGAGCCACGGGAATGGTTAATACATTAGAAAACCTACCTTATAGTGATAGGAAGGAGCTCAATCTATTTAGCTTAACAAAGAGAAGATTAAGGGGTGGGAACGTGATTATAGTCTGTAAATACCTATACGGGGAGCATATATTTAATAATGAGTTCTTCAGTCTAACAGAGAAAGCATTACACGATCCAGTGGCTGGAAGTTGAAGCTAGACAAATTCAGACTGGAAATAAGGTGTAAATTTTTAACAATGAAGGTAATTAACCTCTGGAATAATTTACCATGGGTCACAGTTGATACTCTATTACTGACAATTTTTTAATTAAGATTGGATGTTTTTCTAAGAGATCTGTTCTAGGAATTATTTGAGGGCAAATCTCTGGGCCTGTGTTATACTGGGGAACAGACAAGGTAATCACAGTGAGCCCTTCTGGCCTTGGAATCTATGAATCTATGAAAGTGAATCTGTGAGCCCATCTGGTACCTGGGGAAGTGTCAGGAGAGGAGTGACCCACCATAGCATAGCAGCTCCTGCTCTTCTCCCTCTGAAGTGTGGAAATGAGATTGCCCAACAGAATGGCTTTCTGGCATCTGTGCATTCAGCCCTCCCCTGCTCTGGCTTAAATGCCTGTGCAAATACACATGGGAACACACACATGCCACTCACAGAAGGCACATACACCCCCTTATAGGCAATACTTGTCACATGCATACATCACTGTTTCTTTGAATCATAGAATATCAGGGTTGGGAGGGACCTCAGGAGGTCATCTAGTCCAACCCCCTGCTCAAAGCAGGACCAATCCCCAACTAATCCCCATCCTCTTCCATATGTCCCTTCTTGACTCTTTTCACAAACATCTCTCTTGTGCAGCAACCCCTATGAACAGGATTCTCCACACTCCTGCAGGATTCCAAGTGGTGAATTGAACCTGCTCTTCCTGCTATTTCCATTGCTGAGTACTTCAACTCCTCTGATCCAGAGAAGGAAGTCGCCTATGCCAACACCTCACAAAAGCCCCCTGTCTCTCTGCCATCTGCTTTGTGACTTGACAGAGCCAGTGATAGCCCGGGACAGCCTGTGCCAAGGTGGGTGGACTGGGAGTGCTTGAGCCCATGTGATGAAGTAGTTGAGCCAGGCTGGGAATTGGGTTTGTTCCATTAGGAGTGGGTCGGGAATGCCAGGCCTGTGTAACAACAGATAAAATGGAGCCATCAATTAGCTCCTACCAGGAGCCCTCTGTGTGCTGACCCTGGCACTGCTCCCATTTTCTTTACAGAGCCTGCTAGTAGGGGCTGGTTGGTGCATAACTCTGGCACCAGGCCCTCTACTGTGCTGCTCTTTCCGGGCAATCCTGTGAGATGCAGGAATGTGCCTCATCCAGAGCACCTGCCCACTATCGGAATACAGGACTGGAAGGGACCTGCTGGGTCACCGAGTTCCATCTTCTGCTATTGCTGGCAGCCCTGTCATATAATCTCATTTATAAATGTATCATGCTCCATCTTAAATCAGTTAAGGTGTTTGCTCTCACATCCCCTAATTGGGAGGCTGCTCCAGAACTTCCCTCCTCTGATGGTTGGAAGCCCTCTTCTCATTTCCGGCCTGAGCGTGTTCAAGGCCAGTTTATCCCCATTTGTTCTCCTTTGGCTTCAATAGCACTGCCTCAGGCAGTACTCCTGCCTGTCTCCCTCACGATCCCCCAGGAGCTTGGTATTTGCTGATCCTCCTTGGACTAGCACAAACCTGAGGTTCCCATTGGGTCTGTGGTGGCCACAGCAGCAACACAAGAGCTCTTCCCCACACCCGGCAAGCTGTCTGCAACATGCCTCAGGGCATCCCATAGCTGCAAGGCACTGAGCTCCTAAAGGTTGCGTACAAGGGGTTAAGGTAGCATGGTGTGTGCTGCAGGAAGAACCTGAGCAGCTGACCCTGGAGCCTTGCACTGGGCCTGTAACACAGGCAAAGGTGCAATCTCCCCCTTGCCTGCCCCAGATGCTCAGACACTCTTTGGCTTCAAAAATTTCAGCATGAATGTTTGAGGCATGTAGGGAAGGATGGTCTCCTATGTCTCTGCCCACACTCAGCATGTTTCTAGGTGAAGCTTGGGCACCCCTGATGCCGTGTCCCCTGGACTTGCCTCTCCCATCTCCCTCTGCCACCTACTGCAGCTCATCTCTCCAGCCAGGTTCCCTCCAAAGGTTAACCCTCCCTCTGCTGTGGAGCTTCTCAAAACTGATCAGAAAGAGCTGAGGCGAGCATGGTAGCAGTCTCCAGTGCACTCATTCCCCACTTTGGGGCTCCACCCCATATCATTTAATTAAAATTGCAGCAAGGCTCCCCTCCAGGCTGCAGCTAATCAAGGAGATCATGGAGCACAAACATGCTCACACCAGCTAGAAATGGCACAGGGGGCAAAAAGGGCAGGTAGTCAGTCCCAGGCAGTGCAATGGGGGTGAGGGGACAGCAAAGGTGAGGGGGAGACACAGAGATCCCCTTCCACCCTGCATTACTGTAGAGGGGACACCTACCCCACATCAGCAGGATCCCAGGCACAGATACAGGGAACAGGGTCACCAGCTCACACCAGCCAGCTCCACTCTGCCAGCCTGAGCCACAGCACAATCCTGCAGCAACAACTCTAATCCCCCAGAGTCCTCTAGGAGTCTCCAGTACCTAGGAAGCTAAATGAATTACCCCTTTCCCCCAACCTCTGCTTAGGAAGCTAACAAATGCATACCCCTAGGCTTAGAGAGCTAAGGAATTACCCCTCATAGCTGAGGGAGCTTAGGAATTACTTCCTCACCTTCTGGGAACCTTAATTCTACCTTAAATGTATTTGCAAGTGAACTTCCCTTGTTTGTTGACATGGGGGTGTCATGAGCAGGGAGGAGGCAGGTTTCTCTGGAGGGCATGTACCTGGACTGTAACCCAACCCCCCTGCCCTGGAGTCGGGGGAGGGGAGGCTTTCTGCTGGAGTGTGAAGGTGAACAAAGGTTGGCAGAGTGGCGGGGGAGGAGGAAGGCAGCAGTTTCGGTTGAGGGGGTTAGAAGTTGGCTGGGGAAGAGGAGGGAGCCTGGATTTGGGGTCTTATCTCCCTGCCCCCCAAAAGGGACTGACTAAGGGGTCCTGTTTGTACTGACAAGCTCAGAGTTGGATTGTGTTCCTGTCATCTCAAATAAACCTTCTGATCTACTGGCTGGCTGAGAGTCCCTGTGAATCCCAGGAAGTGTGTGTGTGTGTGTGGGGGGGGAACTGAACTCCCCCACCCCCTGTGACAGGGGGTTATCAAGGGGGCATGACAAGGGAGAATGTTCATTACAGCTTCAGCTCCCAGCACTCCTCTGCTCCTGGCATCTCTGGGAGGGTTGGAGGGGCCTATAATTCATGGGACTGTAGGGAACTCAACTAGGGAAATAGAGGATTCTGGAAGGACTCCTTCAGGTAGAGGGAAGGGGCTTGTGGGAGAGAGTTAATAACTTTGTTAATAAACTTATTTTACTGTTTTTCTAATCCAGTTTGTTTAAGTTGAAGTGTCTGGGTAATAAACTGGTATAAACTGTCATATTATAAAACTACTCTGTTGTGGGTTTCCTTTTACACAGGAGTCAGGGGAAGGAGAACCTTGGAACCCTTCCCACCAGGAATCTTGGGAGGCCTCTAGCTATCCACCCACAACAGGAGGCCATGGAGGATGCATGAGAGTGGCTATGGCTAGAGGGAACATTTGTTAGGAGGGAGGACACACTGGGAGGCAATGCTGAAAGGGCATAGCAGGACAAGGGGGAAATGGGTCACTGTCTGCTGGAATCCCAACGGCTGTCGATTAAAAATGGTTATAAATTCAGCTCTTAACAGACCATTTGCCTAGCCAGCAGAGGAAGCACAATGCCTGGGATTTTGTAGGTCCTACTCAGAGTATACACTGTATACACTGCAGGCAGAGGTGTGACTGTAGCTGTAATTGTAGATAGTGTGAGAACAAAGAGCAGCAAAGATGTGGGCTGCAGCAAGGGCTGTAGAAATATGACTGGAACCCTTAGTAGGTACTCATGTTCCTAGCCCGCACTATTACTGTGACTGAATACATCCTGCTATTCAGAACCTACACACTACTGTAATAATCTTTGTACAAGGTATGCCTCATATGATACCATTTGAAGGCTCATAATTTGCTGGTCAGCATTGTCCTGATAAAATATGTATGGCAACATTGTATATGAAGTTATAAGGATTCCCAATATGATGTTATGAACACATGTTCCAAACCCAAACTCACAGCCCTGCCTAAACAGAAGTCAGCAGACAGGTCTGTTCTATACAGTGGAATATATGCTTGCCTTAATTTGCATTTAAGCAATAACAGAGTCATCATGCAGGAAGGAAAACAAAGGAAGCTTAAACAGGTGAATAAAAACAGCAGGGAACATCCTTCCGCACAGAGTCTTTGTCCCTCAGATCTCAGATAGAAATATTTGTCAAGATGGGAACTGGAATCAGGGCTAAATTTCCAAATAGGCACAGTAGTCATGTGCCTAGAGCAGCCATCATTCTAGGGGCTCCTAAAAGTTAAAAGTGGGTTAAAAGTTTAAAAGGGAATGGAGGTTGTCCGTAACTCTGAAATGTTCCATAACTCTGAAGAAGAGTTTACAGACTTCAGCCACATGTGGGGTTGGAGCTGTAGCTGCAGGGTAATGGAGAGAGGGGTATCAGTGCTCCGGGCTGGGAGGGGGAGTTGGGGTTTCTGACTCTTGGGGTGCCAAGGCTCCAGATAGGGGGCTCAGGGCTTCTGTCCCCCAGGAGCCATGGAGCTCAGCACTTTAGACCTGGAGGGAGTGCTGGGGTTGGGGCTGCAGTCCCATGACTCTGCTCCCGGTTTCAGCCTCATGGGAGCTGCAGCTCGGAGCTTTAGCTATGAAGGGAGTGCTAGGGCTGAAACTGGAAGTGGAGCAATGGGGCCAAAGACCCAAGCCCTAGTGCTCCCTCCTGTCTAAAAATCTGAGACCAGATGCTCCCTAGGGTGAGAAGTCTGGAGCCCTGACACTTCCCTTCACCCCGCAGCTGCAGCTCCCACCCTCCCATGGCTGAATGACTGAGCCACTGCTGCCTCATTGAGGCCTTCCAGTTGCACAGGGTGTCTGGCTGACCAGTAAGTCCGTAACTCTGGTATTTGTATCTTTGAGGTTCTACTGTATTTAAATTATCGTTTATATTTCTTTACATTTTATATTTTATGGAAAATATGATGATCAGCTGTAAGCAGGGAGGGTGCTGAAGATACTATTCCTAAGGACATGTAAGGTGTAAATCTGGCCCTGACTGGAACTATAGCTGAGAAGACAAAAGGACACAGCTTTTGGACTCTGGGGGAGGAGTCCTGCCCTGTGTGGCAAGATAGACTGAAATACCAGACTGGACTGTCTTTGATTCCATGTTAAGGCTGTTAAAGTGCTGGGGGAGTTTACACTTGATAACTGGTTGGTGAAATCTAAAGATATGTCTACACTACAAGTTTAAATTGACCTATGTTAGGTTGACCTACAGCCAATGCAGTAATTACTGCAGTGGTTCATATTCTTCCGTTGGTGATATGCATCCTCACCAGGAGCACTTGTACTGACTTAAGACAGGCAGCGTTGAGGGACTAAGAGCCTGGGCTTTCAGCTCCTCGTCGTCCCCCCCTCATCCTCCCAGGGGCACAACTTCCATTGGGAGAGGGGCAGCATCCAATGCTCCCTCTTTGGGCAGGCCCAGTAATTCCATATCAACAACATGTAGCCACCTATCTACTCAAGCAGGGTAGATAGGTGGCTACTGCTAACACGCACAAACCAAAGCCACATCGTGCCCTAGGCAGGGTCACTAATAACCATACACTATGACACAGCCACACACCAGGCCACTAACACTCAACTGATGCACAGACATGCACCGCTCACACAGACCAGTTAACTCATGTTGACTGCCACATACCACTTAATGCAGGCCATTCACTGTGGTATGCATCCTAATGATGAGAGTTGTTAGAATCATAGAGTATCAGGGTTGGAAGGGACCTCAGGAGATCATCTTCTAGTCCATTGGTTCTCAAAGCGGGGGTCGCGACCCCTCTGGGGGTCACGACCCCATTATGTGGGGGGTCGCGGGCCCCTGCTGCTGCAGCCAGCCCTGACCCCTGCCACTGCTGCGGGCTGCCGGCATCTCCTTGCCCCTGGCCCCATCGTGGCGGGCTGCCAGCGAACGCCCCCTCTCCCTCCCCCCCACCCCGAGCCTGGCCGTGGTCGTGGCGGGCTCCCAGCACCACCCCCTGAGCTGGGCCCCTGCCCCGAGGCGGGCTGCTGGAACCCCCCATCCCCAGCCCGGCCCCTCCCTGGGGAGGCTGCTGGAACCTCCCCCCACCCAGCCCGACCCCTGTCCCGGGGGAGCTGATGGAAGCTCCCCTCCAGCCTGGCCCCTGCCCCGGGGGCGCTGCTGGAACCCCCCCACTTCCAGCCCGGCCCCTGCCCTGGGGGTGCTGCTGGAACCCACCCACTCCCAGCCCAGTCCCTGCCCCAGCGGGCGGCTGCTGGAACCCCCACCCCCAACATTGCCCCTTCCTTGGGGGCTGCTGGAACCTCCCCGTACAGCCCTGCGCCGGGGGGGCTGCTGGAATTCCCCCTGCCCCAGCCCGGACCCAGCCCCAGGGAGGCTGCTGAAACCCTGCCACTCCCAGCCCAGTCCCTGCCCTGGGGGTGGGGGCTGCTGGAACCCTCCCACTCCCTGCCCTGGCGGCGGCTGCTGGAACCTCCCACCCCCGACAGGGCTTCTCCCTGGGGGGCTACTGGAACTCCCCCTCCCCCAGCCTGGCCCCTGCCCCGGGGGTGCTGCTGGAACCCTCCCACTCCCAGCCCGGTCCCTGCCCCAGGTGGGAGTTGCTGGAACTCCCCCTCGCCCAGCCTGGCCCCTGCCCCGGGGGGCTCCTGGAACCCCCCCACCCCTCCCCCAGCCCAGCCCCTGACCCAGGGGGCAGCTAGCAGCTCTCCCCCTCACCATGCCCGACCCCTAAGGGGGGTAGCGTTTAGAAGCCTGGTAACCAAAAGGGGTCACCAATACAAAACCTTCGAGAACCACTGATCTAGTACAACCAACCCCTTCTTCAAAGCAGGACCAATTCCCAATTAAATCATCCAACAGATTTTTGCCCCATATCTCTCAATAGCCACCCCAAGGATTGAAGGTACAACCCTGGGCTTAGCAGGCTTGTCATAAGTGTGAAGTAGCCTAGAATTAGTGTTTACCTGTAAGGGATTAAGCTAAAGGTAACCTGAGAGGTGGACAACTGACCAATGAGAAATTCCTCAGGAGACAAAGGATTTTAAGTTTCAGTTTCTCTCTGGGTCTCTCTCTGTTCACCTCGGCTATGGGATGAACACAGCTATGTCTTTCACTGTAACTATAAGATTCTATCAAGAACTGTAGTCAGTAAGTTTACCTTCTTTTTATCACTTGGAGGGTTCTCAGTGGTGAGTGTTAGCTGGGTGCTTCTTGAGATTGTAAGATTCAGCAGAGATTTCAACAGTGGGAGAAAGTTGCCTCGGGGGAGAGGTTTGATTTCTGAATCCTTTTGTTGATTATGGTAGATGCTGTTCTGTTGATGGTTATAAGAGATTTATTCCTTTCTTTTATTAAAATCTTTCTTTTAAGAAGCTGACTGCTTGTTTTTCATTGTGTAAGATCCTGGTTTTGGATCGGGCACGTCTCGCAGGAGCAGGCGAGGTTTGTTTTTTTTTTCTCTCAAGCTTCCCAGGGAAGGAAGAAGTTTGGGGGGTTAGTGGAAAGGGAAAGAAGGGTCCCAAACTACCCTAGACCTAGTTTGGTGGTGGCAGCGTACCAGGTCCAGATACAGAAGAAGTTGTGTTCTGGGGAAAAACATTTTAACCCAAGCTGGTAAAATAAGCTGTGGGGGTTATTTCTTTTTTCATGCGGGTCCCCACATCTGTACCCTAGAGTTCAGAGTGGGGAGGCAATCCTGACAAGGCTAATGCTCAAACCACTGAGTTATCCCTCCCCCCTGAAGTTGCACCTTATCTGAGAGTACACACAAGGAAATGAATGTATAGAAATGGGGTTTACACACTTGGGGATCTCTTTGAGCTGGTGGGAATAGAACAATTCTATCAGTTGTGTTCTTGTGAGTTAAAAGTATGGCTGTGACAATCTCGGAATCTATCTGTGAGAACTCATGGATTGCAGTTTGATTTTATAAACTCTCTGTATGTTTATATGCTTATGCTTGACTTTTACTGTCTCCTTGCATCATTCCTCTTGAGTGAAGGGGAGGGGAACTGACAAATGGAGATCTGCCGTTGAATGGGACAGTTGAGAAGGCCCATCAACAGTTGAATAACCTTGCTGTAGCAGAACAATAAGCTGCCTAACACCCAGAGGAACTCATTTTTCCAAGCAAGCTGGTAACCAAGCAATGGATCAGGGCCATTTGGTCATTCATTAGGTCATCTAGCAAAGGGGACTACAACTTCATTAAAAATAAAAAAAATAAAAGCCTCCATCAGCAAGAGAAAGGGGGAGAAGACCAGGACTCTTTGACACTTCTGCAGGGTACTGTCACTCTGGGGCTCATGGGCTGTACATGTCTGGCTCTGTTAATCTGTTTCCTTATTTCCTCGTGCGTATACTGTAGTTTTGAGAATGCTTGGTGAAGAGCTTGTAGGTGTTGGTCTCTGTCTGAGGGGTTGTAGCAAATACGATTGTACCTCAATGCTTGGCTGTAGACAATGGATTGTGTGGTGTGTCCAGGACGGAAGCTGGAGGCCTGAAGGTAGTGTGACAGTCAGACCAGACTGGAAAACCCACCTGGAAAAGGTAGAAGCTGTCCTAGATACCCTCAGGCATGCTGGCCTTACCGCAAACACCGCAAAGTGTGCCATAGGATTAACGGAGGTGAAGTATCTGGGGTACATTGTGAGACGAGGTGTAGTGAAACCCCAACTCAATAAACTAGAGGCCATCCAAAACTGGTTCGCAAGAAACAAGTCCGGGCATTTTTGGGGGTATTATAGACGCTTTATTCCCCATTTTGCCACTAGGGCAAGTGCCTTGACTAATCTCATAAAAGCTCGGGGACCTGAGATGATGCGATGGACAGACACAGCAGAGAGGGCATTTACAGATCTACAGACAGGCCTTTGCAGTGACCCTGTACTTATAGCCCCAGATTTCACTAAGGAGTTCATCTTGCAGACAGACGCATCTGAAGTTGGACTAGGGGCTGTCCTATCCCAGATGGTCGGGGAAGAAGAACATCCAATTCTCTATCTTAGTAGAAAACTTCTCCCAGGGGAACAGAAATATGCTGTGGTCAAGAGTGAATGCCTTGCCGTTAAGTGGGCCATGGAAACACTGCAATACTACCTCCTAGGTAGGCAGTTTACCCTCGTGACTGACCATGCCCCTCTTCAGTGGATGCAGTGGAACAAGGAGAAAAATGCGAGAGTGAGTAGATGGTTCTTATCCCTTCAACCCTTTCAGTTCCACATACAACACAGAGCCGGAAGTCGCCATGGCAAAGCAGATGGCTTACCACGGGTGCATTGTATGTCAACACAAGTTGCCCAACCCCTTGGTGTTGAGCGGGTGGAAGGATATATGATGGAGTCAGACCAGAAGGCTATAGGAGAGTGCTGGAAGGCAGCTATATCAGCCTCAGGATGTGCAGGTCCCTGTTCCCTGGATAGCCACACAAAGGCTACTCCAGGCCAATCAGGAAGATTCTAGAAAGCAGCAGAAATAGCTAGCCTGATTGGGACACCTGAAGCCAATCAGGGGCTGGCTGAAACCAGCTAAAAACCTCCCAATTAGTCAGGTGGGGGAGCCAAGGAGAAAGGAGCTGGAGGAGAAGAAGCTTTGCGATACCCAGAGGTAAGGGAGAAGTGGGAGAGCTGTGGGGAAGTAGCCCAGGGAAAAAGTAGCATCTCTGTCAGTGAAAGGTTGACTGCCAGTAGCTACTATCATTAGGGTCCCTGGGCTGGAACCTGGAGTAGAGGGCAGGCCCGGGTTCTCCCCAACCTGCTACTACTGAAACACCTCCTGGACGGGGAAGGCAGGCCCCTAGCAGGACAGGAAGTTATACTGTCCTGAAATAAGCCCAAAGGGACAACAGAGACTGTGGGAGTTCTCTCACCAACAGCTTTGCTGGCTGATGATGAAAAGGGCTCAGTAGACTGTAACCCTGGCCTAGAGAGAGAAGGGCTACGTGGAGGGTCGCAGTGAGCCTCTGAGGCTAGCACAAACCACCTGGAAGCGCAGGACCCACAGGGACAAGGCCAGAGCTTTGCCACAGTAGGCATAGCTGTCGGTAGGTTTTCGGTATAGGGTAGTGTTAATGTGGCCTTCATTAATTTGCACCGGGGTGTCTAAGAAGTGGACCTCCTGTGTAGACTGGTCCAGGCTGAGGTGGATGGGTGGGGTGGAAGCTGTTGAAATTGTGGTGGAATTCTTCCAGAGTTTCCTTCCCATGGGTCCAGATAATGAAGATGTCATCAAGGTAGCATAGGTAGAGAAGGGGTGTGAGTGGACAAGAGTTGAGGAAGCGTTGTTCCAGGTCAGCCATAAAAATGTTAGCATACTGTGGGGCCATGCGGGTGCCCATAGCAGTGCCACTGGTCTGGAGATATATATTGTCACCAAATTTGAAATAATTGTGTGTGAGGATAAAGTCACAGAGCTCAGCAACCACCTGTGCTGTGCCATCATCAGGGATACTGTTCCTGACTGTTCCATCTCTGTGTGGGGTGTTTGTGTAGAGAGCCTTTATATCCATGGTGGCTAGGATGGCGTTTTCTGGAAGATCATCAATGCATTGTAGTTTTCTCAGGAAGTTGGTGGCGTCCTCAGGAAGTTGGTGGTGTCACGGAGATAGCTGGGAGTGCTGGTGTGTAGGGTCTGAGTCCACATATCCAGACAGTCCTTCCGTGAGAGTGCCAATGCCTGAGATGATGGGGTGTCCAGGATTTCCAGGTTTGTGGATCTTGGGTAGTAGATAGAATAACCCTGGTCGGGGCTCTGAGGGTATGTTGATTTGTTCCTGTGTTAGTGTAGAGAGTGTCCTGAGTAGATGGTGCAGTTTCTTAGTATATTCCTCAGTGGGATCTGAGGGAAGTGGCCTTTAGAAATTGGTATTGGAGAGTTGTCTGGTAGCCTCCTTTTGGTAGTCAGACTTGTCTATGACAACAGCGCCTCCTTTATCAGCCTCTTTGATTATAATGTCAGGGTTGTTTCTGAGGCTGTGAATAGCATTGCATTGCATTCTGCAAGACTTAGTTTGTGAGACAGGCGATGTTGTTTTTCCACAATTTCTGCCTGTGCACGTTGGCAGAAGCATTTTATGTATAGGTCCAGACTGTCATTTCGACCCTCAGGAGGAGTTCATATGGAGTTCTTCTGCTGCTGCTACTGGTGGGAAGGTATTTGTGTATCAGTGTGCTGTTCCATATTGTCTTGAAAGTATTCTTTGAGTCAGAGATGGCAAAAGTAGGCTTCCAGATCACCGCAGAACTGTATCATGTTTGTGAGGGCGCTGGGGCAGAATGAGAGTCCTTGCAATAGGACAGACTCTTCTGCCGGTCTGAGCGTGTAGCTGGATAGATTTGATGATATTGCTAGGTGAGTTAGGGATACCACTGTTGTGGCCCCATGTGGCAGGTAAGATTTTAGATAGCTTGCAGTCCTTTTCCTTTGTAGAGAGGTGAAGTGTGTAATACAGATTTCCTGTCTTCTTTTAGTAAAGTCTGTTTGTGTGGTAGGTTGGTTGTTTATGGAGGTCTCCAGGTTGGAAAGCTCTTTTTTGATGTTTTCCTGTTTGCTGTATAGGATGCTGATCAGGTGGTTCCTCAGTTTCTTTGATAGTGTCTGGCATAATCTCTCACTGTGGTCTGTGTAGTATGTAGATAACAATGGATTTTACACCTTCAGTCCATTTGGTATGATGTCCATCCGTTTGCATTTGGAGAGAAAGATGATATCTGTCTGTATTTGTGCAAGTTTCTTCATGAGGCTGATGGATTTCCACTCCATACGGCTAAATGCAGTGCCTTGCATGATGTCAGGAATCAGAGACGTAGCCGTGTTAGTCTGGAATAGCAGAAGTGTCAAAGAGTCCTGTGGCACCTTAAAGACATAGTGTCAGTACATAGACATCATAATAGTATTAATGACTAGTGTGATCCTGGCTTTCATTTTCAATCTCACATGACATTCTTTATAGATAAATACTATGAAAGTAGTGTGCTAGGTGTAGTGAGTTTGTCCAGTACCCTGCAGTCCTCTGATTGCCCAAGTGCCCCTACTTAATCCCAGATGTTGGCCCAGGAAGTTGTCTGAGCAACCACATAAAACTTGGTCTGCTACAATGCTGGAATTTGTTTTGTTTCCTGAGCTCTGGTCTCTGATTCCAAACTGACTTCGATGACCCAGACTCCTGCCTCATGATCTTAACCTGGTATTGCCTCTGATTGCCAGTCTCTGACTTCAGCCTGATTTCCACCCTGATTCCTGCCTCTTGATTCTAACCTGGTACTACCTCTTATCTCCAGTTTCTGACTCAGCATGACTATGACCCTGACTCTTGTTTTCTAAACCTGGCCTTGTGATTCCTATAACTCTGGCTCAGCAACTCCCATCACTGGTGGGAAGACTTCAGTCCAGCTGTGACGGCTAGGCAAGACTACCTATGCCTCGATCTCTTATAAGCTCAAAATTTTTCATTTCTATTTTGGGCATTTTAACAAAAGCAAAGAAGGATGATTAACAAAATGGCCACACGACAAGGAAGAAGTTTTTCACATCTGTGTCCCACATGAATACCCTAACCACTAGGCTAAGTCATTCTCATACTGGTGCCCTGGTCCACTGAGTATTTGTTGTTTTGAGAACCCCTCAATGCCACCTGGCAAGGGTTATTCTATAACAGCAACTCCCATCCGGCTGGACGAACTCACTACACCTAGCACACTACTTTCATAGTATTTACCTATAAAGGATGTCATGTGAGATTGAAAATGAAAGTCAGGATCACACTGGTCATTAATACTATTATGATGTCTATGCACGGATACTATGTGTATATACTGGAAAATATGATTTAAAGTCTGAAGCAAAGCTGGGTTGACAAACAGGTTTCTGCCAGACGAAGGATGTATATTTTCATGTCTGCCTTGATCACATATAAATTAAGCACTGTAGGCCAACGCAATGGAAGCTCTGTGTGCATATGAAGTCCACAAGAGAATGTTACATGAAGTTGGCACAAAATAGGCCTCTGGGGAGAGGAGTTACTCTTAGTCTGGGGGAAAACAATGAATTTTGGGGTGAAGGGTATAAGAAGAAGGCAAAAGGACACCTATTATCCTTCATTGAGGAAGCAAAAAGGGTAATGTTTTTTGCAGTCATGAAAGGGGGATCCAAGCCAGGTTGGTTGGAGATGATGGGAGATTGCTTTAGGTGAGACAAACTACTTCAGAAAAGGGTTTAGCTAGTTAGCAGTAAGTTTAGGCTCTATGAACCTTTGTTTTATGTATAACCATTTTTGTTTCCATTATGCTTAAGCGCTATCTCTTAAATCTTAGTTTTTGATAATGACCTTCTGATTGTTTTCACTATAAATATATCTCAGTGCACTGTAATATTCAAACTGTGTCTACCCTGTTCTTCTGAGGACAGCAAACGTGGTAATTTCATGGAGTATCCAGTGGTTAAGGGCTGGGCACTTCAGGGAATGCTGTCAGGACTCGAGGGTTGGTGTGTGCCTGTCACTAACTGATACAGAGACAGCAAGTACTTGTGTTGTCAGAGGTTGTTGGTTTCAGGAAGCTGAGCTACAGCAGGCACAGATAAGTCTGCTTCACATTAAGGCGGGTAGTAGTGAGGTCCCTCACCACCCTGGCTACCCCTGGGGAGCAACACACTATTCATTGTCCTGTGTTACTGACTCTACAACCTAGTAGAGGGGTAGTCAATTATTTTTTGTCAAAAGCCAAAATTCTTGATCAAGGTATGGTCAAAGTCAAGATTCCAGAGAAAATATGGCTGTGTCTGTCAGTGAGGAGCATGAGGCCATCACAGGAGAGACAGGGTTTAGAGTCGGTCACATTGGCACAAAGCAACCTCACCCTACCGTACAGTACCTTCTTGGGGATAATAAGGGTGAGGATAGATTCTCTTAGGGTACGTCTTCGCTACCGCGCGTAGCCGTCAATCTTTTAGCGATCGATTTCTCGTGTCTTGTAAAGATGCGAAAAATCAGTCGCCAGCGCTGCCCTGGTCAACTCTGGAACTCCAGCTTGACGCGAGGCGTAAGCTGGAGTCGACGGGGGAGCGTGCCGCTGCCTGCCGCTGCCATGAGGACGGCAGGTAAATTGGCTCCAGATACGCTGACTACGGGCTTGTCTTCACTAGAGCTGGGAGAGATCGATCTTATGGCGAACGATTTATCGTGTCTCGTCAAGACGCGATAAATCGATCACCAGCAGCGCCCCCGTCGACTCCGTAACTCCAGCTCACCAAAAGGCGCAAGCTGGAGTCGACGGGGGAGTGCGCTGCTGACCGCTGCTGCCGTGAGGATGGCAGGTAAGTCGGCTGTAGATACACCGATTTCAGCTACGTTATTAACATAGCTGAAATTGCGTATCTACAGTAGATCCTCCGCGCTAGTGAAGACCACCTCTTCAGCTACACGATTCACGTAGCTGAAGCTGCGTAGCTGCAGTCAATCCCCGCCACTGCCCCCCGCAGTGAAAACCAGCCCTTGGTTACACTAGTCAAGAAAAGGATGACTTTGAAGATCAGTACAATCAGAGAAATGTAAGGTTGGAAAGGACCTCGAGAGATTATTTAGTATTTCCCCCCATACTGTGGAATGATTAAGTACACCTAGACCAACCCCAACATGTGTTTGACTAACCTATTCATAAATTATGGGGATTTTGCAATCTCCCCAGGTAATCTGTTCCAGTACTTAACTATCATTATAGTTAGAAAGTTTTCCTAATATTTAATCTAAATCTCTAAAACAGAGATAATAATATTTCCCTACCTCAAAGGGGAGTTGTGAAGATAAACTTATTAGTGTTTGTAAAGCGCACATACTACTGTGATATGTGCTATGGAAAGCCCATTAATTATATATTCAATGCAGGTTTGGATGGTGTGCATTAAATAAGGCAGGAGGTGCTAACAACAAATGAAGATGATAAAATAATGTTAAATAGTTGACTCACTCCTGCATATAAAATGAGGCAGAGATCCTATGGAAAAAATAGCAAGTGATGATGTGGTTAATTACTCTCACCATTAAAAGTGTACATCCAGTTTGACTTTGTCTAGCTTCATCTTCCAGCCATTGGATTGTGTTATACTTTCTCTTCTAGACTTAAGAGCCCATTATTAAATATATTTGTTCCCCATGTAGATACTAATAGACTGTAATCAAGACCACCTTAACCTTCTCTTTCTTAAACTACATAGATTGAGCTCTTTAAGTCTATTACAAGGCATGTTTTTCAATCCTTTATTCATAACTTCCAAAGCCAAAAGGGATCATTGGGATCATCTAGTCTGACCTCCTGTATAACACAGACCAAAGAACTAACCCAATTTAATCACTGTCCAAACTCTTCTCTGTACCCTCTCCAACTTATCAACTTCCTTCTTGAAACGTGGACACCAGAACTGGACACAGTATTCCAGCAGCAGCTGCAGCAATGTGTCAAATACAGAGGTAAAATAACCTCTCTATCCCTACTTGAGATTCCATTGTTATTGGATCTAAGGATTGCATTAGCCCTTTTTGCCACAGGATCGCACTGACAGCTCATGGTTTGCTGATTATACTCCCTTTTGTGCCCCACCCAATCTTTTTCAGAGACACTGCTTCCCAATGTAGAATCCCCCATCCTGTAAGAATGGCCTACATTCTTTGTTCCTAGATGTATGCACTTACATATAGCCATATTAAAATACATATTGTTTGCTTCCACCCAGCTTAACAAGCAAACCAGATCAGTCTGTATTTGACACATTGCTGCAGCTGCTGCTCTGCAGACCTCCTGGATCGGGATCTGTGCCAGGAAAGCTGTGGAAGTTGCTTGTGCCCTGGTTGACTGGGCCATGACTGCTGGGGCCGGATTGCGAGTGAGGTCATAACAAGCCGGAATGCAGTCTGTAATCCATGACGAGATTTGCTGTGCTGACACGAGGCAGCCTTTTACCCTCTCAGCTATGGCCACGAACAGCTGCGTAGATTCATGGAAGGGCTTGGTATACTCCAAACAGAACGCCAGCACTCGACGGACATCCAGGGTGTGCAGGCTGTGGTGACTCAGGTCCATGTGAGGTTTGGGAAAGAACACTGGTAGACAAATGTTCTGGCCCAAATGCAATTGAGAGACCACCTTTGGGAGAAATTTGGGGTGTGGTCGGAGCTGCTTCTTGTCCTTATGAAATATTGTGTAAGGCAGCTCCAAGGTGAGGGCCCTCAGCTCGGATACCTTTCTTACTGAGGTGATAGCCTCCAGAAACGCCACCTTCCAGGAAAGGTGTAGAAAGGAGCAGGTGGCAAGGGGCTCAAACAGGGGTCCCATGAGCTTAGAGAGGACCAAGTTAAGGTTCCGTGGGGGACTGGAGGGTGTGCATAAGGGAACATCCTCTCCAACCATTCAAGGAAACGCCCTACCGTTGGGTGGGAAAACTCCAAGCCCTCTGAAAACCATGGATGGAAAGCGGAGATGGCTGCCAGGTGCACTCTGAGTGAGGACGGGTCAAGACCCAGCTGATTGAGGTGCAGGAGGTACTCCCGAATGGCTGGCACTGGGGCCTAGCGCGGTCCTGACCAGAAGTCGTGGTCCTGACCAGGAGTTGTGGGGGTCACTAACTGGGATAGACTTGTGGCACGTGGCACAAGTCTTAAATCCGTGGGCCTGCAGCATGCCCCCCGGCCCAGGGCGGATGCTGGAAGCCTCCAAGCACCTAATCATTTAAGCAATCACTACAGTAGAATGCTAACTGACTCATAACAGCTATCTAATCTCTAAGTAAGGCTAAGGGATTGCTCTCATACAGAGAGAGAGAGATTGTTCCAATGCCGCCACGGACGGTAAAAAGGAACTGGAGGGGGTCGGGCTAGCAGGGGTATATATGCACAGCATGGTGGCGCCAGAGGGGAGGGGTTGCCAGTCCGACGGGAGCCGCTAAGGGAAAAAGTTTCCAATGTTTGTGCACGCGGCGCATGCACACCTAATGTGGAATGGACGTGAACAAGCACTCAAAGAAGAACTATAATTACTTGGGCCATCCAATTTACCCTTTTTAAATATTGGAACAACAATTAGTATTCTTTCAGTCCTCAGAAACTTCCCTGATGTTACAAGACTTATTAAAACTCAACTTTAATGCTACAGCAAGCTCATCAAACAGCTCTTTTAAAACCCTTGGATGAAAGTTATTCAGACCTGCTGATTAAAAAATGTCTGACTTTAGTAGTTGATGTTTAACATCCTCCTGAGACACTAGTGAAATGGAAAGTATTATCATATGATTTGACTATATCATCTGTTTTCTCCCCAAATACAGAACAGAAATATTAATTGAACATCTGCTTTTTCTGCATTATTATTGATAATTTTACCATTTCCATCTAGTAATGGACCAATACCATGGTCAGGATTCTTTTTGGTCCTAATATGCTTCTTTTTATTATCCTTAACTTTTTATTATCCTTGAGCCATAGATTTCTCCTTGTGCCCATTTGCTTCCCTTATCAATTTTCTGCAATTCCTAGCTTCTGATTTATATTCATAACTATCAACATCCCCTTTCTTCCATTTGTTTGAAATATTTCATTTTTTATTGCTGCCTTTTCTTCACCTCTAATCCCTGGACAGTTTTTTAATCAATTTGGCATTCTTCCTCAATTGTGGGATTGTGGCTTTTTTAGGCATCTAATAAAGTGTTCTTAAACAATTCCCAGCCTATCCTCACCAGAGCAAGCCTTCAGTATAATGGGAACAGATGTCTTCAGAGTGAGCAAGGGAACTGGCAGTCTTACAGGTTAGTAATGTATTTCACACTGTACCAAATGACAGCATTGCAGAGTGTGTTGGACTAAACTGATTACTGGTATATTTCTCTTGGACTGGATTGATAACTGGTATATTTCTGATAAGGAAATGTAAGAAAAAGTGACCCCAAAGCAGACCCCGGAATAATTTGGCCTGGCCATTAGAAAGAAATATGCTTCTCTGCTGCCCTGCTGAGTCTATGTTAATTGAAATTGCCTGTTAGTTTTACTAGGTTGGTGTTAATTATAGAAGCACATCCAGAAACAAAGAGTCTGTTCTAAAAGTAATAAGGTAACAGCTGTCCTTAATGGCTGGTACAACTTTGTTTTCCCAAACTCTGGAATAAGATTTGTTAATCCCCTACTCTTCCATGTTCATCTTGTTTGTTTTTTCTTTTAGATGTAACAAATGGTATGAATAGACTTATTGAAGTCTGCCATGCCCCACTGATCTTAGAATGGCTACCTTAAAGGATGGATAGGTGATAAAATGCAGATGTGACAGGATATATGCTGGAGTGTGAGTGTTATTGTATGTATGATTGGATGAAGAATGAAAAATTAAAAGTTGGAGTGCCCGTCTTAAAATAAGACCATTTGGCTGAAGAATGCAGTGGACGAGATAGCCCGATAACCCTGAGGGCATACCGGAATCCACCCACAATTGCCCCAAGGACAGGAGGGCCAAAGTACCAGAGAACAAAATAACAACATACCATCATTCTGTCAGTGCTGTGCCATCTGCATGATTGACTATCACTTCAAACGTGAGAATGATGATTGATTATCACTTCAAACGTGAGAATAACATGATGAGGCAACCCCCTTAGACTTATATGAGGATGGACCCCTATAAAAACAGACCCTGCAGACTAAGGTCTTTGGCTCTGGTTCTGCAACCGACTTCCAGGAGCATTGGATGAGCATCTGACAAGGCCCTCCTCCACCCTTGTGTCCAGGCCACCTGGCCAGTGACCTGGCATGAGCAACTGCTAGCGTGGTAACTATAAGAACCTTGCAGAACTTGTGTGCATGTATATGTGTATGGGTGAGTGAATGAGATGTTATAGCTATAACTGATTGCTTACTCTGATTCTTTTTGTATTCACAATAAATGCAGCATATTGTCTTATCCCCTGAATAAGCTCCTGTTGGTTTTTTATTTTCTGGTATAACAAGTGCTGCATAGGAAGTGGGGGACATCTGGTCAGGTACTAAACAATAGGTATTGTTACCAACCAATTATGTCAATGCCAAGATACTGTAGAGCTCTCCCTCAACAGCCTACTAAATCTTTTTGGAAAGGCTCATGCAGCCTTTGCAACTCAGAACTTTGCTGCAGCTTGCACGGTGGGAGAAGTCCAGTAAGAAAGGATCCAAAAGTGTCTATGGTAATCAAATAAGGGATGGCTTACAGAAGAAACGACACAGATATCATGCACTTTGCCTCCCAGCAGAAGAGATATCAAAAGATGATCATCTGCCCATCAGATCTCTTAGGCTTTGAACAGTCTCCTGGGGAAAATGGTGAAGACCCATCATTTTGAACATTTATTACTAGACTAGATAAAACTCTAGAAAATGTATAATAGGTTGCAGTCCTGCACCTGTCAGGTGATGGGTTGTGTGGGATATAATAATAGTGTTTCTCCAACATTACCTTCTCATTCTATGGGCAAGAATGGCTTATGCTTCCAAGATCTTAGAAAGAAAACTAGATTTCCCTTTAGGGCCCTTGTTGAGTTGGCACAGTTAGAGGACTACCTGGAGAAACTGAATGAGTTGGTACAAAGTCATGATGCTATCTGCTCCATAGGACTCCTTCATTTGGGTCACACTACTACTCTGAACTATGAAATTCCTAATGAATCACGCCCTAATATGCTAGTAAGCTAGCAGTGTAAGTAGGCACCTTTCAAGCTACAGATCCCCTGGCCTGGTTCCACAGTCACCCAATGTATCACCTAGATGGATCAGAATTTTTGACCCTATCCTCATATTCTCTTTTGATATAATTATCTTTGTTAGACAATCTGAAGAACATAGAGAAAGGCTAGAGTTAATGCCAGTAGAATCAGTGGAACACTAGCTTCTCACACTTTCTGCAC
Organism: Dermatemys mawii; assembly: GCA_007922305.1. Taxonomy (NCBI): domain Eukaryota; kingdom Metazoa; phylum Chordata; order Testudines; family Dermatemydidae; genus Dermatemys; species Dermatemys mawii. The sequence continues at coordinate 1,006,380 of ML677410.1, forward strand.
TGCATCAAGTTTGTCTGTGTACCAGCAGCTTCTGGAAACAGGGAAGCCTGACTAACATGTGAGGGGAGCTTGACCTGGTGATGGTGGCCACAAAATAGAGTTCAGTATCTTTTCAGCCCTGTTGTACATGGGAACATGATGCGTGCATGTGTTGGCATCTCAACCCTCTGCCCCAGCCCAACCAGCCAATCGGAGTGTTGAGTCAGTGCTCACGTTAGGGGCAATGCACAGAGCTCTGTGGGCCTCCTGCCTAGGAGTTGGCTACAATCCAGTGCCTTACATTCCATGACCCAGTTCTGGGTCACAATCCACAATTTGAAAACCACTGGTCTAGCTCACTCCTTGCACTCTGTTCCCCTGCTAAGAATTGAATATCTCAGAGATCAACAACAGTGGGGCCTAAATTATCTCCTTCTGCTGGCTAGTGAAGGGGTATCTCTCCAACAGCGTGCTGACAGCTTTGGTGGAGCTGAAACTGACCTGAACAGGATAAATCATCAAGAAGGGAAAAAGAGTCCAGAATAGTCAGAATCCCAGAGGTTAAAGCCAGCTGCAGCTCTCACTAGGCAGAGGAAGGACTGTATGGCTAAAGCACAGGGCCAAGATTCTATTGCTGACTCTGCAGCCCGAGCATGTCACCGCCTCTTTCTGAGCCTCAGTTTCCCCACCAAAATCTTCCCCAGCAGATGCCATGTGATGCCAGTGGGAACTCTGCTGCTTGTTTCAATCTTCTGTGAGTCCCCATATGTCCCTTGTTCTATCTCTCCTTCCTTCACCTCCTCCTCTGTCCAGCTCCAGAGTCTCCTCCTTTCCCATCATCTCCTTTGTTATCACAGACACACAGCCTTCATCCTCTCCTGACCATTGTCATTATTAATGACACTCAATCATTGCTCCCCCAACTGAGATGGTGTCATATGAGAATTCTCCTCACAGGTCCTTCAGCAGTCCCTTCCACTCATCCAGTTCTCATCTGAGGGTTATGATACAGCATACAGGAGACACCACAGGAACCATATCATCCAGGCCCCATACCTCCCCTTTCTCCCTTTTTTTCAGGCTGAATGTTTTTCCTCTTTGGTCAGAGGGGGAGCTTTATGCCCTTCAGTCAAAAGCTTTACGCCATTTTAGCACATCCTGGATTCAGTGACCACTTCTGTCCTAGAGATTGCTCTAACTTGGTCTGGCTGCACTCCCCTGGGTCCACTGAGCAGCCCAGAATAGCTGGAACATAGTGCACTTCAGCCATATCCTCTCAGGCCCCAGTCCCAGAAACTGATAAGGAGGGATCTGAGGCCTGTCCCACCAGGCTTTTGCCACCATGCAATCCTCATCGCACCAACGGTATTTCCAGTGGAGAGATCCAGTGGCTTTCCAACCCCCTAGGCTGCCTGAACCCCCCTGCAGGCTCCAGACACAGGAAGTGCTCAGCAATGTGCTCACCTAGACGCCCTTTATCTACCCTGTCTCAAATGAGGGAACTCCTGTTTATTTCCATCTCTCCAGCACTAGGAAAATTCTCAGCAACAATTTTGCTGCCCTGCTCTTCCCCAAAGGCTCCTCTGCAGCCCACTTAATGAAAGGCCTCTGCAGCCCACTTAATGAAAGGCCTCATTTCAGAGGAAAACTCCTCAATGTCAGAATGCAGAAGACAGAGATGGGGAGGTATTGGGCACATGGCCAGAGCCTGGGCAGGAGGAGGCAACTTAGCACGACAGAAGACAGCCTTGGGAAGTGGCTGGTTGAGGGAGAGATAGACAGACCCCTGGCACTAGGAGGAGTAAAAACTGTGCCCAAGCCATGGCTGAGATGGAGAAGAGGCAGATGATCTGCGATGGGAGCGAAGAGACATTTTTGATGGGGCCATAGAAAAGAGTTAGAGTATTATGGCAAATAAACTCAGTGGAAGACCCTGGTGCCTTTGGGTTTACCACAATCATGCTGCACCACGTCCCCTCCTCTTCCAATGTCTCTTGTTATCCCAAGGTTGGTCCTTTTGTATTCTCCCTGTCTGCCACTATGAAGGCTCCCATGGCTTCAACATCCACCTCTACATCAAGGAATCCCCTGGGCTCTCTCCCCTCCATCTTATTTCTACCCCAGCTGCTTCTCTGGGTCTGCTTAAACAAGAGTTTGAGATCCAGTTTTAACATATAACTTCATTGTACATGCTACTCTAGACACTCCCCTGGCCTGTGTTCCAAGACAAAGAGTTGTGATTTGCCCAATGGCTTAGTCACAAACTGTAGCCCAGATCTCCCCTCCAACTATCCTCCATGATGTTCTGCTGACAGCTCAAATCAGAGACTTCTAGTTCCCCTGCATCCTGTGCCATGTCAGCCCCAGGAGTCCCTTTGACTCCTCTACTCCTTCCTCCCATGTCCTGCATTCTCCTTTCGTCCTCTCCAGTGATCACCTTGCTGAGCCCCTTCTCATCCTTGGTGGTTTCTTGCCTTCAGAACTGTGACTTTCTCTGGCCTCCCTGCCTCACACTGTCCAAGTATGTCCCAACATGAACCCCCCAATCTATCCCTCCTCCATGCAATGCAGATTTGCGAGTCTTTGAGTGCCTGCACCAAGACAATCTGCAGGAAGGAGGCTGAGATGCATGCGTCTGGCTCTCTTACCGTTCTCAGGGTGCTCCATCTCCCCAATACTACCGTCGGGTGTGGTGCGCTCATAATGATCCTCAGGCAGAGCTAGTGGCCCAATCCGGGGCCCTGATGATGACTTGCTGCTGGGCGTCTCTGACTCTTCTAGACCACTGTCATAGTAACTATGTTGTGAGGGGTCCTGCAAGTCCTGTGCCTGATTAGCTGCAGAGAATGTCACTCGGCGATGAGGTAACTGCAAAGAAAAAAATAAGAAAGATATGAGGTGATACCAGCCCCCCACAGGGAGTTATCAGGACTGATTATGAAACCAGACCTCCCCAGCATAGCACTGAGGACAAAGAACCACAGCTTTTTCTTGACCCTCAGTCCTGTCAACTAAAAAAAATATCTCATTTCATGAGCCCCCCAATGGACAACATCTCCAACCTCAGAGTAACCCCACTCCTCTCCCAACAAGTGTCACCTTCCCTCATCTCAGGTGTCTCTCCTTGACTGACCTCATCACTCACCTCAGGGGTCTTTCCAGTTTTCACCAAATAAATTCGTCCCCGAACTCTCATCTCAGAGTCCACTCTCCAATTTACACCATCTCTCTCACTTCAGAAACACCCCCATCACCCAACAGACATCATCTCCTATTTCAGAGCTCCATGGAATCACCCCTCCATGCTCCCATACTACCATATCACCTCAGAGAATCCCCAACTGACATAATCTCTTACCTCAGAACCCTCCCTGACTAGCAGGTCCCCAGATAACATGATCTCTCATCTCACAGTCCCCCAAAGGAATTATATTACACCAACTCTCATCTCAGAGACAACTGTTTCTACAACGGACACAATCTTCAACTCGGAGGAACCCCAGCAGAGTTCCACAAAACAGGGTCCCAGAACTGCCTGATCTTTGACTACCCCACTGCCACAATCTCACACCTCAAAATCCCATTCACAATTAACACCACTTCTAACCTCAGCGGTCTCCCCTCGACTCAAATCATCTCTCATCTCAGAGACCCGATTGACATAGGCTCAGAGACTTTAAGGCCAGAAAGGACCATCAAGATCATAAAGTCTGACCGCCTTCACTGCATAGACCACAGAACCTCACCCACCCACTCCTGTAATAGGACCATAATCTTCGGATGAATAATAGAAGTCCTCAAATCTTGATTTAAAGACTTCAAGTGACAGAGAATCCATCATTTACTCTACTTCAAACCCGCAAATTAAGAGTGCCCTATGATACAAAAGGCAAAAAAAACCAGGGTCTCTGTCCATCTGACCTAGGGAAACACTCCATCCTGACCTCAAATATGGGGATCAGTTAGACTCTTAGTGTGTGGATGCAACCCACCAGCCAGACATCTGGGAAAGAATTCATTATAGTAACTCAGAGCCCTCAGCAGTGTCCCAGTTCTGGCTGTTGAAAATGTTTATTAATCTCTCACCTCAACCCCCACTGACACCAACACTCATCTCAGAGTCCCCCAGCTGATACCAACTCTTACTTCAGTGCAACCCCACACTATTGATACTACCTCTTACCTTAGAGCAACCTTCCCAATTGCTACCAACTCTCACCTCAGAGCAACCCTGCGATTGATACCAAATCTCACCTCAGTGCAATCCTCCCATGATACCAACATTCAAATCATAGGGCACCCCGGATTGACACCACTTCTCACCTCAGCACAATCCCCTTGATTGATTCCAACTCTCACCTCAGTGCAACCACCAGCTCATACCAACTCTCACCTCAGAGTAACTCCCCAATTTATACCAATATTCACATCAAGGCACCACTTCTCACCTCAGCACTGATACCACTTCTCATCTCAGCATAATCACCTTGATTGATTCAAACTATCACATCAGTGCAATTTACCCCCCACCCCCCCACAATCAGTACCAACTTGAACCTCAGCATTACCCCCTAATTGACTGCAATTGTCATCTAGGAGAAATCCCCGGGACTTACGCCAACGCTGACCTTGGAGCAATTCCCCGATTAATACCAACTCTCAACTCAGAGACACCTCCCTCACCCCACATTTGACACTAACTCTGATCGTAAGAGAACTGCCCTCCCCCACTGATACTAACTCTAACCTCAGAGCAACCCTTGTGATTTACACCACCTCTCACCTTACAGCAAGCCCCTGATTGAAGCCAACTTTCATTTCAGAGCAACCCTCCAATTGATATTAACTCTCTTCTCAGAAAAACCATACCAGTTTGATACCAACTTTCACCCCAGCACAACCCCACAATTATTCAAACTCTCACCTCATTGCAATCTCCTTGACTGATACCAGTTCTATCTCCCCACTCCCCACCCCAACTGACAGGAACTCTGATCACTGAGCAACCCCTATAACTGATACCAACTATCACCTCAGAGAACACACATCCAGCTGACATCAACTATCACAGCAGAGTAACACAGAACCCAGTTGGTACCAGCTCTCACCTCAGATTAACCCCAACCGACATCAGCTCTCAGCTCAAGAGCAAGCTCTGGATCATTAAAACTATCGTCTCAGCACAACCACACAGGAATACAAAAAATATCACAGCAGAGTGCCCCCCCAATTTATACCACCTCTCACATCAACACAACCCCCTTGATTGATACCAACTTTCCCTTCAGCACAACCCACAATCAGTATCTGCTCTTACCACAGAGCAACCTGAATGACACCAATTCACAGTTCAAAGCAACCCCCCATAGTTTATACCAACTCTTACCTCAGAGCAACCTCTCGATTGTCACCAACTCTCACCTCAGTATAATCTTCTCCCCACTGATACCAACTCTGAACTCACTGGAATCCTAGCCACTGGTACCAATTCTTACTTCAGAGTGCTCCTCCCGATTTATAAAACCTGTCACCTAAGCGCAACACCCTCATTCAAACCAACTCTCACCTCAGTGCAACCCCCACTTTGATCAATACCAGCTCTCACCTCAGAATACCCGCCCTGATTGACCTCAACTCTCAAGAATCAGAGGGGTAGCCATGTTAGTCTGGAATTGCAGAAGTGACAAAGAGTCCTGTGGCACCTTAAAAACTAACTAACTTTAGTTAGTCTTTAAGGTGCCACAGGACTCTTTGTCACTTCATCAACTCTCAATTAAGTGCATCTCTGCCACTGACACATAGGTCTTGTCTACACTACTAAGTTATGTTGCCAAAACTGCCAATTGTCAACCCAAACAGTGAGTGTGTACACTGCAAGGAAAATGCCTAGTTTTGGCGATAAAATACATTCATCCTCATGAGAAATTTATGTCTTTTTCCTCTACATTTTTGTTGACAAAGTGCCACTGTAGACACCACACTTCATTTCATCACTTCAGTTGGCCTCCAGAAGGTGTCCCACAATGCTCATCCTGACTGCTCTGCTTAGCAGTTTGAACTCCACTGCCCTGCAGCCACATAAACAACCATCTGCCCCTCTCTCTTAGAAGCTCTGGGAATTTTTGAAATTCCATTTCCTGTTTCCTCGGTGTGGAGAGGTCTCATTGCATTTTCCCAGTTGACTATGGCAGGTTATTGCAGCAAACACTTTCTCACTTGGACCACTGCAGAGCTGTTTAAGCCACTCAGTATATAAGAAGAGGAGACTGTGCAGTCCAAGTTGCACTTGAACTGTAGGAACTGGGATAACTATGGGCAGATTTCTTGAGGCTTGTGCAAAAAGGGCTATGACTGGGACATGCAGCAGTGAAGAACAAAGACAAAGGAACTGAGGCAGGTGTACCATAAAGCGAGGAAGGCAAACTGTCACTCCAGAGCTTTATCTAAGACTTGCTGGTTCTATAAGGAGCTGGGTGCTATCCCTGGTGTACCCCACCTCCATTGCCAAGAGCCCAGTGGATTCTTTGGAGGGCACGGAGGTGGAAGAAAGGGGACCTAACCCAGAGAATGAAGTTATTGAAGAAGTGGTGGAGTTAGATGAGGTGAAGTGGTGGAGTTAGATGAGGATGTGCAGATCCCGGCAGGGTTGCCCGGTGGGGCAGGCAGCCAGGAACTGTGCTCCACTCCAGAGGTGCCTAGCCAGTCTAAGCAGTTGCTCTCCAGCAAGCAAGAAGCAGGAGATGAGACTCCTGGCAAGTGGCTGTGGCTTGTGTAGTGCAGAGGTAGATTCAGGGCATAGAAGAAATATGGGAGGCTGGCTATGTTTCTGTGAGCTGGACATTACCCTGTGTACCTAATCAGTATGGCAGAACAGGGCGATGATGCATGCTGAGATCTCACAGGAATCCTCCAGACAGATCTTCAGAAAAGTTTCCTGGAAATACTCAGTAATCCTCTGCCAAAAATTCCGTGGCAGAGCAGCTTTGTTCTTTCCTCCATTGAAGGAAATTTTCCTGCGCCTTTCCACAATCACTTGTGCCGGGACCAAAGTGGCATATAGGCAAGCAGCATAGGGAGCAAGGCTGAAGCCACAAGCATGGAGTAGATGTGCCCTCATTTCCCCACTTACCCTTAGCAGTGAGATGTCTGCTAGAATTACCTCCGCCTGTGGAAAAGTGTGGGAGGATTTTAGAATTTGTTCCCTAGAATGCTGCACCACAACTCTTGCAAAAAATGTGAGCTCTTTTCCCCATGCGGAGAAACACTCCAGCACCCGCCAACACTCATCATGTCTTGGATGTTCGCAGAGATGTGTGCCTGGCTAGGGTCAATGAGAAAATGATTGCAATGTTGCAAAAGGTGTATTGAACAGAAATGTTTCAATGATATGTGTGAATTTAACAAACCCGCTTCTGTGCATTGTCCCCTGTGCTTCACCAGATGTGGCCTTCACACACCTTGGCTGAGCGTCTTTGCCAGATAAAGTAACAAAGAGTCTTGTAGCACCTTACAGACTAACAGATTTTAGGGATCAGGAGCTTTCATGGGCTAAGACCCACTTCATCAGATGAATGTTGTGGAAATCTCCAGAGGCAGGTATAAATAGCAGGCAAGAAAGCAAGGTAAATTGAGTCGGGGTGTGTGTGTGTGTGTGTGTGTGTGTGTGTGTGTGAAGCCCACTTCCAGCAGGTGATCTGGAGGTGTGAACATGCAGAGAGGAGAAAATGCTTTTGTAATTGGCGAACCATTCACAGTTAATGTTGAGTCCAGACGTGATGGTGTCAAATTTGCAGATGAACTGGAGCTCAGTAATTTCTCTTTGAAGTCTGATCTTGAAGTTTCTTTGCTGAAGGATGGCTGTTTTGAGGTCTGCTATTGTATGTCCAGGCAAGTTGAAGTGTTCTCCTACAGGCTTTTGTATATTGCCGTTCCTAATATCTGATTTGTGTCCATTTATCCTTTTACATAGGGATTGTCCAGTTTGGCCGATGTACATAGCAGAGGGGCATTGTTGGCACATGATGGCATATATTCTATTGGTAGAAGTGCAGGTGAATGAACCAGTGATGGTGTGGCTGATCTGGTTAGGTCCTGTGATGGTGTTGCTGGTGTAGATATGTGGACAGAGCTGGCATCGAGGTTTGTTGCATGGATTGGTTCCTGAGTTAGAGTTGCTATAGTGCAGTGTGTGTTTGCTGGTGAAAATCTGCTTCAGGTTGGCAGGCTGTCTGTGGGCGAGGACTGGCCTGCCTCCCAAGGCCTGTGAAAGTGAGGGATCATTATCCAGGATGGGTTTTAGATCACTGATGATGTGTTGGAGAGGTTTTAACTGAGGACTGTAGGTGATGGCCAGTGGTGGTCTGTTGGTTTCTTTCTTGGGTTTGTCTTGCAGCAGAAGGCTTCTCGGTACATGTCTGGCTCTGTTTATCTGTTTCCTTACTTCCTTATGCAGATTTCCACAACATTCATCTGATGAAGTGGGTCTTAGCCCACAAAAGCTCATGATCCCTAAAATCTGTTAGTCTATAAGGTGCTACAAGACTCGGTCACTTTTGCAGATCCAGACTAACACGGCTACCTTTCTGATACTCTGCCAGATAAGAATGAACCCAAGACACAGCAAAGATGACATATTCTGTGAGGTCCTGCAGTGCTTCAATGCAGAAAAAAGGGAACGCAAGGAATGCTGGGAAGCTGAATGGCAGGACAGAAAAGAGAATTGCACTTTTGTTAAGGATGTTCCTTAGCAAATGATTAAACCAATGGAGGAGGAAACACAGATGCGGAAGTCCTTAATAATGCTGCTGACCGAGCAGATCAGTGCTTGACCTGCACTGCAGCACATTCAGAACTCTTTTCCCTGCCCTCCCCAAACTCCGCCCACGTGTTCCTTTCCACCTTCCGGGACTTCTCGGTTTTCCCTTCACTTCACCCCCTCGGACAACTTTCAAAGTGATAGCTGAACTTACAGTCTGAAAGTCTGAAGTGAAAGTGAAAGTCCGCCCTTCACTGGTTCCTCCTTTCCCACCAAGCATCTGTGTGCTTCTCTGTGTGGTTTCTTGTGCAATAAAAACAAACTTTTATAATGGCAAATCATCTTTATTTTTTTTCTACGAGGTGAGATTGCAGGCATTGCCAATACATGCACTGGCACTTTAATCACTTTATTACAGAAATATAAGGCCCCAAATATCATCATTGCCCCCTAGGAAAACTATATGAAATGTAACATTGAAGCAACTCAGACAGAGATACACATTACTGGTGCTCATTGTCAAAGTGCTGCCTCAAAGCCTCCCCGATGCGAATAGCTTCCCTCTGGGGTCCTCTGACAGCCCTGGTATCTGGCTGCTCAAAATCAGCAGCCAAGTGGTTTGCCTCCATGCTCCACCCCTGAGAAAACATTTTACCCTTAGCTTCTCAGAGATTATGCAATGTACAGCATGCACCTGTGACCACAGGAATATTATCCTCAATGAGGTCCAACCTGCCAAAAAGACATCACCAGCGCACCTTTAATCTGCCAAAGGCACATTCAACTGTCATCTGGCACTTACTGAGCCTGTTGTTGAACCACTCCTTACTGCGGTGCAGGTGTCCCATGTAAGGTTTCATGAGCCATACCTGTAGGGGGTAGGCAGAGTCCCCCAGGATAACTATGGGCATTTCAATACCCCTCACTGAAATCTTCTGGTTAGGAAAGAAAGGCCCCGCTTCCAGCTTTGTGTACAGACCAGTGTTCCTGAAGACATGTGCATCATGCAACTTCCCAGACCACCTCATGTTGATGTCAGTGAAATGCCCATGGTGATCCACATGTGCCTGCAACAGCATGGAGAAGTACCCCTTCCAAGTGATGTACTCTGTTGCAAGATGGTCTGATGTCAAAATTGGAATACGTGTGCCATCTATCATCCCTCCACAGTTAGGGAAACCTATTTCTACAAAGCCGTCCATTATTTCATACACATTTCCCAGAATCACGGTCTTTTATAGCACGATGCAATTTATTACCCTACACACTTGCATTAATACAGCCCCAACAGTCAACTTTCAGAAGTGGTGAAGTGGTGTGCCAAGTCTTCATTTATTCATTGTAATTTAAGGTTTCACATGCCAGTAATACATTTTAACATTGTTAGAAGGTCTCTTTCTATAAGTCTATAATATATAACTAAACTATTGTTATGTATAAAGTAAATAAGGTTTTTAAAATGTTTAAGAAGCTTCAATTAAAATTACATTAAAATGCAGAACCTCCCAGACCAGTTGCCAGAACCCAGGCAGTGTGAGTGCCACTGAAAATCAGTTTGCGTGCTGCCTTCGGCACAAGTGCCATAGGTTGTCTACACCATGTCTACCCTGTGCACTTGCACTGTAAATGCCAAAAGCAATCTAAAGTTGCTCCTATCCACATCATGCAGAATGTTGGGCACCTGTGAGTCTTTTCCAGTTAGGAACTGCACTGCCATCCACAATGTCTTTTGCACTCCATATGTTTTATGGAAATATGCTTGAGTGTAAATATAATGTAACTGGAATATGCTTTATGCAAAAGGTCTCTTGCAAGGTATCATTACAAATCTTATAATCTACTGAGTGTTTTCATCCTATTTGTATGAATGTATTATTCTTATATCTGAAGCTATAAATATGACGTATTACTCTGAAGTCCTGTTGTAACAATTGAAAGTGTGGACCATTAACAGTAGCTTGGAATCTTGATGGCTCCCATTAATTAGGACAATTGGTTGTAAATGGCTCTTTTTACTTGTAAGACTTCCTGTATGTATTGGTACCAGCCAGTGAATAATGAATTCTCACAGGGCATGTGAATATGTCACATGATACTGGAATCCATCTTAAACCTGGTGCTTTTTCATTTAGAAGGAAGGGTGGAAACCCAGATGGACACAAAGGATTCCAGCCTTGTGCCAAAGATATAAAAGAGGATGGAACAGAACAAAGGGGGCTGCCAGTCATGAGAAATCCCCTAGTTACCATCTGATCTGGAACTAAGAAGAACTATACCAGGGGACTGGATTGGGCCCCGACTAAGAAGGAGTCTAGTCTGTGAAATAAGCTTATTGGAACATCTTTAAGGGTGACATTTAGCTGCATTCAGTTTCTTAAATGTATTAGGCTTAAACTTGCATGTTTTATTTTATTGTGCTTTATAACTTACTTTGTTTTGTCTGTTATTACTTAAAACAACTTATATCCTACTTTTTATACTTAATAAAAATCACTTTTGTTTATTATTTAACCCAGAGTAAGTGATTAATATCTGGGGAAACAAACAGCTATGCATATCTCTCTATCAGTGTTACAGAGGGCAGACAATTTATGAGTTTACCCTGTATAAGCTTTATACAAAGAAAAATGGATTTATTTGGGGTTTGGATCCCATTGGGAACTGGGTGTCTGGGTGCTGGAGATAAGGGACTATGCAGTTTTTGGTTAAAGTCTGCAGCTTTGGGGGCATGGACTAGACCAGGGTCTGTGTTGCAGCAGACTAGCGTGTCCAGCTCAACAAGGCAGGGTTCTGGAGTCCCAAGCTGGCAGTGGAAAATGGGCTCAGAGGTAATTTCATCACGTCAGGTGACAGTCCCAAGGGGGTCTCTGTGACCGAACCCATCATAGTCTTCATGATAGTTAACAGAGCATAGGAGAGCAGTGCAGGCTCCATCCCTTCTTATTAAGATGCTGGGGTGCACAGCAAAGAAGGGCTGTTTAAAAAATGGTGTGAAAGAAAGCTGAAAGCCCATGGAGTGCTGGGACAGAAAGCATGTATCACAAGACATTTAGCACTGTCCCAAGGTGTGCCGTGATCCACCCCATCATCCCACAACACCTAGCGACAGAAGGACTATGGAATAGGTACCCAGCGTACATTGTTCACACTGTTGATGATGGTGCCCCTACTGCAGATACAATATGCTCACAGAGACAGCAAATGTGAACACGAAATTGTGATTTTTATTATGTCGACTTTTGAGTGTCAACATCACTTTTGTTGACACAAACTGGTAGTGTAGACATGGCCTAACTCTCACCTCAGATCCATGCCCCTGATTGACATCAAGTCTCACCTCAGCACAATTCTCCTCCCCGCCCTGATACTCTCACCACACAAAGCCCACCCATGCCCCTTAAATGGGAATTCAAAGGAAAAAGTTACAACAGTGAAATGCCTGCAAGCTGTATGGAAACTTTTTAAAAAGACCATAATAGAGGCTCGTATTAAATGTACATAATGATGGATCTAAATTAGCTGTTACCACTCAAGAAAGAGATCTTGGAGTCATTGTGGATAATTCTCTGAGAACATCCACTCAATGTGCAGAGGCAGTCAAAAAAGTGAACAGAATGCTGGGAATAATTAAGAAAGGAATAGATAATAAGACAGAAAAGATCATGTTGTCTCTATATAAATCCATGGTACACCCACATCTTGAATATTGTGTGCAGATGTGGTTGCCTCATCTCAAAAAAGATATATTGAAATTGGAAAATGCTCAGAAAAGGGCAACAAAAATGATTAGGAGAATGGAACATCTTCCATATGAGCAGAGAGTAATAAGACTGGGGCTTTTCAGCTTGGAAAAGATGTGGCTAAGGAGAGATATGATTGAGGTCTATAAAACCATAACTGGTGTAGAGAAAGTAGATAAGGAACAGTTGTTTACTCCTTCTCATAACACAAGAACTAGGGGTCACCAAAGGAAATTAACAGGCAACAGATTTAAAACAAATGAAGCATTTCTTCACACAACACACAGTCCACCTGTAGAACTCTTTTCCAGAGGATGTTGTGAAGACCAAGACCAGAACAGAGTTCAAAAAAGAGCTAGATAAATTAATGGAGGATAGGTCCATCAACGGCTATTAGCCAGGATGGGCTGGAATGGTGTCCCTAACTTCTGTTTGACAAATCACTTGATGATTACTTGTTCTGCTCATTCCCTCTGGGGTACCTGGCACTGGTCAATCACAAGACAGGATAGTGGGCTAGATGGACCTTCGGTCTGACCTAGTAGGACCATTCTTATGTTCTTATAAAAAACATAGTAAGAGGGCCAAAAAATGCCACCATCGTTTAACAACAGAGTAAAGGAGGCAATTAGAGGCAAAAGGGTATCTTTTAAAATTGAAAGTCAAATCCTATTGTGGAAAATAGAAAAGAACATAAACTCTGGCAAGTCAAGTATAAAATTAGGCAGGTCAAAAAATAATTTAACAAGCAACTAGCAAAAGACTAAAAACTAATAGCAACTTTTTTTTTTAGTGCATCAGAAGCTGGAAGCCTACCAAACCATTGGTGGGGCAATTTGATGACTGAGGTGCTCAAGGAGCACTTAATAGGACCAGATGGTAACACCCAAAAGTTCTGAAGAAACTCAAATCTGACATTGCAGATCTACTAACTGCGGTAGATAAATTACACTTAAATCAGCTTCTGTACCAGATGTTGATAGGATAGCTAATGTGACACCATTTTTTTAGAAAAGTTCCAGAGGCAATACTGGCAATTACAGGCTTGTGAGCTTAACTTCAGTAGCAGGCAAATTCTTTGAAACTATAGTAAAGAACAGAATTATCAGAGACATAGATAAACACAATTAGTCAGGGAAGAGCCAACACAGCTTTCATAAAGGGAAATCATGACTCATTGATCCATTAGAATTCTTTGAGGTGGCAACAAGCATGTGGACCAGTGTATATAGTGTACTTGGACTTTCAAAAAACCTTTGACAGGGTCACTTCCCAAAGGCTCTTAGCAAAGTAAGGGGTCATGGGATAAGAGGGAGGGTCCTCTTATTAACCTAAAAGACAGGAAACAAAAGATAGGAATAAATTTAGAATGTTTTTAGACTGGAGAAAGGTAAATAGTGGTGTCCCGCAGAGATCTGTAGTAGGAACAGTGCTGTTCAACATCTTCATAAACAATCTGGGAAACGCGGTAAACAGTGAAGTGGGAAACTTTGCAAATGATACAAAATTATTCAAAATAGTTAAGTCCAAAGCAGACTTCAAATTGTTACAAAGAGACTCTCACAAACTGGATGACTGGGTGCCAAAATGGAAGAAAAAATTCAATGTTCACAAATGCAAAGTAATGCACATTAGAAAACATAATCCCAACTATACATACAAAATGACGGGGCATTAAACTAGCTGTTACCATTCAAGAAAGAGATCTTGAAGTCATTGTGGATAGTTTTCTGAAAACATCTGCTGAGTGTTCAATCGCAGATAAAAAAGACCTAACAGAATGTTAGGAACCATTAGGAAAGGGATAGATAATAAGACCGTAAAAATAATGCCACTATATCAATTCATGGTATGCCCACAACTTGAATACTGAATGCAGTTCTGGTTGCCTCATCTCAAAAAGATACATTAGAAATAGAAAGGTGCATAGAAGGGCAACAAAACTGATTAAGAATGTGGAATGGCTGCCATATAAGGAGAAATTAAAAAGATTGGGATTGTTCAGTCTGGAAAACAGATGAATAAGGGGGAATATGACAGAGGTCTATAAAATCACAAATGTTATGGAGAAAGTGAACAAGGAAGTATTACTGACCCCTTCACATAACACAAGAAACAGGGGGTCACAAATGAAATGAATATGCAGCAGGTTTAAAAAGAAATAAAAGGAAATATTTCTTCACACAAGGCACAGACAACCTGTAGAACTCACTGCTGGTGGATGTTGTGAAGGCTAAAACTATAATTGGGTTCACAAAAGAATTAGATAAGTTCATGGAGGATAAGCCTATCTATGGTGAAGTGGGGCAGCTGCCCCACTCCATGAGAAAAAGGGCTAGAACAGGCCAGAGAAGCTGCGCAGACCAGCAGCCAATCAGCACAGCCTGTGGAGGGCTAATCAGGGCAAAGGAAGAAGCAGACAATCAGGACCAGGCTGAGCCCTATATAAAGACTGCCCAGCAAAGGAGAAGGGAGTCTCTCCCTGAATAGCAAGGGAGGAGGACTGGCTTTTGAGGTAAGCACCTTGGACAGAGCAGTGATGGGCAGGCTTGGGGGAGCAGAGGAGACCTCTGGCGCATTACCTGCCAGGCTGTGGCCCCTGACTAGAAGGTGGAAGGAGCCAAAGGGAAAATGGCCCAGGGAGGATAGTCTGACAAGAGGAGAGAAGGAGGCTGCTGCTAGAGGGTCCCTGGGTCAGGACCTAGATTAGTAGGTGAGCCTGGGTCCCCTCCCCCCTTCCCTCTTGTACTGCACCTGACCATGGAGGAGTGGCCAAGACAGACTGCATCATGCCCTGAGGTGAGGGGCTAGACTTTGGGGTTGTGGTTGGCCGTTGAGGCAGGTGGCTGAAGGACTGTTGTTACCATCCTCTTCCCTGAGAAGGGAGTGAGAAGGGAGTAGGAGGTGCACTGCTGGATGGCAGTGTCCTGAAGCAGATGCCACCGAGCAGGGAGCAACGTGGGTCCCAAACTAGTAGAGCAGACAACGGGTGAGTCACTGCGCAAAGGGCGCTCCATGGCTGGGAAGAGCTAATTCCCGAACTGACCAGCAGGAGGCACCCGTGCCAGCAAGTCATTGCTCTGTTATAAATGGCTATTAGCCAAAATGGTCTGGAGTGCAGTCCCATGCTCCGTGTCCCCAAGCATCTGACTAGCAGATGCTGGGAATGGTTGATGGGATGGATCACTTGATAATTGCCCTGTTCAGTTCATTGCCATTGAAGCATCTAGCTCAGGCCACTGTCAGAAAACAGATTATTGGACTAGATGGACCATTGATCTGACCCACTATGGCAATTCTTATGTTCTTATACCACCTCTTATCTCATGGCAACCTCTCAGTTGATACCAATTTTCACCTCTTAGCAACCCCTGTCAATTGACACTAACTCCCACATCACAGGAACTTCCCATTGACACCTCCCTGCCGGACCCATTACGGACTTGCCCCAGACTTGCTGCGGCGGGGGGAGAAAAATCCCTCCCTAGGCCCCAACGCAAACCTCCCCCGGAGATGCTGTGGCTGGGGGACAGGAGGCCCCTCCCTCAGCCTGGCCTGGCCCAGGCCTGCCTGAGCTGCTGGGGGGAGAAGCCCCTCCCTCAGCCCAGCCCAGCCCCACTGGATCTGCCACAACTCAGGAGAGGCACCTCTCCCCAGGCCCCGAGCTGCTGCAACAAGGGCTGGGGTAAGTCCTCTCTCCCCATCACAGCCCCAGGGTAGACTGAACCCCCAAACCCCTCATCCCTGGCCCCACTCCACAGCCCGCACCCCACCACACTCCTCATCTACCCCATCCCAGAGCCTTCACCCCAGCCAACAGGCTATAAAATCGCCATGGCCCACCTGTGCCACAATAACAGGTTTCTGCATAGAAAAGCTAGGGCCCCGGAGTTAGGGAGTAGCAAGCAGGGCAACTGCCAGGGGCCCCATGCCACAGGTGGCCCTGCAAAGCTACATTGTTCAGGCTTTGCCTTCAGCCCCAGGTGATGGGGCTCAGGGCCTGTGGCTTCAGCCACAGTGAGTCTAATGTTGGCCCTGCTTGGCAGACCCTCGGACACCTGCTCACGGATCCCTGGCTGAGAACCACTAGTGTTGACATAACCTAACTTTCAGTTCAGAGCAATCCTCCTATTGATACCAACTCTCACCTCAGCACCTCCCTCTGATCAGTAGCAACTCTCCCTGAGAGCACCATTCTGAGTTATACCAGCTCTCACCTCAGTACTACTCCCGAATGACACTGTCTCTTAACTCAGAGCCCTCCTTCTGGCACCAATGGATAACTGACATGCTGTGCCCACTGTGCAATCCTTCACATCAGAGCCCTCCCCGGCAGAGCACCTCACAGCCCCAACATGAATTCACACCTCTTCCCCACCTCAGGTGTCTCCCTAAGTTGCCCCATGTTTTAGCTCAGGGGTTAGGTCAGCCCTGATCTGACCACTGAGCTCAGAACTGCCCCCTCCACAACTAACACCATGTCTCAATCAAAGCCCTCCCTAGTAGGGTGCCACTGCCCTGTTCCTAACTCCCCAGTTTACACAATCTCACACGTCAGATTCTTTTCCACTGACACCAACTCTCCTCTTAGGGATCTACCGCAAACTGACACATCTCTTTTCACAACACTCAGGACTGACACCATTTCTCATCTCAGAAACCCCTGACCCTACCTCACTGAAGGACACAATTTCACTTCAGAGAGCACTTACCCCCACACCAAGTGACATGATCTCTGACCTGACAGCCCCTACTCAAAGTTGCCTGAGCCCTGGGCTGTGTAGCTGTCTCGCCTTATGGAGCCAGTGGATCTTGTGAGTTATGGGCCGAGGCTGGGTTTGCCTTACCACATTTTGACCCAAGTGTGTGGCTGGAGTGGGGTTCTCACATCTTCAGCCCTGCTGGTGAGATCTCCGGGGTCTCTTTGTTTCTCAGAGGCGGAGAGGAAGGGATCATGCCAACCACTGGTCAGGTGCTTCTGGCCCAGGTGTTGCGGGTGTTGGTTTCTTCCCCAACAGGTGAAGAAAGGCAACAGTTCAGGCAAGTGTGACCTGCCCCATTAATCCAAAGCAGACCAGGCCTCTTCCCACAGCACTCACACAAGTCCCCATTGTCTCCTGAACACCCAGGGTTCCAGATCTTCAGAGACACACGGCTACTGCGATAGTCCAGTGTGAATACAAGACCAAGTCAAAGCTGCAGTTCCTCAGTCAGCTGACCTGATACTGTTAAATACTATCTAAAGCAGGGCGGGGAGGAACTGGACAGAACAAGGAGCAGCAGGATTAACAGGATCCACAGGGCTACAACTATTCCAATGCACAGGGGGAGCCAGAACTACCCCAGCAATTTCAGTGTTTCATAGAAACATAGGAACGGCCAGACTGGATCAGACCCAGCTCCCCCCAGTCCAGTGTAATGCTGCTGAGAGTGGGCAGAACCAACTGCTTCAGAGCGTTAAGTAGATGTGGGGTAACCTCTCTCCTCTCCCCACAAATTAGACCTCATCCTGATCTCTAATCAGTAACAACTGGTTTAAAACCTGAAGTCTGAAGTTTAATATCCTTTCCACAAAGTTTGTGTCATTAATTATGGTAGCTTGACTAATTGTGATAACTCTAGGAAAGATTCATAGATTTTAAGTCCAGAAGGGCACCATTATGATAATCTAATCTGATCTCTTGCATAGCACCAGCCAGAGAACCTCACCCAGTGATTCCTGCATCATCCCCATTACAGTAACTGTGGAATTTCAAGATGTGTTATCCACTGTTGGAATCTACTTCTAGTGCTCATAAGCTCCATGTGCACAAGATCGGAATCTCTGGCCACCAGTGACAGTTAAATCTGTGTTTGTTCGCTAGATGCTTTCATGTCCACTCCAAAGAGCATAAAGGGTAGAGTAGGCCCAACATAAATACTCCAGGAGGTATAAGAGTAGTGGGGCAGGGCAGGGCAGGGCAGGAGGGTGGGTTGTGTGATCCATATGGACTACACATCTAAAAAAAAACCCCACAATTACTGCAGGGCAGGTAACTATTCTTTCTTCTTTGTGTGATTATTCATATGAATTTTATTTCTGGAGACTAGCAAGCAGTGAGATAACTGCTTAAGTCCTATTTAAATAATGATTATAAGACAGCTCTATCAAAGCAGGCATCAGATCCTGAGCCCTCAACTAAGGAACAGTTCTTGGCGAAAGCATAAACTGATCTCCATGTAGGTGCTCTGCAAATTTTTGAAAATGGTATGCTTTTTAGACAAGCCTCAGAAACTACCAGAGGCCTGATGGAGTGGGCTCTAATCTGCACAAGTGGATCTAATCTTGTTAACTCACAGAATGATGTAATACAATTAGAAACCCATGTGGGCAGTCTCTGGGTGGATATCGCCTGACATATCACCCTAAGAGCAAATGCTACAAACTGCCTGGGGAAAATTCTAAAGGGTCCTGTTTTATCAAGATAATATAAATGAGCCATAACAAGTAAAAGGGTGTGCAATTTGGCTTCCTACTGGTTGGAATGAGGCTTGGGAAAGAAAATTGGCAAGTGAAATCATCTATGTCTGATGAAGATCTGAAACAACCTTGGTAAAAACTTAGGTTGGGACCTAAGGGTCACTTTGTTTTGATGGAACACCATGAGGTGTAAGCTGGACCAGCCATGAGGGCCTGAATTTCCCATCCCCTACCCTACAAACTGATGTTAAAGCTTCTAAAAAAGCTGTTTTCATTGACAGATGGTATAGAGAGCTCAAAAGGAGATCCCTTAAATCTCCTAAGATTCTCTAAAGATCTCAAGAAGGAAAGGGTTCCTGGACTGGGGAAAACACATGAATAAGCCCCCTGAGGAATCTAGCAACTGTAGGATGGGAAAATATGATGTAATCCTACACAGGAGAATGATGAACTGATGGTGCTATTAAATGTCCCTGACAGAGCTGATGGATAGTCCTGAATTCTTTAGGGTTAGATAAGAATCCTGGATAGTAGGAAGCAGGGCTTCTGAGTGGAGCTCATCAATAATTTTTAGATTAAACTTTTTTTTTGTCAGAAAATGCTCATTTGTCAAAACTGAAACTGTTTACAGGAAAAGGTCAGTTTTGATGAATTTATCAGGTATTTTTCAGTCTGAAAAGACCTTTTGTTTAGCTATTTTAAGCTAATTATAGCTTATCAGTTACAAAATCAGAAAAGCTCATAGTTAGTTTTCCAGACCTGAGGAAGAGCTCTCTGTGGCTCAGATGCTAGTCTTTCTCAGCAGCAGAAGTTGGTCCAGTAACAGATATTACCTCACCCACCTTGTCCCTCCAATATCCTGGGACCAACATAACTTCAACAATACTGCATATATTACTTGGACTGTTAATATGCATAGCATGGGAAGAAATGCTGTGCATGTTAGATGAATAGCTCTGAGTTTTAGAACATTTACGTGGAAGTGAGTCTCTTCGGGAGTCCAGAGGCCTTGGGTCTGATGGTGGTCTTCAGGTGTGCTCCCCACCCAAGTGTGAAAATATCCATTATCATCGTCTTGGTAGGTAGAGATGGAGAAAAGAGTACTCCTTTGCATACCTGGAGAGGATTTTTCCACCAACCTAACAACAAGAGGACTTCTCAGGGCACCTGCACTCTCTTATCTATGTGTGGTGAGCTCGGTAGATACACAGATTTCAACTGCCCTTGCATGGAACATGAGTTGAGGTCTTGGATGCTGTGTTATGATTCTAAGTATATATGGGAATTTCCACTTTATTTTTTGTGGGGAGGGATAGCTCAGTGGTTTACATGTTAGCCTGCTAAACTCAGCATTGAGAGTTCATTCGTTGAGGGGACAATTTAGGGATATGGGGGAAAAAATTGTTGGATAGCTTAATTGGGGATTGATCCTACTTTGAGCAGCAGTTAGACTAGATGATCTCCTGAGGTCCCTTCTAACCCTGATATTGTAAGTGATGTAAATATAGGAGACCTTGTAAGCAAGGTATCTAAGATAGACCCTTACAGACATTTGTGGTTATGTCTGCAGCTGGTTGATGAGCTCTACCAGGGTCCTGAATCTCTTTCTTGTTGATGTGGAATGCAGCACTACCCCTATGAACTCTATTTTCTGGGTCAGCAACATCAATGCCTTCTCTTTGTTGATCCTGAGACTTAGTACAGTGAAAAGATATAAGATTAGGTGAAGAGTTGATCACCTGCTGTGGTGATCTCCCTTGAATGATCCAATCTTCAAGATACTAGTATATCTGGCTCTTTTGTCGTCTTAGGTGAGCCACTGCCAAGCACTCTTTGAATATCCTTTGGTGCGATTGAAAGAGAAGAACTCTGTACCTGTAGTGGGAACCTCCCACTTAGAATCTCAGTTTGTGAACCAGGTGAATTGATATGTCAACGTAGGCATCTTGTAAGTCAAAAGCCACAAACCAGGCTCAGGAACCTAAGAATGGGATTATAGAGGCTGTTACCACCCTGAATTTGAAAGGTGGATGAACTTGTTGAGTCGATTCAAATCTTAGCCAGTATGGAGTTACCACGATGATCATGGCTTTGTCTTTTTTGATTTTGGAAATCTCCCTGGAAATCAGGGAATTACTGGAAAGGCATACAACTAGCCTCCACTGTCAGAGCAAGGCATCTAGCAGTGACCTCAGGCTCAGGTATATACCAATCTCCCTGTAATAAGGAAGGGATAATTTACCAAATGTGAGCATCTTGAATGTAAATGTTATGTTTCCTGTTGAGGTTTCTGAGATCCAGGTTGCTCTTCTTGGGGATCAGGGAATAGTAGGAATAAAAGCCCTAATTTTGGTGTTCCTGCAGAATCTCTTCTACGAATCTCTTCCTGAAAAGGGACTCCACCTCTTCCAATAGGACTCTCATGTGAAGAGGGAAGGAAAAGGGAGAGGAAGGTGAGGAGGCCTGGAGCAGAACTGGATGCTGCTTTTATTGTCTCCAAGACCTCATCAGTTTTTTCATGAAAGAAACTGCTGCCCTCATAGGGAAGATCTTTAATCCTGCCCTATATTTCCAGCATAAGACCAGAGAATTTTAGCCAGGAATATCTTCATTAGACCCCAGTGACCAAAGTTCTTTTACATGATCAGAGGACTCACAGGCAGCTCTTAAAGAAAGCCTGGCCAGGATGTGACTTCATTCCTAGATTCTTTATTGCTTCCTTTTGCTCCTTTGGAAGGGAATGCTGGATAGGAATCATGGCAGCCCAAAGGTCAAAATCATACTGGGATACAATGGCAATGTTATTGGCTACTCTTAGGCCAAAAAAGCCAGATGAATATGCTCTCCTGCCAACATGACCAATATGTGCCTTGTCCAAAAGGGCAAAATGTGAGGCTCTAATTTCCCCTGATCTTCCTTGTGCTGAAGACACCAGTATAGAGTTGGCTGGTGGATGTTAGTTAAAAACTGTTGACCTTCAGATGATACTCTCTGCATCCTGTTTGAACATTAGGAGACAAGGGGATGATGAAAAGGGAGAAAACCAAATGTCCCTTGCTGGGTTCAAGAAGTTACAACTGAGTAAGAAAGATAGCCTCACTTTCAGATGTGACTGCAGGATCTCAAGGAAGGGACTGGAAGTCTCCAGTGTCATGCCATTTTCTTCAGTTGTACAGTCTGTGCCATCCTTCCCAAGAGCTCTTGAAACTGTCCATTCATCAGCTGGAAACACAGAAGAAGCTCCAATCTGGTCTTCAGGGGAGGTGGCTCCCATGATGTCCTTCAAGGGACACTTGTACAGTTCTTCAAGGGCCTGTTCTCTTCCCAGTCATCCTGTCCAAGCTGATCTTAATGAGAGCTAGGAAGCAGCACTGGGATCAATGCTGGGTGACCCAATGCCACTGATAGCATTGTCTGAGATGTGTCTTGGAGAAATTTTGGCGCCAAGAGCATTGGAGCCTGCATGTATCCTAATGCCTGGGAAGAAAGAAGTGCATGAACCGTCAAAGGTTGCATCAGTGCAGATACCATTCACCTGGAAGCATCTAAGTCTTTATGTAAGACCACATCAATAGTGGGGCAGTTCCTTGTATGAAATGAAGCTGGTGATTGAAATGAAGGATTTGAGACCTAAGGCCTGTATGGGAAACTTCAAGACTCATCCCCAATAGCATCAAAGATCCTCTATGTCAGTTCTGGGACAAAAGAAAAGGGCTAGATGGTAAGTGGAAGCTGGATGATGTAAAGTACTGAGGAAAGATGACCAAAATCCACCCCAGTATGCTCACACTCCTGGCATGGAGATTGGGTCCTCAGAATACTCAGTGGGAAGGTATCCGGGTGTGTTCAAGTCAGAATGATCCACACTGGGAAAGTGGGATGTGATGGTGTCAATGGCACTGAGAAGAGAGTCTGATGGCAGTTCTGGAACATGAGCAAGACACAGAATGCTGATGCTTCTTCTGTTTCTTTTTATGAATGTCCTCCAAAAGGAAATGTTTTCTCTTCTTTTTATTAAAGGGACCATTTGGCCCTGGAGGATTCCCATTAATGCCGAGTGCAGAAATTGTGCTCGGTGCTGGGGCAGTAGTTGGAGCCAAGAGAGTGGCCCATGCCATCAATGCCAGCTTAAGTTTGACTGTCATCTTAGCCTTAGTAGATGCCAATGGCTGATGGTTGGTGTCCAGAAACAGAGTCAATTTTCAGATGAGGTCATAGATTCCGAGGCCAGAAGAAATCATTGTGATCACCTAGTCTGACCTCCTGTGCAACACAAGCCAGAGAACGTCCCCAAAATAATTTCTAGGGCAGACCTTTTAGAAAAACATCCAATCCTGATTGAAAAATTGTCAGTGATATAGAATCCTCCATGACCCTTGGTAAATTGTTCCAATGGTTAATTTACACCTTATTTCCAGTCTGAATTTGTCTAGCCATTGGATTGTGTTAGACCGGGGTAGACAACCTATGGCACGCGTGCCAAAGGCGGCACACGAGCTGATTTTCAGTGGCACTCACACTGCCTGAGTATTGGCCACCGGTCCGGGGGGCTCTGCATTTTAATTTAATTTTAAATGAAACTTCTATACATTTTAAAAACCTTATTTACTTTATATACAACAATAGTTTAGTTATATATAATAGACTTATAGAAAGAGACCTTCTAAAAAGGTTAAAATGTATTACTGGCACACAATACCTTAAATTAGAGGGAATAAATGAAGACTCGACACACCACTTCTGAAAGGTTGCCGACCCCTGTGTTAGACCTTCTCTGCTAGACTGAAGAACCCATTATTAAATATTTGTTTCCCATCTAGATATTAATAGACTGTAATCAAGTCCCTGCTTAACCTTCTCTTTGTTAAGCTAAATAGATTGAGCTCTTTGGGTCTATCACTATAAATTAGTTAGTTAGTACTCATTACACCTCTGGCGTTTAGGGCAGTGACAAAGCTCCTCCATTCTTGTCTGTTTCTGGCATGTCTTTCAATGGTTCCCCAGATGTGCCCCAGGTTTTTCAGCTTGGCTTCCACAGCTCTTCACCATGTTGTTTCCCGGTGGCCTCATTTTCACTTGCCTTCAAGTGTCCATCTTATTGCTAGTCTGGTGATGCAATCAGTTTCCATCCAAAGCACTTCACTGATCCATCTCCAACGCCTGCTGGCAATGATGGTGCTCATATCCTCTTGGCTACATGGTGTCAACAGATCTTGGTTTGAGATTGTTCTGGGTCAAAATATATGGAGGATTTTTCTGAGGCAGGTTGTATGGAATAAAGACAGTTTGGACATGTGATACTACGTCATTACCCAGCATTCTGCACTATAAAGTAGTGTTGAAAGTACATAGTTCTGATAAATCTTGAGTTTGGTCTTAGTATTGTATATTGATGATTTCTAGACTGTATTTAAGCTCCTAAAGGTTTTCCTGGCTTTACTGATTCTGTTCTGGATGTCCTAGCTTGTTCCATCATCTTGGCTGATGATACCATCCAAGTATGTGAATGTTTCTACACTGGTGATCCTTTATCCATATTGGTGATGGTGAGGTAATATTAAGGGTCATGTATCAGAGGGGTAGCCATGTTAGTCTGGATCTGCAAAAGCGACAACGAGTCTTGTAGCACCTTATAAACTGTTAGTCTATAAGGTGCTACAAGACTCTTTGTCGCTTACTAAGGGTCATGATATCTGTCTTATTATGGCTGATTTTCAGTCCAATTTGCTGGCTAACTGTGTTGAGTCGGGTTGTTTTTTCTTATCTATGGTGTTGGGTATGTGATAGGAGAGCAAGATCATTTGCGAAGTCCAGGTCTTCAAGGGATGAGAAAAGTGTCCATTTAATGCCTCTTGGCATGCCTTCTGTTGTACGCCACATTATCCAGGTGATGGCAATGTTGAAGAGGATTGCAGACATGATACACACCTGACGCACTCCTGATGTGACTTCAAAACCCACCTCACTCTGATCAATACTGCAAGTAAATTTGGAATAGAAGCTTTTGATGTCGATTATAGGGAGAGGGATTCCACTATAAGGCATATTTTCTAATTTTTTTTAATCTTTCTTGTGGCTCTTCTTTGAACCCTCTTCAATTTATCAACATCCTTCTTGAACTGTGGACAGTAGAACTGGACATGGTATCCAGCAGCAGTCACACCAGTGCCAAATACAGAGGTGAAATAATCTCTCCACTCCTACTCGAGTTTTCCCTGTTTATGTATTTAAAGATCACATTAGCCCTTTTGGCCCCACCATTGCATTGGGAACTCATGTTCAGTTGATTGTCTATTATGACCCTCAAATCTTTTTCAAAGTCACTGATTGGGAAATTTCCTTTATTATCCCAATTATCCAATAAGCATATGCCAGCAATTGTATAACATGCCCAGATTAAGATTTTTGCAGAGACAATTCAAACAAAGTATGTAATGCCCCTTAAAAACTGCAAACAGACTATTATTTCTAAAAAAAACCTGACCACCAGAAACTCTAAGTTTGTGGCTAGAGCTCCAGTCTTAATTCTCCAAACAACCTTTTCAAAGACAAAAACTTCTCTATCTGTACTGATGCAGCAGTGTGTTTGATGGTCAAGTAGAACAGAGAGTTCTTGGAATAGAGTGTTACTTACAGGAAGGGCAGAGACATAGGCCTATACTGCCCCTTCCATATAATCTGCAGCTACCAGTGCAGAAGCCAGATTAATATATCTATCAATTAAATCTTCTCTGAGGAGTACCACATGCCTATAATGCTCAACAGCTTCTTGCAGCTGCTCACATTCCTTGTATGCATTCTATAGATTCAAGTAGGCTTTGGCCAACAATGGATTCTGTTTTATAGCCAAAGCGTTGAAGTGAGTGGTCCTGTCTAGTCTGTGAGGTTGAGGGGATTGTCATACAGGATCTTGGCACTGATGCTGGTTGAGGTATGGGATGCAGGAAACAAGAAGTCAGATGGGCCAGGAATCTGAGGTACATTTACCTATTTGTCTAGGCTGTAAAGGCCTGGTAGGCCACACAGAGTAATTGAGTGAGATCCTCACAGGCATATGAATCACTGGATGTGAGCAGCAGTCTCCAGGATGACTGGAGGACAAGAGATATGCCTCTTGAAGCCCTTACTGAGCTCAAGGACAAAAACAAGACCAACTGAGGAGCCAGGATCAACAGAAAGGAAAGAACTGTGGTAGATGACTATCCTATATCTATATATAATGCTACAAGAACATTATATTTACAGATATTCACAGAAATAACCAAAGATGGCTCTAGCAAAATAAAGGGGAAGGGGAACAGCACAGTGGTTTAAGCACTGGCCTATTAAACCCAAGGTTGTGAGTTCAATCCTTAAAGGGCCATTTAGGGATATGTGGCAAAAATCTATTAGCTAATTTAATTGGAGATTGGTCCAGCTTTGAGCAGGGGGGTAGACTAGATGATCTCCTGAGGTCCCTTCCAACCCTGACATTTTATGAAAGGTACTGAGTACCAGTCCTTCTCTACTTGAGCACCCAGATAGACATGGATTTGGAAGACAATTTTACACCTCAATGCCAGAGGAGACAAATACCACAAGTGTCCTAGAAGAAAAATAATCATATTATCTCCCACCATTCCCTGGGCCCATTGCTCCTTTGGCCTGTGTTTAATTGTGTCCATCCCCCACCATTTCCTGAATCCACAGTTTCCTGAAGCCTCTGGATGATTGTGACCTCCCCAGCTTTTCCTGTGTCCATTGTTTTACATGGCCTGAGTTCAATAGTGACCTCCTCAGACATCTGATTGCTCCCCATGGCCAGTCTGAAAATGTGGCATCCCTGGCATTCCCATTGTTTATCATTCCCAGTAGCCTGGTATAACACTGAGTTCAGCTACAGTTCAAAGATCCAGTCAATCTGCGACATGTGTCTATCATGGTTATTCCAGCCAAGACACAGCTGAACATTTCAAATACTCAGCCTAGTTCATTATTCGGGCACTCTGTATAAGCAACAGTCAGGAATCTGCTGGGCAGGGCTGGGTCAAAGGGCAGAGGATAAATGGGGTGGGTACTGACGGGTCATTGGGCAAGTGGATGTGGATTTCCCTTGGAATCCATTGGTCAGGGACATGTCAGAGGGCAGGGGATGGATTGGTTGGGCAGTGTATGGAGGGTACGGGCCAATGGCCATTATCTTTGAAAACTCGTAGTGATCGGGGGAGATCCCGAACGATTGGAAAAGGCGAATATAGTGCTCATCTTTGAAGAAGGAGAATCCAAGCAACTATAGACCAGCCTGCCTCACCTGTGTCCCTGGAAAAATCTTGGAGCAGGTCCTCAAGGAATCCATTCTGAAGCACTTGGAGGAGAGGAAGGTGATCAGGAACAGTCAACATGGGTTCACCAAGTTCATCATACCTAACCAATCTGATTGCTTTCTCTCATGAGATAATTGGCTCTGTGGATATGGGGAAAGCAGTGGAAGTGATATACACTGGACCCTCGCTAAAAGGAGGTGGACAAATTGGAGAGAGTGCAGCGGAGGGCAACGAAAATTATTAGGGAGCTGGGGCACATGACTTATGAAGAGAGGCTGAGGGAACTGGGCTTATTTAGTTTACAGAAGAGAAGAGTGAGGGGGGAATTTGATAGTAGCCTTCAATTACTCTTTGGAATGGTGGTTCCAAAGAGGATGGAGTTTGGCTGTTCTCAGTGGCGTCAGTTGACAGAACAAGAAGCAATGGTCTCATGTTGCAGTAGGGGAGGTCTAGGTTGGACATTAGGGAAAACTATTTCACTAGAAGAAAGGTGAAACCCTGGAATGGGTTACCTAAGGAGGTGGTGGAATCTCCATCCTTAGATGTTTTTAAGGCCCAGCTTGACAAAGCCCTGGCTGGGATGATTTAGTTGGGGTTGGTCCTGCTTTGAGCAGCAGGTTGGACTAGACCACCTCCTGAGGTCTCTTCCAACCCTAATCTTCTATGATTCTGTGGATGAATTTGCTGGGCAGGGACATGTCAGAGGGCAGGGGACAGATCAGTTGGGCAGAGATGGGTCAGTAGGTAGGGAAGGAATTGTTCAGGAAGGAAATGTCAGAGGGCAGGGGATGAATCTGTTGGGCAAGGAAGGGTCAGTGGATAGGGAAGGAATTGTTCAGGCAGGGATGTGTCAGATGAGAGGGAAGGGTCAGAGGGCGGGAAGGAATCAGTTGGGCAGGGACATATCAGAGGGCAGGGGACAGATCGGTTGGGCAGGGATGATTCACAACGAGCGTGATGAGTCTGCTGAGGGAGAAACTGCTACTGCTTTGTTCTGCCTGTTCTAAGGGTGACTGATCCTGGGCAAGAGGGTTCGGAGCTTTGGAAAGCTTTTGGGGATGGGTAGGACACCTGGACAGATGTTTGAGCTTTAGTGGCATTGGTGGGGAGTACAAGCATAGGCTCCAAACTGGAGCTTTGCACCTGACTGCAGACATCACACCTTGCACTTCCTCTAGAAGGGAAATCCACATCCACTTGCCCGCCTGTACTCCTCTAATGGAAGAACCCCTTCCCTCCCTGCCACCCTGCGGGGATCACAGCGAGATCGCACTAGCCTTGAGTGTCTGTTAAGGGGAAGTGATGTTATTATTGTGTCTTGTTTGGGATGGGTCTCACAATGTGGGGGAGGGGGAGTGGGTATTACCAAGGCTAACCCTCCCCCGACATAGTCTTCCCAGGGAAATTACAGTGGCAAGATTCCCCCCGCCTTCCTGTGTCATATCCTGGGGCAGCCCCTCCCACGTTAGTGGATAGCCAGGATAGTGGATAGCAGGCTGGTCTAATTACAGCAGGATAGCCAGGATAGTGGATAGCAGGCTGGTCTAATTACTTGGAGTTCCAACACATTGACAACGAGGACTCTTTTCAGGACTACATGCTTTGAACCTGTAGGTGGTTTAGATGGGCCTCACAAACCTTTTGTGGAGGAGAGGTGCAGAATGGGACCCCTCTGGGACCATGTGTGGTTCTGCCCACCAATGCAAGGAGGAGTCAGGATTTGAAGAGAGGGTCCATAAGATGTTTGGTGGGTTGGTAAACAGATCAGCCAGTCTTGGATGAGGGGAGGTGGAGTCTAGCAGGAGGCGACACATAAGCATAGCGCCATCTAACCTAACAGTTTGAGACAGGCTCTTGTTGTAAAGGAAGTCATGCATGTGATGATCTGAAACCTGTCTGGAGAGAGGTACAGCTCTGCTGACTTGGAATCTAGAAGGGCCTCTATAAATTCTGTGGACGGGCTGGGAGCATGGGATGTTGAGTGTGCTGGATATTTTTGGAGGGGACTCTCCCTCTTGGAAGCCAGTCATGCAAGTACAGGTAGATGTGTATTCCTAGCCATCTTGGATGGGACAGCTAGTGGGGCAGTTACTCCCACAAGCTAGGCTGATTGGGGAAGCAGCCATACTTGGCGCTGTTATAAGAGTTCAGGGAGGAGCTGGGTCAATCTCCCTCTAGCTGTGGAGAGAGGACCTGGATCCTTGGGAGTTCAGGGTACTGGGAGAAGAGCAGTGCAGGGGGAAAGGCAAGAGGAGCTGGGGAGCTCCAGCCTAGCAAATCCCCAGGCTGCAGGCCTTGCTATAGGCCAAAGCAGCTACTGGGGTTGCAGAGATGGAGACTGAGGTTAGACAGAGGCAGCTGGTCCAACCCCCTTGCCAATGATGAGTGGCCTTTACAGACTGCAGTTTGCCCCAGTGAGAGAGGGCTAGATGACGACTGGCAGTAGCCACTGAGGCAAGACAGATTTAGATGGTTGGGGGTTCCCCTGGGAAGGGAGACCCAGCATATGGTGTACTGTATTGGAGCAGCACACCAAGGTAAAGGGCACCGGGGTCCAGGAGGGACATGGGGCCTGAGGCAGGCAAGACCTGGGCCAACGAAGAGCACTACGCAGCTGGAGTTGTTATAAGGGCTTAGGGAGGTGCAGCGCCGGTGAGTCTCAACCCTGCTACAGGCAACCTACTGGCAGGAATTTTGTAAACATTTATGGAACTATACTGTCATCGCCACGTCCTACTGCGCACCAGAATCCTCACTACCTGAAACTAAGCCTCCAGGACTAAGTGTCAAGAGCTGCAAGTCAGTGCTAAGCTTCTAGGGCAGAGATGCTGGAGACTAGTGTCACCATTCTGAATTGTACTGGGTATGTTAATTTATTTAGCTGTCTCAGACCCAGGGCAGGATAAGTCTCTACCAGGCCTTGGTGTCACTTGGACAGCACCACTGGAGCTGGGAAACAGCTGAAAACAGGAGAGTTTGTGGGAAGGAGTGTGTAGGGTTTTGTTTATTGTTTTTGGTTTTTCTTGACAGGAGCTTAGAAGCGAAGGCTATGAAAGCTCAAAAGCAGCACTGGTATTGACCCCAGGAATGGAAAAGACAGTGAAGATGACTGGATGTGGAAGCTGCAGGATGTACATTATCCTGGAGCAGATATCTGAAAGATTTTTATGAAGTGCTGCCTGATAGATCTGATGGAAAAGAGGATCTGAGGTTTGGAGATGCAGATAGAAACTACGGCTGAGTTTTGAGGTGGATTTGACCAGATGATGGAGGGAAGGTGAAAGGAGGCTAAATGGAAAACTCAAGATTTGCAGATGCAAGATGGACTGGAGAATTGTGATGGTAGACTGCTAAATGAGGAAAGTGGCCAGTGAAAGCATGTGACTGTAAGACAAAGCATTGGAAAAGACCGGCTAGTGAAGGATAAATAGAGCTGAAGAATAGATTTGCTCAGCTGGAAAATGAAGGGGCACAGCAGACAGTAATAGAAGGTGGGAGGGCAAAGAAGAAGAGAAGAGCAGCTAGTCCTACAAGAAAAGGGGAAAAGTCAATAGAGATAGCTGGAGTTCAGAGCCTAGCCGGATAGAGGATGACTCACAGAAGGATGTAAGTGAGAACAGAAGACAAGAGGACTTGCATCCAGAAAGAACAGGAGGAAGGCTGTTTGAGCTGAGCCGGAGAAAAAAAGAGTGAGCTGTCTGCCGGGAGCTAAGATACGGGATGTGGACCTGAGGCTGAAGATGATCCTAAAAGGAGTAGGAAAGAACCCACTTTCATGTGATAGCAAATGATACTGCAGATTCTCATGGGAGCACACCCAGGGAGACTGTGCCATGCTTGGGAAGATGTTTAAAGAAATAGAGGCTCAGGTGACCTTCATTGGGATTCTACCTATGATGATCAGCAGATGGCTCAGGCAGTGGTACGATAAGGAGGGCTTTGGGATGTAAGACCACTGAGAGGCATTCATGGACAGAGGACTGTTCTCATGAGATGGGACTAAACCTGAATAAAGAGGGAAACAGATGCATGGGATGGAGGTTGGCACAACTGATTTAAAGAGACTTAAACTAGGAACTCAGGGGAGATCATTGGAAGATGCTCATGGAATCTCCCCTCCTGATTCTAACAGGAAAGAAATAATAGATGCTAGGAGAATGGACATCAAGAAGAAATACTTGGACATCAAGAGGAAATAAGTATCGGTGGTATTGGCACTAACAGGTAATTAGGTGATACTGGCAGTAGAATGACTGTACCTAATCAAATGAGAAATCTGGGCGAAGCCAAGCAACAACTGTATTAAGATGTCTATATTCCAGTGCAAGGAACCTGGGTTACAAAATGGAGGAACTAGAACTACTGGTGCAGGAAGTGAAATCAGATATCACAGGGATAACAGAAACATGGTAAAATAGCAGACATGACTGGAATACAGGGATTGAAGAGTATGTGCTGTTCAGTAAAGACAGAAATAAAGACAAAAGTGGTGGAGTAGCACTGTATAATAATGATGAGGTAGACTGTAAAGAAATTAGAAGTGATGGAATAGATAAAACAGAATCTGTTAGGATCAAAATCACTTTGAGGAAGAAAGCTAACAGAGGCTCCATTGGGATAGCCTTTGGAGTATGCTAGCGACCCCTAGGATCCAATTTGGATATAAGTAGAGACCTCTTTAATATTTTTAATAAAATAAATACTAGTGGGAATTGTGTGATTATGGGATTGTGTGGTTAATTTCCCAGATATAGATTAGAGGAATGTGCTACTAATAATGTAGGGCCCAGATATTCCTGGATGTAATAGCTGACAGATTTCTTCTCTAAAGAGTGACCGAACCAACAAGAAGCCATTTCAGATTTAGTATTGCTAAAGAGCGAGGATCTCATAAAAGAACTGGTTGTAGAGGTCACCCTTAGTCTGAGTGATCATAAGCTAATTCAGTTTAAACAAAATAAACAAAAATAAATCTGCCAGGAAGGTCCTTCATTTCAAAAGATAAGACTTTAAAACATAAAGGGAATTAGTTAGGGAAATGGACTGAACTGAAGAACTTAAGGATCTGAATGTGGGGGAGGCTTAGAATTACATTAAGTTAAAGTTGCAGAAGCTATCTGAAGCCTGTATCCCAAGCAAGGGGAAAACAATGGTAAGGAAGGGTTGCAAACCAAGCCGGATAAACAAGCACCTCTAACAGGTGATGAAGAGAAAGTGGAAAGCCACAGTGGATAAAAATCAATGATCTTTTTAAAAATAAAAAAATTGGATTTTTGTATTTAAATTGGATTTTTTTTTATAAAATGCTTTTTGAAGGAAAAAAACTATCTAAACATCATTTTAATTAAGATACATTATAACTCAAAGATACCTCATCATGGAAGAGGGATTATAAATTCTAATTTTATAGGATGAGACAATATATTAATGTAATGTTTAAGAAAAGTTTCATAAATGAGTTCCAATAGTTCATGGGACTCAATCTTATTTAGGGATCCAATCTTATGGGGTTCCACACGCTTCTGTATAGCTTATTTAAATTAATCTTTCTGTCTACCCAATGGGACTCAGTGCTCAGATACCATCAGAGATGCTTAGTTTTACAGTTCTCAAACTGTGGATTTGTGTCTCCAGCGGTACATGCTTGTTAACAGCAAAAATGTTTTAAATAAATAATATATAGAGGTGAGAAATAACAGACCACGACTCTATTGTCCCTCTGCAAATATGTGTACACAAAGTCAATCCCTTACCTCTCTCTAAAAGTGCAAAGTTTCAAAAAGTTCAATAAAAAGAAGAAGAAGTAGAAGCAGTCTGGAGATAAATGTGAAAAGCAAAGGGCATACGCTTATGTTTTGTTAAAATATTATATGTTTGCTGATGAAGAAAAAAATCTAGAATACTTAACATTGTTGTTTTAGTTAAATAAAACAATTTAAATGTCTGTCTGGTGATGTTCTCCTCCAAATATGGCATGGTAAGAAAATCCTCCAAAAATTTATGATTAACCTGTTGAATTGGAGATAGTTCACCACACAATGACTTCATAAATAGCTGCTTCAATTACTGTTGGTAAATGAAGTAACCAATCATTAATTTCCTGGTATAGCTGTAAAACTAATCTTAAAAGTTTTCAAAATAAATCACTGTTTAAAAATGTATAGTGTGTACCTTCTGTGATACAGAAGGGCCAGGGACTGGTGATAGAGTGGTAATGGGGAAATATATAAACCCTAGTCAAATTAAGGCATGGTTCCCTGTAGACCAGGGAGGGTTGCTACTGGTTAATTGGAGCACCTGTAGTCAATTAAGGCCCTGTCAGAAACCTAACAAAACCCCTGCTTCAGGCAGTTAGGGGAAGAGAAGGAAGGAGAGAGGACTGGAGCTTGGAGGTATGCTGAGATTTGAAAGACCAGAGAACTGACATAAGGGAGACCCTGCCCAGCAGGGCAGGGAGACTCCCTTCCCCAGAGTCTAAGGACTGAGGGTAACCGCACCCAAGGAGGATGAGGATAAGAAACGTGCAGGGGCTGAGAGAGGCTGGGACTCAGAGTGAGGAGCAAACCCAGATCCTTCCTCTGCTTCCCACCTCTACCACCTTCCCAGACCACTAGTGGGACCCTCAGTGCCCAAGAGCAGGGGCAAGGAGTGGTGTCTTAACCCCACATCCAAAAAAAGCGTGAGACCCACCGTACAAATATTGGCCATCTTATTACATGTGATGTTAACAGTGGGATTTCTACACAGTGAACATAATCCAGGGTGGATCACAACCACCCTGCTCCAAGATGGAGGACGTGGTCAGAGCACTGGTGTAAGACACTGCTGCCCAGCAGGAGGTTACCCGGGTCCAGGCAGCTGCCCAACATGAGGCCATGCAGCTGCAGCAAGAGGCCAATCACCTGCTGATGACCCAGGCCACCCAAGACTGGGCTATGATGCAGGAACTAGAGAACCAGGTGAAGGTCCTTACAGAGCTGAGCCACAGATATGATGGGACGCAGACCATATGGGCCAGCTCCTGCCTGCAGAAAATGACCCAGGAGGATGATGTGGAGGCATGCCTCCTGGCCTTTGAGAAGACAGCCTCGCAGGAGGCCTGGACCTGAGATTTTTGTGCGGGGAGACTCAGAAGGCCTACTAAGATATGACTGCAGAGGAGGCAGCAGGTTACCCCCAGCTGAAGGCAGAGATCCTAGCCAGGGCAAAGGTAATGATGGCCTAGCAAGCCCAGAGTTTCCATGAATGGCAGTACTGCGAAGCTAAGACCTCAGTCACAACTGTTTGACTTAATCCACCTAGTGGAAGTGGTTATGCTCAGAGGCTCTCAGCTCAGAGAAACTGACTGAGCTTCTGGTGCTGGACTGCTATACGTGGGGACTACCCTTGGGCCTCCAAGACTGAGTAGGCCAGAATGACCCCTCCAACTATGACAAACTGGTCACCCTTATAGAGAAACAACTGGCAGCTTGTGAACTTTTCGAAACCCCGGGAGGTGAAACACAGCATTTCAGGAAACCAGTCCCAACCATGAGGTCCCACATCATCGAGAATTCCAAGAAAGCCACAGCACGAAGAACAGGCACCAAGAAGCAGCCTGAGGCCCCAAAGGGAACTGGAGGTCTTGCGGGGAGAAAGCTGGGGGAGTGCATCAGAGGGCCCAAAACAGAGGACAACCTCTGGGATGAGATATTGCTGTTATGAGTGTGAGGAGTTGGGGCACAATAGTAGCCCAGTGCCCGAACAGGGAGGAGTCCATGCAATGCAACCTGGGGGATCCCAGAGACCAATGTGGCCTAATCAGCCTGATGGGAATCACGACAGTGCCACATGAGCACACCAGGCTGGTAAAGATGAACAGCATCCAGATCATAGTTTTGGTGGACTCTGGGAATGCTGTCACATTGGTCTCAGGGAAGTTAGTGGGGCAAGACCAACTGAGCGGGGCCAAGAACACAGTCCATGACACAGTAAATTTCTACCCCACAATTCCAATACAGATTGAGATCCAAGGAATCACTACCAAGTTGACTGCAGAGGTGGTCCCCAAGCTCCCCCACCCAGTCTTAAATGGCAGGGACTCTGATGGGTTTGAGAGCCCCCGCCACTGAGTTAGGGGAGGGAAGTAAACTCCAAGCAGAGTTCAAGGCACCCATGGATGGCCCTATCACAATTTTTGCTGGGTTTTCTTCAGAGTTATTTTCATCCCGCAGGAAGTCCTGGAAATCCAGATGGGAAAGGAGGGCAGACAAAATATTAGGAACCAGGATTTTGGCGGCAAAATCAGAGAGCTGCCCTGGTTGGGAGGATGCCCTGTGAAGACCCAGAGATGGCCCCCAGGATAAGCAGAAGCACCCCAAGAGAAGGAGGGGAGCCCAATCCAACAGAATCAGGCCAGATCAGATGCATCCCACAAAGTGGGTATGAGTCCACGAAAGCTTATGCTTCAATACTTTTGTTAGTCTTTACGGTGTTACAGGACTCTTTGTTGCTCTTGCAGATCCAGACTAACACAGCTACCTCTCTGAGTAATTGGAATAAAACACAACATGATTTTATAGAAGATAGATCGTGCCACACCAGCCTGATAGTTTTTGTTCTTTTGTTTGTTTTGAGAAGATAACCTATTTTCTAAACAAAGGAAATGCAGTAGATCTAATCTACCTGGATTACAGTAAGGCATTTTGTATAGTTCCACATGGGAAATTATTAGTGGAATTGGAGAAGATGGGGATTAATCCAAGAACTGAAAGATAGGTAAGGAACTGGTTAAAGGAAAGACTACAATAGGGCATTCTGTCAGGCTGCAGGGAGGTTACTAGTAGAGTTCCTCAGGGATTAGTTTTGGGACTAATCTTATTTAATATTTTCATTAATGACCTTGGTATAAAAAGTGGGTGTGCACTAATAAAATAGAATTTTATTGTCCATACAGAGGAGGACCAGAATATTATACAAGAAGAGTTGGATGACCTTGGAAACTGGAAAAATAGAAATGGGATTAAATTGAATAGTGCAAACTGCAGGGTCTTGCACTTAGGGACTAACAATAAGAATTTCTGCTTTAAGATGGGTTTGTATCAGTTGGAAGCGATAGAGGAGGACAAAGACCTAGGTGTACTGGTTGATCACAGGATGACTATTAGCCACCAGTGTGCTGTAGCCAGGAAAAAGTCTAAAGCAATACTAGGATGCACCAAGTGAGGTATTTCCAATAGAGAAATATATGATACCGTTATACCAGGCACTGGTGAGACCTTATCTGGAACACACTGCAATTCTGGTTTCCCATATTTAAGAAAGATGTATTCAAACTGGAACAGGTGCAGAGAAGGGCTACTAGGATGATCAGAGGAATGAAAAACATCATCTTATGAGAGGAGATTGAAGGAGCTTGCCTTGTTCAACCTAACCAAACTAAGGCTGGGGAGGAGATATGACTGCTCTCTATAAGTACATCACAGGGATAAACGCACTGGGTGAGAAAGGAGTTATAAGTTAAATAACAATGTGGACACAAGCACAATTGGATATAAACTAGTCATCAGCAAGTTTAGAGTTGAAATTATATGAAGGCTTTTACCCATCAAAGACAGTGAAGTCCTGGAACAGCCTTCAAGGGGAGCAGCAGGGTGGGGGTGGGGGAAAACTAACTAGTATCAAAATCGAGCTTGATTAAGTGTCTACATCCGACCCAGTAACTCCTGGAAGGATTTCAAGTTGCAGGCAGTGGTACTGGAGTGTACATCACCACCTCATCCTTCAAAGAGGAAGACAGATTTGTAGGAGGGAACCATTATCTTATGATGCTTCCTCTTGAGCCTGTGCCTCCTAATGTTGTTCTCTCTCTCATTCTAGTGCAGGGGTCTCCAAACTATGGCCCGAGGGCTGGATTTGGCCCGCGGCTTCGATTTTTCCAGCCCTCCAGCTGAGCAGGCATGCTGAGCAGGCACATGGAGAAACTGCTGCTCCCTCTCCCCCACCTCCCCACTAGCTGCTGCCAGCGGCCCCATGTGCAGAGGTGTGAGTGCCTCTATGACAGCGGCTGGAGGAGTAAAGGTGGAGGGGCCCGCGGAAGCAGCCAGAGGAGCGAAAGGGGCAGATTTTGCATATATATTTGCCTATACTGAATTTTTTCACAGTCACTTCGGCCCGCAAAGCCCCTTCAAAAATCTAACATGGTCCTCGTCTCATAAAGTTTGGAGACCCCTGTTCTAGTGGGCTAGTCGGCATCTAACTGGTGAAGGGAATATAGTCATTTGTGGGCAATATGAGAGGGAGAGCAGCTTCTCTAGGGGGTCTAGATCAGGGACCCCGAATGCCAATACGAAGATGGGAAGCTAAAGGGACAGGATTAAGAAAATGCTGAGGCCTGAGGAGACATCTGCTAAGGCATATTAGGACATCTCAGAGATATTTAGGAACTCTGGGACCCCTAAAGTCTGCTGATAGTGATCTGGGAGTTGCAGTATTCAGAGACTCCTTAGGAAGTCGATGGGAATGAACGTCTAGAGCAGTGGTTTTCAAACTGGGGTGCGCGCACCCCCAGGGGTGCGCGAGACCACTGCCGGGGGTGCGCAGCCCTGGCAGCTGGAGGAGCCGGGCGGCCCCGGCGGCAGGAGGAGCAGGATGGCTCCTCCTGCTGCGGCGGCCGCCGCAGCGCTTGCAAAAGAGCTGCTGGGGCAGCCCAGCTCCTCCTGTCTTATTGGAAACTCGGGAGGTTTCCAATAAGGCAGGAGGAGCCGGGCTGCCCCAGCAGCTCCTCTGCAAGAGCCGTGGCAGCAGCCCCAGCCAGAGGAGCTGCATGCCGCGCCTGCAGCATCGGGAGCTGTGCGCCGTGGCTGCAGCCCCGGCCGGAGGAGCTGCGCACCGGGAGCTGCACGCTGTGGCTGCAGCGCCGGGCGAAGAAGCCACGCGCCACAGCTGAGACCTGGCCCTGCACACCGCGGCTGAGACCCGGCCCCAGGAGCTGTGCCCCATGCACCGCAGCTGAGACCCTGCCCCAGGCACCGGGCCCCACGGCTGAGACCCAGCCCCAGGCGCCGGGCCCCACGGCTGAGACCTGGCCCCAGGAGCCGGGCCCCATGCACCGCGGCTGAGACCCAGCCCCGGGAGCCGGGCCCCGCGCATCGCAGCTGAGACCCGGCCCCAGGAGCTGGGCCCCACGGCTGAGACCCGGCCCCAGGAGCCAAGCACCACGGCGGAGATGGGCCTTAGGAGCTGGGTGCCACAGCGAGGACTGGCCCCAGGGGAGCAATTAGGATGTTAGGGGACAAGGACGGGGGGTTAGAAGGGAGCAGTTGGGGGGGAAGTGGGAGGGAGTGGCTGGATGGGGGTGGGGCTTTCTCCGTGGGGGTGCTTACTCAAAAAACTTTTTCTACGGGGGTGCGCAGTCAAAAAAGTTTGGAGACCCTGGTCTAGAGAAGGGACTCAGCCTGATTCTGGAGAGGAAGAGTGGCCAGGGGAGGAGGAGGACTAAGTGCTCTCAGTGTTAGGATAGGACATTACCAGCAGCAAGGGTTTAATTCTGATTGGTGTCAGAGGCATTGGTACCAAGGTCAGTGCTGGGGACTCAATGTCAGGAGATGGTAAAGGTCTGTTGGTACTAATACCGAGCTCAGTACCAACTGTGTCAGTGACAGAATGGCCTTGGTCCAACTCGGAATCAGGCTTGGCAAAGTCAGCCACACCAGGGTGAGCAGGCCTCAGTGCTTGGATTTAGAAGAGTAAGAATGCCCATCACTTTCATTTTCTTTGCTCTCCCTTCAGGTAAAGAGGATAGGTACCATGTGTCGCTCACAGAGCAGTGATCAGATCTGCCCTGCACTGATGAGGTGAAGGTGGTACTGTGCTTTAGCTCCCAGCCAGTGTGGGACTCAGTTTGGAGAGCTGAGGATGACTATCTGAAGGGGATGCAGGCCTGTTCTCGGTACTCGCATTGGACGCCTTCCAGGAAGAATCCCTACTTACAGGGCCCTGAAGGAGTGGGGTCTTTGGGAGAAAAGTCCTTTTGTGGAGTCAGAGGAACACCTCCCAGTCTGATGCTCCTCTCATGGATTGCTCCAGTAGCTGAGCTTTAGCTGGATATCTCCGGTGCCAGCACACACAGCCATAGTCTGGAATGTGGCTTTCACCCAAAGAGAAGAGACACTGGCCATGTCCATTGGTTAATAGGATAAGTCCATCACATGGCTTGAGGACCCAGGGTTTAGGCTGTGTGATTGGACAGGAAGGTGCCTCAGCGCTGAGTGTAGTTAGGGCAGGAGTGGGTAAACTACGACTCGCAGGCCACATATGGCCCCCCAGCCATTTTTATCTGGCCCGCAAGATTGGGCCGGGAAGTGGTGCCACTGGCCCCGCGCTCCCAGCCCGGGGTGCCAGGCTGAGCATGGCAAGGCACAGGGCCCTGCACTCCCGGTCCGGGGGCCAGGCCGATTGCTGTGAGCTGCGGGGCCCTGTGCCTGGCTGAGCACGGTAAGCAAGTTGGGGGCGGGGGCGGGCTTAAGTGGTGAGGTCCCAGGGGGTAATGGTTAGGGTGGCGGGAGGGTTTCAGGAGGGGGCAGTCAAGGAACAAAAAGCAGAGGGGCTAGATAGGGGGTGGGTCCTGGGGGAGCAGTTAAGAGTTGGAGGGTCTCCGGCAGGGGCAATCAGGGGACAAGGAATGGGGCAGGGGGTTCTGAGGAGGTTCTGAGGGGGGCAGTCTTCAGGCAGAAAATGGGTGGGGGTTGGATAGGGAGCAGGGCCAGGCTGTTTGGAGAGGCACAGCCTTCCCTACCTGGCCCTCCGCACAATTTTGAACCCTAGTGTGGCCCTCAGGCCAAAAAGTTTGCCCAACCCTGCTATATGCCTTCAGGTGTGGGAGGGCTCAAGAACATGCATGGCCCCAATACACACCGCAGGTCAAGAGATCTCAACCTCGTACATGAGGTGCACATACCACAAGTGGGATCCGCACAGACAGAATTTTCTGCACAAATGCCCACCTCTCTCCCAGCTGTCCAGCACTGTGGTCCCTGGCAGACTGACCCCCACGGCACAGTCAGGAGCTCCCACCCCATGTGGCCTCAGGAAACACTCATCCCCTGGCATCACTGGGTGTAACAGGCTTCCTAAGGGCTTCATCTGAGTTGCAGTCACACCCCACAGACTCCTGCCACACAGAGAAACCAGGCACTCACCCCATGGTTCTCGGGGAGCGGGGGTGCCTCACACTCCATTCCCCCACCCCCACACAGCTACAGGAGCAAGTAAACCACAGTCCACATGCCCCTACTGACAGACACCAGACCCAGCTGTAACTGACTTGAGACCAGCACACGCCGCTCGGTATGTTCCACCTACTGCCCCTGGGGAGAATCCAGGCATTGGCCAGCCCCACTCTGACATGACACAGCTGCCCACAGGGACACAGCTGTCACATGTCCCAAGCACATCCCACCCCAGAGCAACTTGCCCTCCACCCCCTCCTGACCCATAGAAACCCTGCCCTGAGCACCCTGCTCTCAACCCCGTCCATCCCCCCTGCTCCACAGTACCCTGTCTTCCACCGCCTCCTGCCCCACAGCACACTGCCTTCCAGCTCTTCCTGCCCTGTAACACTCTGCCCTCCACCCTGCCTGCTCCACAGGACCCTGTGTTCCACCTCCTCCTGCCCCACAGCACCTGGCCTTCTAGCTCCTCCTGCTCTGCAACACTCTGCCCTCCACTCTGCCTCCTCCACAGCACCCTGCTCTCCATCTCCTGCCCCATAGCACCCTTCCCTCCACCTCTGCTACTCCACAGCACCCTGCCCTCCACCCCTCCTGCACTGAGCACCCTGCTCACCAAAACCCACCCCACAGCATCCTGCCCTCCACCCCCACCTGCCCCATGGTGCCTTGGACACTGATACCCACCCTTCCACAC
Source organism: Dermatemys mawii (assembly GCA_007922305.1). Classification (NCBI taxonomy): domain Eukaryota; kingdom Metazoa; phylum Chordata; order Testudines; family Dermatemydidae; genus Dermatemys; species Dermatemys mawii. Next base: position 1,047,522 of record ML677410.1, read on the forward strand.
AAGCCTGGCTAGTGACAGAAAGGCCCATGAACACACCCAAGCAGAGGGCAGCTGAATCCGGTTTTGCCCCAGTAATCGGGTGAATGATTAGCCAGGCTCAGCTCCTGGCCTGGTTCCAGAAGGACTGTGAATACTAAGGAGCAGCCCTGCAGCAGAGCTGGGGAGAGGCTGTGCTGGGAATATCAATCAGGGCCACTTGGATCGCCAGCCGGCCACGCAAACAGCCAGGGCTTCGGTGTTAATAAAATCCCCACGCAGCCCCCCTGGCCGAGTCAGGGCCAGGCCAATGCGGAGCTCCATGCTATGCTGCAGGGGCACAGCAACAGGCAAATGGGAACCCTGCCAGGGGCGCAGGGCAGACGATCCCTCGCACAAAGCACAAAGGAGGGCCTGACAGCGGGGCACTCCCAGGCAGCTCTTGCTCCCAGCAGTGTGTGGTGCTAGCTGCAGGTGCAGCCATAAGCACGGCATGGCGGTAGCATGGGGGCGGTGCGAGTGTAGCACGCTGCATGGGATCGATGTACACAGATTAGAGACACACACACACACCAGGGGCACAGGCGCCTTCCACGGACTGCACCCAGGAGCAGCCTGTAGGCCAGGGGGTCTCTAACTGGGAGTCTGGGCACCTCAGGGGTTAACAAAGTTATTACATGTGGGGGTCACCCCAAACCTCGCTTTGCATCCAGCATTTATAATGGTTTAAATATATCAAAAAGTGTTTTTAATTGCTAAGGGGGGTCACACTCAGGGCTTGCTATCTGAAAAGGGTCACCAGTACAAAAGTTTGAGAACCACTGCTCAGGCCATGTTGAGCCAGAGCCTGAGTGACATCTGTGCCCTGCCGGCTCTTCACCCAGGGCTCCACTCTGTCCCATCTTGCTGATTGGGAAGCTGCATCACAGACAGATCCAGCTCTACTCTGCTCATCCCAGGCCCCGTGAAAGATCCCCAGCCACACAGCAGCTTCCTCATGGGATGCTACCCCTTGGCACAGCTGCTCCAGGCCCTGGGGCTGTGACTACCATGGGCAGCTCTGCAGCCATTTGCACTAACCTGCAGGTACTCACAGAGCACTAGGCCAGAAACCCACTCTTCCCAGTCCCTAGGTCCCAGGAGCAGCAGGAGGGTGACAGCCCCAGCACCCAGCTCCAGAGCAGAGGGGGAGTAACAGCCAAGAGGAAGTGGAAGGCTCCAGAGCCAGCATGGGACAATGTGCTCTGGGCAGCTGGAACTGCCTGTAGTACGGCTAGGATCTCTGGGGCAAAGCCAGTCCCCAGGCAACACAGATACCAGGGGTAACCTGTCCCACTCAAAGCACAGCTGCCAGGATCTCACAAATCCTGATGGGCCCCACTCCCAGAGAATTACATGCAGACTCAGCATCACCCCCACACTCCAGAGTATAGGCCGGACAAGACCTCCACACTGCCTTCTGTCCAGAGTACAGGCCAGACACAGCCCTGCAGAGCCTCCCGCCGGGATATGGGCCGGGCATGGCCCTTGCAGTGCCTCCCGCCTGGCACACAGGTCGGGCATGGCCCTTACGGCACCTCCCGCCCAAGGCACAGGCCGGGCACAGTCCTCGCGGCCTCCCACCCCAGGTATGGCCCAGGCATGGCCGTTGCAGCACCTCCCGCCTGAGCTACGGTCCGGGCATGGTCCCCATGCTGCTTCCTGCCCGGGATACAGACCGGGCACAGACCTTGCAGCACCTCCTGTCCAAAGTATGGGCTGGGCATGGCCCCCACGCTGCCTCCTGCTGGGGTTATCGGCTGGGCATAGCCCCCGTGGAGATTCCTACCCAGGGTATGGGCCAGACACAGCCCCCACCCTGCCTCCTGCCTAGAATACAGGCCAGACACAGCCTCCGTGCAGCCTCCCACCCAGGGTACAGGCCAGGCATGAACCCCACGGCACCTTGGGTACAGGCTGGGTCTGGCCCCCACGCTGCCTCCTGCTCGGGGTATGGGCTGAGCATGGCCTCCATGAAGACTCCTGCCCCAGTACAGGCTGGGCATGGCCTTTGCAGCACCTCCTGCCCAGGGTATGAGCTGCACAGGTGCCCATGCCATCTCCCTAAGGTACAGATGTGACAAAGTGGAAATTTTTGTTATTAATCCTATGTGCACCTCAGTTTCCTCCTGTCATTTCATATGGCTACCCAGTGGGGGGAAAGAGATTACATTTGATCTGAGGGCAGGCTAAGCGCCATAAGTGCAGGCTCTGGAGGAAGCTTGTAGCTCTCATGCCTGGGAACCAACTAAGGAAGGGAGCCAGGGAGACACAGAGCCTAAAAATAGAACTCACTCCAGCTTGGCTAGTGAATTGCTCTGGCCTGACTATAATGGACTGTGAAAGTGGTTCCCAAAGTGGGGTCTGCCAAGGACTATGCACGGGTCTGTCCTTGAGCCAGGGCTGAAACAGCGTCCCCGCACCTTTGCCGCATTGAGGACTCTGTTTCAGAACAAAAGAGCATCCTCTGCACTCCATGACTCTCCCTCTCTGTGCATGAGCGGTCAGGCTGGCAGGGGGATTCCGGTAGTACCAGACAGGAAAGGGGCCTGGGACAATTAAGCAGATACCAAAGAGGTCCTTGGCAGAAAAAATCTTGGGAATAACTGGATGAGGCTTTAACTTTCCTCTCTGTGCTATCCTAAGGCTGTCCTGTGCTGGGTCCAGCTGGCTGATTGACAGCACTGTGGAGTGTCATTGCAATGCTGGGTGAGCTCTTGATGTGAAGCCGTAGAAGTTCAGTCTTGCAGAGGGTGAGGCTGCATGGCGATCCTGGGAGAAGAGAGCCCTTCGGGGTCTGCCACATTGAGGGGTTCCTCATAGAGACTGTTCCACAGTGGAGGGCATACTACCCATCCTCTGACTCTGTGACAACAAGCTGTACACAATCCCAGAGTCATCACAATGCTGAGGTACCAGCTGAACATGACCCCCCACCCCCCATCACCTCTTTCACGGAAACCCCCCAGGGTCAGCCTCCCAGCTTCACCACCTCCTCAGACTGGACCTCTGGGCCTGCAATCCACCTGCTGCACCCCCTGAGCTCCGCTTAGCAAGTTCAACTGAAACACATTCTGATGGAGACTTCTTCATTCTGTGGGGATCAATGCACCTTGCCCAGCATTGGCAGTGACACTCACCCAGCACTGTTGACACAGTCGGGTATATTAGTTAGCTGGGCACAGCATAGGAAGGCTTTAGGGTAGCACCGAGGAAGGAAGGGTAAAGCATAGTCCATCCTGGCCAGCCCAGAGCCCTTGCTCAAGCTCTGTCTCTCTCTGACTCCTCCTTAGTCAGTTGCCAGGTGAGAGCCCTGACTCATTCCTGCAGCCACCTCTGGTCCCCTTTCCATGCCCCTTAAGAATATAAGAACATAAGAATGACCAAACTGAGTCAGACGAAAGGTCCATCCAGCCCAGTATCCTGTCAAATGACAGTGGCCAATGCCAGGAGTGAGTAAACATAATAGGCAATGATCAAGCGATCTCTTTCCTGCCATTTATCCACATTAAATTTCATTTGCCATTTTGTTGCCCAATCACTTAGTTTTGTGAGATCTTTTTGAAGTTCTTCACAGTCTGCTTGGGTCTTAACTATCTTGAGCAGTTTAGTATCATCTGCAAATTTTGCCACCTCACTGTTTACCACTTTCTCCAGACCATCTATGAATAAGTTGAATAGGATTGGTCCTAGGACTGAACCTTGAGAAACACCACTAGTTACCCCTCCCCATTCTGGAAAATTTACCATTTATTCCTACCCTTTATTTCCTGTCTTTTAACCAGTTCTCAGTCCATGAAAGGCTCTTCCCTCTTATCCCATGACAACTTAATTTACATAAGAGCCTTTGGTGAGGGACCTTATCAAAGGCTTTCTGGAAATGTAAGTACACTATGTCCACTGGATCCCCCTTGTCCACATTTGTTGATCCCTTCAAACTCTAACAGATTAGTAAGATATGATTTCCCTTTACAGAAACCATGTTGAGTTTTGCCCAACAATTTATGTTCTTCTATGTGCCTGACAATTTCATTCTTTACTATTGTTTCAATTTATTTGCCCAGTACTGACATTAGACTTACCGGTCTGTAATTGCCAGGATCGCCTCTAAAGCCATTTTTAAATATTAAAGTTACATTAGCTATCTTCCAGTCATTGGATACAGAAGCTGATTTAAAGGACAGGTTACGAACCATAGTTAATAGTCCGCAATTTCACATCTGAATTCTTTCAGAACTCTTGGGTGAATGCCATCTGGTCCTGGTGACTTGTTACAGTTAAGTTTATCAATTAATTCAAAAACCTCCTCCAGTGATACCTCAATCTGTGACAATTCCTCTAATTTGTCACCTACAAATAACGGGTCATGTTTGGGAATCTTCCTAATGTCCTCAGCTGGGATGACTGAAGCAAAGAATTCATTTAGTTTTTCCACAATGACTTTATCATCTTTAAGTGCTCCTTTGTTCTCGAGCTGGGGTCTGTGCTCAGAACCCCTGCTAAGAGCTGGGAAATCCCTCTCCCCCTAGGTCATTGGTTGCTAGGTGTCCATGCCCTGGTGACTAGCTTTGTGGTTGTTTTCTCAGATTCTTCACTGATATGGGTTCAGCCACGGTCCATCCTTTTCTAATGACTCAGATAGATGTACCACATTTCATACTCATGTCTTAGCTTGCCCTGAGAGCAAACAGTCCTATCCACCACCACTGTGTACCACCACTACTCATAGTGGAAACTGAGCCACACATCGGCTTCATAAAAATATTACAGACAAATCCCACTTCATCACAACCTCCCCACCCACACACGCACCCCTTACACCTGGGTACAGGCTTGTCAGCCCCACTTCACTTTCCACCATGAGTACAGGCTGGTCACAGCTCTGATGTAATCTCCCCCTAGGACACAGGCAGCACATGGTCCCTGTCTCACCTCCCCCTGAAGCACAGGTGACACACAGGTAGAGGATGTACACGGCTCCCATGTCACCTCCCCCAGGGTACAGACAACACACCGCAGCCATGTCATTTCACCTTGTCCCCATTTCACCAGTCCCCATTTCACCATCCTTATGGTACAGGCAGCATATGGCATCCATGGCACATCCCCCAGGGTGGAGGCAGCATACGATGCCCATGTTATCTCCCCCGGGGTACAGGCAGCACATGGTGCCCATTTCATCTCCCTTACAGAACAGGCTGCACACGGCATCCATTTCAACTCCCCCACAGTACAGGAGGCACATGGTGCCCCTGTCACCTTTCCTAGGGTACAGGCAGCATACAACATCTATGTTACCTCCCCCTGGGGTACTGGCAGCACACGATGCCCATTTCACCTCCCTTATGGTACAGGCTGCACACAGCATCCATTTCAACTCCCCCATGGTACAGGCAGCACATGGTGCCCATTTCACTTCCCACGGGGTACAGGCGGCACACAGTGCCCATGCTACCTCACCCCTGGGATACAGACTGATCATGGTACCCAGTGTCTGTTCATTCCTGGATAACAAGGTGTGCATGGTCCGCTTCTGCTGCATATGCACCAGGTGGGCACCGAGGGCAAGTGAGCCCTCAGAGACCTGGATGCTGCTCAGGAAAGGAATCTCCAACTCCGGTGTTGGGAAACCCCAGTCTGTTCTCAGACCAGGACTTGTCAGTCCCTGTGAGGCTTGTGTTTGGGGTGCAGTCCCGTGCAAAGGGACTCCCTGGGCTCCCGTTCAGGGGTCGAACACATCTTGCTGTGTCTCCAGGTAAACAACCACCAACTTCCCCTCAGAACTGCACCCCATTCCCATCGCCACCTCCCTGCTCCCTTGTTCCCCTTCCAGCTCTCAGGACGGCTACCAGTTGCCCCTGCTCAGGAGTCAGCCAAGCTACAGCCGGGTCTCTCACTCCCCTACCTCAGCCCCCACCCACCCAAATCCTGCAGTGCTGTGTCCTGGCCCTGCTGCTTCCCATGCTCTGGGCTCCCCTTGCGTTCTCTGCTTCCTGATGTTTTCAGCTCTCCCTTGTTTAGTATCCTCACTGAATTTCACATGGGTTCTGTTTCTCTCCCCTGGAGATCATTAAGGGAAAAATATACTCAGCTGCATCCTAGCACTGCTCCCTATAGCCGCCCTCCCACAGCCCAGTTCCCAGAGCCCTGTGTCATGCTCCATCAGCTGGGGTCACGCCATGCCAGTGTCACAGCCAAACAGCCCTGGTCAGACATATGGCGTGTGCTTCTCACCCACACACTGGCATTCTCAGGGAGGGAAAAGCCAGATCAGCTTGGGGTGTGTTCCCAGTGCTGCCTCAGTGCCCCATGTTCCTGGACCATTTTGCCACTATTTTATTGTTTATGACTGGCCTTACGAAAACCCCTTGACCCTGCACCACTGGCCAGCGGGCAGCTTTGCCAGGCACCTTCCGATGCCAGTGCCTGCAACGACTGCAGAATTTAAGTTCGCTTTCTAAGAGACGCGTTCAGTGTTTAGCTGGCAAGATTACAATAGCTGCTACATGCCTGAGTGCAGCCAATGCTGCTCCAGCCTCCTGAGCTCTGCTGAGGCTCAGAGCTCAGTCAAACAACTGGGAACTAATAAGATGGGTGCAGATCTTGGGGCTGCAGGGGCTCAGATTCAGGTAGACCTGAGCATCCTGGGGAAAAGGACCTGAAACATGGAGGCTCGTCAAGGTGTGGAGTAGCAGAGACAAGCAGCTAGGGAGTGGGGAGATGGGTGGTCCCTCCCTCCACCACCTCAGGAAGAGGCTGGTGGTGAGAAAGCAGCCAAAAAAGGGAAGCAGGTTCTCGCCAGCCACGGACAGTTGGGCAGAGGCCAGGGACTGGAGGATTGGAGGACTGGAGGATCTGGTCCAAGAGGTGAATACAGCCGACCCGTAATTCAATTTAACACCCTTGGAGGGGGATAATACCCACCCACCCCCACTCCCCACAAAAAAACCCCACCCTGGTAACACGTACCTTTAAAAAGGGGGACTACACAAGAACGAGGATGCTTGTTACACAGAAAATAAAAGAAACAGTCACAAGGGATAAATGCCTACAACCAGCATAAGAACTGTTTAAAAATACCAAGACTCACAATAGCCCTATAGCCCTAATCAGAAAAAGCAACAAGAAGCTCAGAAGAATTCCACAATGGCTAAACAGCAGAGGAATGGAGGCCACTAGAGGCAAAAAATGCATCCTTTGATATGTGGAAGCCAAATCCTAGTGCGGATAAAAAGAAAACACACAAAATCTGGCAAGTTAGTGTAAAAGTATAAGGCAGGCCAAGAAAGCATTCACAAGAAGATGCAAAAACTAACAGTAAGAATTTTTTTAAATATATCAGAAACAGGAAGACTGACAAATAACCAGTGGGGCCACTGGACAATTGAGGTAAAGGAATACTCAAGGAAGGCAAGACCATTGCAGAGAAGCTAATTTTTCCATTGGTTTTCAAAAAGGATACTCGAAAGGCTAGCTCTGATGTGGATAACAAATCTAAAGTACTTCCCCACACTGATGTCGCAGTACAAATTGAACAGATTAATAAACTAAACAGTGATAAGTCACCAGGCCCAGATGGTATGGTCTGAGAGTTATGAAGAAACTCAAATATGAAATTGCAGAAGTATTAACTGTGGTACATGTAACCTATCACTGAAACAAGCTCCTGGAGCAGATGACTGGAAGGTAGCTAATGTAATGCCAATTTTTAAAAAGGGCTCCAGAGGCAATACTGGCAATTACAGGGCAGTGAGCCTAACTTCAGGACAGACAAATTGGCTGATACTATAATAAAGAACAGAGTTATCAGACCATCAGTTATCAGTTGTGGAAGAGTCAACACAACTTTTGTAAAAGGAAATTGAGCCTCATGGATCTATTAAAATTCTTTGAGGTGGCAACAAGCATGTGGACCAGGGTGGATATTGTGTACTTGGATATCGTGGATATCGTGTACTTGGACTTTCCGATATGGTGGATATCTTTCAGATAGGGTGGATATCGTGTACTTGGACTTTCAGAAAGCATTTGACAAGGTCCCACCCCAAAAGCTCTTTAGCAAAGTAACCTGTGACTGGGTAAGAGGGAAGGTCCTCTCATGGATCAGTAACTGGTTAAAGAGCAGGAAACAAAGGGCAGGAATAAATCATCAGTTTTCAGAATGGACAGAGGTGAACAGCAGGATCCCCCAAGGGTCTGCACTGGGACCAGTGCTATTCAACATATTAATGATCTGGAAAATGGAAATCACAAAGTTTGCAGATGATACAAAATTATTCAACATAGGCGAAGGTTTCTAACCATCAGAGGAGTGAAATTCTGGAATATCCTTCCAAGAAAAGCAGTGGGGGCAAAGGACTTATCTGGCTTCAGGATGAAGCTTGATAAGTTTATGAAGGAGATGGTGTGATGGGATAACAATTTTGGCAATTGATCTTTGACTATGGAAATAGATGGGCCTGGTGGTATACGATGGAAAGTTGGAGGGAATGGGATCTAAGATACTACAGAGAATTCTTTCCTGGGTGTCTGGCTGGTGAGTTTTGCCCACGTACTCAGGGTTCAGCTGATCACCATATTTGGGGTCGGGAAGGAATTTTCCTCCAGGGCAGATTGGCGGAGGCCCTGGAGGTTTTTCGTCTTTCTCTGCAGCAGGGGGCATGGGTCACTTGCTGGAGGATTCTCTGTACTTTGAAGTCCTTAAACCAAGATTTGAGGACTTCAATAGCTCACATATAGGTGACAGGTATATTGTAGGAATGGGTGGGTAAAATTCTGTGGCCTGCATTGTGCAGGAGGTCAGACTAGCTGATCATAATGGTCCCTTCTGACCTTAGAGTCTATGAGTCAATGAGTTAATTCTAAAGCTGAGTGCAAAGAGTTCCAAAGGGATCTCACAAAACTGGGTGAGTGGGCAACAAAATGGGAGATGAAATTCAATGTTAATATGCAAAGTCATGAACACTGAAAAACATTACGACTATACATATAAAATGATGGGGTCTAAATTAGCTGTTGCCACCCGAAAAACAGATCTCAGAGTCATTGAGGCTAGTTCTCTGAAAACAGCAGCACAGCAGAGGTCAAAAAAGCTAACAGAATGTTAGGAACCATTAGGACAGTGACAGCAGAGGTCAAAAAAGCTAACAGAATGTTAGGAACCATTAGGACAGTGATAGAAAATAAGACAGAAAATAAGATAAATCCAATATATAAATCCATGCTGCACCCACACCTTGAGCATTACGTGCAGTTCTGGTCACCTCATCTCAAAAAGGATATAGTGGAACTGGAAAAGATTCAGAGAAAGGCAACAAAAATTATCAAGGGTGGGGAACGGCTTCACTACAAGGAGAGATTTTGGCGGTTCATCTTAAAAAAGAGAAACCTGGGGGGAATATGACAGAGGTCCATAAACTCATAAATGATGCAGAGAAAATGATTAGAAAAGTATTAGTTATCCTTTCCCACAATACAAAAACTAGGGGTCACCCAAGAAAATTAACAGGCAGCAGGTTTAATAAATAAATACCTTTTCACATAAGTCTCAGTCAACCTGCAGTAAATATGCCCAATGGCCTGTGAGAGGATGTTAGATGGCGTGTGATCTGAGTTACTACAGAGAATTCTTTCCTGGGCTTCTGGCTGGTGAGTCTTGCCCACATGCTCAGGGTTTAGCTGATTGCCATATTTGGGATCAGGAAGGAATTTTCCTCCAGGGCAGATTGACAGAGGCCCTGGGCAGGGGTTGCCTTCCTCCGCAGCACAGGGCACGATTCACTTACTGGAGGATTCTCTGCACCTTGAAGTCTTTAAACCATGATTTGAGGACTTCAATATCTCAGATATAGGTTAGGGATTTACTACCAGAGTGGGTGGGTGAGATTCTGAGGCCTGCGTTGTGCAGGTCAGACTAGATGATCGTGATGGTCCCTTCTGACCTTAAAGTCCATGAGTCTATGAGAACTCATTGCCAGGAATGTTGTGAAGGCCAAAAGTATAGCTGGGTTCACAAAAGAATTAGGTAAGTTCATGGAAGATAGGCCTATCAATGGCTATTAGCCAAGATGTTCAGGGGCACAACCCCATGCGCTGGGTGACCCTAAACCTCTGACTGCTGGAAGCTATGGGAGAAGATGGGGTGGATCACCCTTCAACTGCCCTGTTCTGTACATACCCCCTGAAGCATCTGGCACTGGTCATTGTCAGATCCAAGATACTGACCCAATATGGCCATTCTTATGCTACAAGGAACAGGACACTCAATTGTCCTGCACACCTCCATAGGTACCTGCCTGCAGTGGGCACAAGAATGCAGGAACCAACTCCTGGGATAAGGGGCAAGGGAGAGAATGGATCCCACAGGGCAGGGGTCAGGGACTGGGTGCGAGACCCAAGCAAAGGAATAGCTTTGTGCAGTGCAGAGGGGTCAAGGGCAGAGGCCCCGAGAATTTTGGCAGTTGCCTTATGAACTCTGATGGAGTTGCTCGTCCATAACTACTCCCTCTCCTCCTGCTGAAGCATGGCTCCTCACTCCCTCTCTCTGCCCACGCAGACCCCACTGCAGTATGGAGACTTGGTCAGTAACTGCTCCTGTAGGCAGCCCCTCTGCACGCTGCCCTGCTGGGTGCAAGAGTCGACTGTTACTGATCCCGCTGCACCCAGTGAGGTGCATGGAGCAGCTCCAGGTGCACGCTGGCAGGCAGGAGCTCCCTCCTGGCAAGTAGTGTGGCCAGGTGCCCAGTTTTCGACCAGAAAATCTGGTTGAAAGGGGGACCTGACACTGTCCGGTCAAATCTACAGCCTGGACGCCCAAAGTCCAGTTACTGTGAGAGGGGGAGGCAGGGAGGTGCCAGGTCATCACCCACTCCAGCCTTTACTCAGCCAGGGCTACCTCCTACCTTTGTTACGCAGCTGTAGGTCCCAGCCCTGACCCAGGCAGGGGAGTAGGTAAGCAAGCAATGGAGTGGGAGGGGAGAAGAGGAATGGATGCAGGTGGGGCCTCAGAGGAAGAGAAGGGCAGGGGTGGGGCTTTGTGGGGGAAGAGGAAGAGGCAGGGCAGGGGAGGTTCCACCCCTGCTGGAGAGTCCAGTTTTTAAATATTGCCAAGTTGGCAACCCTAGTGGCAAGGTTTGATTCCAGCACAGGGAGGGGCCAGATGTCTGCGGCAGCCCCCATCATTCACAAGCAGCGTGTCATGGAATGGAGCACACCAGCACTGCACAGCCAGCCAGGGACAGGCCATGTTCCCTCCCAAGTCACCCTGCCCAGGCCTACACCACAGGCAGGAAAGCAGGACTCAGGCACAACGGAGCCAGGGCACAGGGGAGGAACTAGCCCCAGCACACAGGCACAAACCCCAGGGCTGGGAGGAGCAGAGCCTGACCCAGGGAGCAGGGGTTTGCTGTGTGGAGCCACCCTGGAAATTTTCCCCAGGTGCAGCTTAGGCTCCACAGTGTGGGGGAGGCAGCCCAAACTATTGCTGCCCCTTGACTGCACAGGACCGGGGTTGGCAATAGTTTCTAGGCTCACCTGCTACGTCCCCACAGGGAGAGAGGAGATGTGACTGGGGTGGTGGATAATGTGTGACTGCCCCCAGCTGTACTGTGGGAGGAGGGGATGGACTGGAGGCAGAGCCCCCTTCCCTTCACTCCCTCTCACCCCACCTCTGGGCCTTATGGAAAACAAGACACAGCATTCAAAAATATAAAACTTTATTGAGGTCAAATTCAATGGGGGCAGCCTAGGCCCATGCAGATTCCATCCCCATGGGACACACAGGCTACAATGCAATAGGGGGAGCCCAGTCCCATGGGACACACAGGATACATACAGTGCAATGCGGGGGGAGGGGAGCCCAGCCCCAGGACACACAGGATATAATGCCAATGCCCACCTTCCCCCCGCCCGCCATGGCCAGATCCCAACGGGGCCCACAAAGCAGGAGACCAACAAGATGAGGCAGCCAGGCAGGATGTCCTCAAAGCCTCGAACCCTTCACTTCAGCCATCACCTCCATAGCCTGGGTCCCAGATTTGCACCCTCCCCCCAGCCCCTGGCAAATTCCTCAGGATGCAGCCAGGACCTTTGCTCTGTCCCCACATGCAGCAAGACACACCCAGCCCCAAACCTCAGCAGTGAACCCGCCCCAAACCTCAGCACAGCCACCTCCTGCTCCCAGCAGAGACACCCCCAGCCCCGCCCCGACACTTGGCACAGCCACCTCCTGCTCCCCAGCAAAAAACCCCCAAAGCCCTGGCTCCCCAGCCCCGACACTCAGCACAGCCACCTCCTGCTCCACAGCAGAGACCCCCCGCCAGCCCCGACACTCGGCACAGCCTCCTTCTGCTCCACAGCAGAAACCCCTTCCCCAATCCCAGCTTCCCGAAGCATAGCCACCTCCTGCTCCCCAACAGAAACCCCCCAAAGCCCTGGCTCCCCAGCCCTGACATTTGGCACAGACACCTCCTGCTCCATAGCAGAGGGCCCAAATCCGCGAGCCCGGGCTCCCCAGCCCCGAAACACACAAGACAGCCCTGATGCAGCCCAGCCCCCTCACTTCTGGTAAAGAGCTGTGCTCTGATCTCCTCTGCAGTGGGCTTGACAGAGGCTGCAGCATGAACTCCTTCAGCTCCAGCGAAAGCCTGATGCTCAGGCTGGAGCAAAGGGCCAAGCACCCGGACAGCAAGGGCTGGCACTAGGACACAGGCTGGGCTTCCCACCCCAGGCAGCCGCACCAGGAGCGGAAGTTGTTTCTCTTACAGATTTGCTTGGCACCAGGCTGGTAACAGGCTCAGCCCCATCCCCCAGGAGCCCCGAGCTGGCACTTCAGAAGCTCCTGCTAGCAATAATGGGCTGAGACTGGGCACAGCACCCCCAGCCCAGTGCAAGGCTGGAAGTCAGCTCCTTGTGGGACCAGCAAGAGGCAGGCCCCAAGCAGCCCAGCACTGATGGAGCAAGTGCAATTCACTGGATGGGAGAGGTGGGCACTGCCATCTGCTGGTGCTCACAGGCCTGGTCTCTAGCCCAGTGCTCAGCTGCTACTGGGGCCTGGGGCTGTGGATCCAGTCCGTCCAGACCCCTCGCCCAGCACATGCAGGGTTCCTTCCCATCAGGGGAGCCCCCAGCAATGTAGCCCTGCGGCTACCACCCCCATTGGCCACAGGCGGCTGCCCGCAGGTCACAGTGCCTTCAGCCCCTGCCCTTTCCTGCCCCAGGAAGGAGCCATGGCTAGCTGCTCCATTAGTCCTCTGCTAGCCCCCCAGGCCATTCCCGTGCGGCCGGGGGTGGGTCCATGCTCATTCCCACACCTCCGTCCAGATGGCGCCCCGATGCAGAGCGGGTGCGTCCGGCGGGCTCAGGATGAGCTCTCCTACCTGCTTGTTGGTGTATTTCTGTGGGTTGGTGCGGTAGCTGTAGTCGGAATACTGCTCAGAGCCCGTTGAGTTGTTGTCCCCAGTGCCCACAAAGGTGTTGGTGGCAGGCAGGTCCTGCACCACTTGGTGCTTCTTAGAGGCAGAGGGCGACTGGGGCTGCAGCTGGATGGAGGGCAGCGGGGAGTTGGAGCGGTAGTGGCGCCCCAGGTCCGGGCTTCCGGGCGGGTAGTTGAGAGGCAGGTGGATGCGGGGGCTGTCACTGACGGAGTCGTTCATGAGGTTGAACTTAAGGGACTTCTGCAGCCCTGTCTCCTCCTCATCCTCAGCCGGTTTGGGGGGTTTGGGGGACTTACTCTTCTTCACTTTGCCCTTGCTCTTGCTGTTCTTGTTGCCCTGCTTGGGGGCATACAGGTCCTTGGTCTCCTTCTTGCCCGCCTGGTAGCCGCTCTTGGCTTCCCTCTGCCGACAGTAGCGCACCAGCACCACCAGCACGATGACCAGGGTGACGGCCACGATGCCGGCAATGACGCCAAAGAGAATGTTGCTGCGCTGCTTGCTGCGCTCATACTCAGGGTCGCCGGCGATGTCGATGTCCAGCGGCGTGTCCAGGCTGTGGCCCAGCAGGGTCTCCAGCAATGTGCGGTTGGCCAGGGTCTCATTGACGTAGAAATGTACCAGGGCAGTGCCGTGGCGCAAGGGCTTGCCCCTGTCATTGACACGCACCACCAGGCGATGCAGGCCGTGGTGCTTGCGCAGGATCTCCTTCTCCAGCGTGATGTCCCCGCTCTCCGGCGAGATCTGGAACAGCTCGAAGGGGTTGCCCCCCGTGATGCTGTAGGTCAGCTCTGCGTTGACCCCCGAGTCAATGTCCTCGGCCTTGACCTTGCTGACCTGCTGCCCAGGGCTGGTATGGGGCAAGATGTGCTTGTAAGAGGCATTGGAAGGAGAGGTGATGAAAGGGGCATTGTCATTCTCGTCCAACACATTGATGGTCACCCCCACATAGGCGGACCTGGGAGGGTCCCCACCATCCACAGCTTTGAGCCGAAAGGTGTACGTGCTCTGCTGCTCCCGGTCAAAGGAAATGCTGGAGAGGATGGTGCCAGTGCCATTCTGAATCACAAAGTCCCCATTGTCCTGCTCCACTGACAGCTGGATTCGGGCGTTGTCACCCTTATCAGCATCAATCACTGTCACCATGCCCACCGGACTCAGGGGAGGCATGTTCTCCATCACTGAGAAGTTATAGCTGCTCAGCATAAACTTGGGGTCATTATCGTTCCTGTCCATGACATTGATGGCCACAGATGCCGTGCCCTTGAGACTGGGGCTGCCCTTGTCAGCTGCCACCACCAGGAACTCGTAGCGCTCCCTTTGCTCCCGATCCAGTACTGTCTTCACTCGGATCTCGCCTGAGTCAGGGTCAATGGAGAAAAAGCCCTTGGAGGAGGGATCCATGACCAGGGAGTAAACCAGATTGGCGTTGGAGCCGCTGTCAGCATCGCTGGCGCTCACCTCCACCACCAGGTCATCGGGGGCATTGTTCTCGGGAAAGGCCACCTCAGTGCGGCTTTGGCTGAAGACTGGGGCATTGTCGTTTACATCCACCACCTGCACCTTGAGGGAGTTGGTGCTGGAGAGGGGCGGGTTCCCCGAGTCCACAGCCACAATCTCAATGGTGTACTCCTTCACTGCTTCATAGTCCAGCGGTGTGGTGGTCTGCAGGAAGTACTTCTTCTTGCTGTCACTGCCTGTCTCACTGGCCTGTCTTAGCTGGAATGGGACATCGCCAGCAACCACACAGGTGACCACAGCATTCTCACCCTCATCCCGGTCAGACACCTGTACCAGAGCCACGGCCGTCTTCACGGGCACGTCCTCGGAGATGTTGGCCATGCCATCCTGATGGGTGACAAGGCCAATGCCCCGGATTTCAATGGAAGGGGCATTGTCATTCATGTCCTTGATGGTCACCACTACCTGGGTGCGGGCACTCTTGGGATTGGCCCCCTTGTCCTTGGCCAGGACGGAGAACTTGAGGATATTGACGTCCTCCCGGTCAATGGGTCCCTGCACAGTGATGAGACCCGTGGCCCTGTCCAGGCGCAGCAGGCGGCGCACCATGTCTGTGGCCTGGTGGAAGGAGTAGTCAATCTCGGCATTGGCACCCTGATCCGAATCATTGGCTTTCACCTGTGGGAGGAAGAGGAGGACAAAGTGAACAGAAGCTCCATGTTGCTCCAGTGAAACTGGCCTGACCGGTTAGGCTGCGTCAGCCCCACTCCCTGCTGTCCCGCTCTGGCATGCAAGGAATTCTCCATGGGAACCAGCCAGACAGCAGGTCTGACACCCAGCAACAGGAAAGAAGGTCCAGGAACTAGAACACAGCCGCGCCCTGCTAGGCCTTTGATCACCCCTTTGCTGAACTGAATCCTGATTCACCCCCATGCTGCAGTGAAGCTAGTTTCATGCAGCCAAAGACACCACCTGGTAAGGCTGGGTTAGAATCCACTGCTTCTCATTCTGGGGTGCTGCTCCGAAGCTGCAGAGGCAGTCCATTGCCTACGCCTGGGCCATCCTGACCCAAAGCTATCCCAGAGCCTGCTGCAGTTCAGTGCAGACAGCTAGTGATTCCCAGGGCTGGGGCACCAAGAGGCTTAGGTGGGATTGAGGAGCACCGGATGAATCGAGTGTTGCGGGAGCCCAGGACTGGAACAATGAGGGGCAGTATTGTGGGGCAATGGCAGATCTGGGGCTGGGATAGCAGGGGAATGGAGGGGGCTGGCAGGGAGCTGTGGGTAAGGACTGAGGGGACCAGCCTAGCTGGGGAATTGGGGGGACCCAGGACAGAAATAGCACGTAGCAGGGAGAGGCTGCAATTGAGAGGCAGCAGCAGAAGTGGGGGAGGTGGATTCCAGGGCTGGAACAGCTCCACATTGGGGCTGAGAGATGTTGGTTGAGCTGAGGGACAGAGGAGAGCTGCCCATACTCTGCACGGCTTCATTCCCCTCCCTTTCCCGGCTCCTCCCTGTCAGGAGTTCTGCATTCACATAAGCCTGTTTCCACATTTATTATTTGCTTTCTAAAGAATCAGAGGTTTGTCTAACATTTGCTTTCATAATCAGCTCTCCAAGCGGGCTCCTCTCTGCCCCATTTGTGGCTCTGCCGTTATCTCGCTCAGCAGATTTGGATGGAGAACAAAAGTTGTTAAATGTAAATTCCACCTTTTACCTCCACTCCCTGAGCTGAGGAGTCATTTTCCTCCTGAAAGATAAAAGCTAAGCAATGGCAGCAGCAGAACTGCAGCCCATTCTCCTGTCGCTTCTGCCTTATCTGCCTCCAACTTTCGCTCTCTGAACAGTGAAAAATGAATTCTTAAAATTCACATCAAAATTAGCGAGCCGAGCAGCCGAGTTCTCGCCGCGCTCCGCTTATTAAGATGGCAGCTGCAGATAAACAGATGTCAGCTCCCATCGGCTCAGTGCCCCTTCCACCAAATCCACAGAGACCCACCCCTCTGGGCCCCCAGCTAATCAAGATGGGCATTAAGATGCCATGCTTGGGCTCAAAATTCTCTCTGTAGAGTCTATGGCATGCAAATGGCCCTGGGGCTTCAGAGACAGCCATGCCACATTTTGTTTGTACATGTACAAGAAAGGCTGCACTATCCCACATCTCCCTGGGAAGCAGGTACTTCCCAGGGACTGCCAAGTCAAAAGAGCCTGCTTTTCTCTCAGAGGCATCTAATGCTGCTGAAACGGAAACTAATTTCTTGTCTGTAGCCAGCGTTTAGCACAGCTAGGCAGTGGGCAGGCTACCCAAGTACAGCTCTGTCAGTGTCCCTCAGTCCTGACCTGCAGCCTCTGCTAGCCTAGCCCTGGCCTTCCCCCACTTCTTTTCCATTCCTAACCCTACCACATTGTGGTGTGGTTTACTAAGGAAGCTGTACACCTACAAAATACCTGCCACTTGTGATCATGCCATGCCTGAAACCAGGTCCTTACCGGTAGTGCCTCAGCACATTCCCAGACAGACAGACTGTGAGGCCTGAAACCAGGCCTAACCGGTTTTCATTTCACTGGTTTTCATTTCACTGGTTTCATTTCACTGGTTGTCATGCCTGAAACCAGGTCCCCAGTAGTGCCTCAGCACATTCCCAGACAGACAGACTGTGAGACCTTTGGGACAAAGACTGTTCTTTTTGTTCTGTGTTTGTACAGCTTCTGGGGCCTACTCCTAATAATGTACAGTGCCTACTGCAATGTGGTTCTGGTCCATGACTGGGCCCCCTCAGTGTTCCCATAATACACCTAATAAATAATAATCGTAGTAAGCATTATAGAGGGGCACTCCAGCTGCTCCACCCCCCTCCTTCGAAAGCTGATGAAGAAAGTGGGAAGCTGGCCTGAGTGGTGCAGCTTGTGTGCGATGCTTGATGCCCCACTGCGTGCTCACCTGGAGGACGGAGTGCTCCATGGGGCTGTTCTCCGAGAGCTCTGCCTCGTACAGGGCCTTCTCGAACTTGGGGGTGTTGTCGTTCATGTCCAGGATGGTGATGCGCAACAGGGCGCTGCTCGCCCGCGGTGGGCTGCCTCCATCCTGCACCTTGATGGTCAGGTCATAGGAGTCCCACTGCTCCCGGTCCAGGTTCCCCATGACAATCAGCTGCGGCTGCTTCTCATCCTGATCCTCAGCCACCTGCAGGCCAAAGAGCTCCTGTGCCTCAGGCCCAGCCAGGAGCTCGTAGGAGGCGACCCCATTGGCACCTGCGTCACGGTCCGTAGCCAGGGGAATGGAGAAGAGTGCCCCAATGTTGGTGTTCTCGGGAATGGCCAGCGTGATAACGGGCGAGGCGAAGTTGGGCGTATTGTCGTTGATGTCCAGCACCCGGATCTGCCCTTCCACCAGGCGCGGGCTGCTGTTCATCATCAGGTCTGTGATGGACACCTCAAACTCCAAGATACACTGGTCCTCTGGAAACTGGCTCTGGCACTCCCGCAGGCTCTCCCGGTCAATGGAGGTCTCCGTGGTGTAAATGTCCCCAGTCTTGCCATCCACACGCAGGTAGGGGGCCCCCACTTCCAGCTTATAGAGGTGCCCTACGTCGGGAAAGCCGTAGTCGGCAGCCAAGCTCCCAATGAGTGTATTGGGCGGCTGTTCCTCCTGCACTTCGTAGACCACAGGTATCCCAGCACCCAGTGTGGGGAGCTGCAGGAAGAGCCAAAGGTCCAGGCATGCTGCCAGCCGCGTCATCCTGCACTGGACAAGGGCTGCAAGGAAGCAGAGACACCACAGATTAGGGAGAGCACTCTCCATCCCTTGGGCCTCCTCAGTCCCCACAGGTCCCGTTCGCTGTCACTCCACCTCCAACCTGGTTAGGAATGAGAAACTACAGCTGGCCAGGAAGCAGCTGAGCAGTTCCCTGCTCCACACACTCACCTCCCTGTTGAGCTGGTCACAGGAGCTGATTTCCAGCAGCCCTCTGCAATCCAACTTCGGTGCCCAGGGGAAAGGCTCCTGCAAGCCCTGCTTGCCCAGCCCCATGCCTGTCTCTGCCCACCAGCTAGTCACAACGCAAACAGACACTGCACTCAGGCAGATGCATGCAGGCCACGCTGCAAAGGGCTTCTGCCTGCACTGCATTGCATGCTCTAGCCAGAGAGACATCCTCGCGGCGCACACCAGGGACCCTGCATCTCCCTCAGCACTACAGCGACATACTTTGAGCAAGCACCTCCACACGGGCACTGCAGCGATACGCTACAAGCGTACAATCTCCTTCCCCCTCCAGTACAGCAGTGACACATGCTACTAGCACGTACCACCTCACCCCACCCCACAGTGATACAGTGACTCACATTAAGAGCATCCCCACCCCATCCTGGTGCTGCAGTGATACGCTGTGAGTGAGCACCTCCTGGTCCTGGCACTGCAGTGACACATGCTTATGAGCATACACCTCCAACCCTGGCATTGCAGCGACACACTGCATAGGGCCTCTAGCCAGAGAGACAGCCTTGCAGCTCAGATCAGAAACCCTGAAGCGCCCCCCAGCGCTGCAGCGACATGGCTGTGAGCGAGCACATCCACCCCAACACTGCAGCGACATGCTACAAGGGTGCAACACCCCTCCAGTGCTGCAGTGACATATGCTATGAGCACACACAAACCCCCATGCTACAGTGATTCATGCTATGAGTTTTCCACCCCCACCCCAGCGCTACAGTGACATGCTGTGAGCAAGTCCCCCCCCCCCCCAACCGGTGCCGCAGTGACACACATTACAAGCGCATGCCCACTCCCCGTACTGCAGTGACACACACTGCATCCACACACACACACTGCACTGAACAAGTCCTGACTCGTGGCTAGGGTGACCAGACAGCAAGTGTGAAAAATTGGGATGAAATGGGGGGTAATAGGACCCTATATAAGAAAAGGACCCAAAAATCGGGACTGTCCCTATAAAATCGGGACATTTGGTCACCCTACTCCTGGCCCTAGAGGGCTGCAGTACATCAGACAGGAAAAGAGACTCTCAAGGCCCTGGGGCCACCCCATAAAGCGTCTCCTACCCTCAGCACCGCCCCACACTGATGGAACCCCCACAGCACTGCTGTGCTGGCCCCAAGCTGGGTTCCTGACTACACAGAGTAGGCTGGGGCTCCACCCCTGCTCACACTGGTACGAGCTGTGGGCATACCCCACGTGGGGACAGACAGGCAGGGTGAGACCCCTCCCCTCCTCATTGCCCCAGACCACCCAAGATACACACACACAGTAACCTCCCAAACACACACACACAGACAGTCTGATCACTTCCAACACACACACAGAGTAACCTTCCCAACAAACACACACACAGACACTGTCTAACCCCCCACCAACACACACAGTAACCTCCTGCAACATACAGAATCTGACTTCCTCCAACACATGCACTGTCTCACCTCTGCCAACACACACACACACAGAGTAACCTTCCCAACACACACAATCTGACCGTCTCTAACACACACAAACAGTAAACTCTGTCCAACACACAGTCTGACCCCTATGAACACACACACTAACCTACACACAACACACACACAGTCTGACCCCTCTAACACACATTGTAACATCGCCCCAACACACACACACATCTGACCCCCCCAGCATACACACACTGTCTGACCTCTGCCACACGCACACACACAGTAACCTTCCCATAACACACACACACACTTTCTGACCCCCAACACATAAACACACGCACACTGTATGACCCCCTCCATGCACACACACACACACACACACACACACACAGAGTAACCTCCCCTCAACACACGCACATTGTCTAACCCCCGCCAACACACCAGAGCACCCAAGAGACAGAGGCAAGAGACAGACGGCTTGACTACCAATACAGACCCAATAAGTAGCCCACAGTGGGAGCTGTGTACCTGACACATACACTCATTAACTTCCTTCCTAGAAAAGACAGGATCCCAGCCAAACACCAGAACGTGAGCTCCATACAAACTCGCCAGCCCCTAGGATGACTGTCCAGGATGAGAATCATGGCCCCACACCCCCTATTTCCCAGGCCCCACATACACCACTTCTCCCCCAAGCCTGTCTCCTCCTGTGATAAACAGACATACAATGCTGTACTCCTCCCTTTCCCCACACCGTAATCCCCTGCCTCTCAACACTGACCCCTATGCACCCCACACAACCCCATAACTCCACCACACACACACATCCCTGCTCAACCTCGAAATACACAATTCCCCCCTCTCCAGTTCTTCCTGGTTCAGTTACTGCACTAACAGCCAGCATCTCCCCCGGGCACGAAGCCTTCCCCTGGGCACAAAGCCTGAGCCCCTCGCTTCTCCCCCATGACATGCAGCCCCCTATCCTGGCTGCTACCTTCAGTGCTAAGCTTCGGGCTCTCCTCTAAACAGGCAGGCTCTTCAAGGGGACAGCCAAGGAGGAGGCAGAGATGCCCATTGGAACAACGCCCGCTCCCCTAGAGACTCCCACCTCTCTTTCCTTCAGGCCTAGGCACAGCCACTGAGGCTGCAGCTGAGCTAACGGCAAGAGAGATGCCCACCTGGCCCACTCCCTCTGAGCATGCCTGGCCTCACCGCGTGCCCTGAAAAATCAACCCCACGAGCAATGCCAGGCCCCAGTGGGTCAGAGCACAGGACCCTTGGCAGTGGCCTTCCCCAACCTCACTCTATCCAGCGGGGAGTGTCTCTGAGTGCCCCCAGGAGTGGGGGAGCATTGGGGAGGGTTCCAGCTGCCCAGCAACCAGCACAGCCCCTGGAGAGATGCTGCAGCTTCAAGCATGTGGGAGGCAACATTAGGGTGAACAGATGTCCAAATTTTATAGGGACAGTCCTGATTTTTCGGTCTTTTTCTTATAAAAGCTCCTATTACCCCCTATCCCCTGTCCAGATTTTTCACACTTGCAGGTCTGGTCACCCTAGATAACACCTGGCCATGGGAACCCCAGACACAAGGATCCCTCCAGCCCAGAGGACCATTCTCCCATGTATGGAGTAAGCTCCAGACCACCCCACACATGGCAAGTTCTCTCAGGCCTTCTCTTTGCACCCGCACACTCAGTAAGCTGCCCTCCAACACAGAGCCAGCCCCCTCCCGCCCCTGCACACACACACATATGGCCAGCCCTCTCCCCCCTTATAGTGAGTTGAGTCTCCCTCCCCAGCACAAAGTGATCCCATGGGGCACTACCCCACTCCCATTCATTGTGAGCTCCCCTCCCCCACACTCATCCACCCCTCCCTCCACAGGGAATCCCTCCATTCCCCACCCCCACTCTGCTACATGGTGCTCTGACCCCAGATGGGCCCCAGCTCCCGCCAATAAGTAAATGGGTCAACAGGCAGTGCCAAGAGCAGCTCGGGTAGCACACAGTTTAGCACACTGGTGGGCAAAGTTTTCGGCCCAAGAGCCACATTGGGGTTGCATAATTGTATGGAGGGCCAGGCAGAGAAGGCTATACCTTCCCAAACAGCCTAGCCCCCATCCCTATCTGCCCCCTCTCACTTCCCACCCCCTGACTGCCCCCTCAGAACTCCAACCCATCCAACCCTCCCTGCTCCTTGTCCCCTGACCACCCCCTCCCCAAACCTCCCCACCCCTAACCACCCCCCCGGGACCCACCCGCTATCTAAGCCCCCTTGCTCCTTGCCCCTGACTGACCTGCCCCCTTCCACACCCCCGCCTCCTGATAGACCCTCAGGACTCCCACGCCTATCCAACCCACCCTATACCGCATCCTCTAACCTCCACCCCATCCAACCGTCCCCTGCCCCTTAGCCAACTCCCCTGCACTCCCCCGTTACCATGCTGCTCAGAGCCCACGCGGCCCAGTCGGAGCTAGACATACTGCCCAACAGGAGCGCACAGCCAGAGTGCTGCCCATGCGGCAGCATGGCTGGGGAGGAGGTGGGAGGGGCTAGCCTCCCCACCCAGGAGTTCAGAGGCCAGACAGGATGGTCTCACGGGCTGGACGTGGCAGGCCGTAGTTTGCCCACCCCTGTTTAGCACATTCCTCAAGCCACTAGCTCACAGCTCGACACATGTCCCTGACTCTAGCCCAGCAGAGGGGTCCCTATGCAGCCCCTCCTCTCCCACACAGACCACAGCCTTTCCACAAACACAGAAGACAAACACAGGGAAGTCTTAGCAACCCTGGTCCCAGGCCCTGGCCCCAGGGCGCCGCTCTCCCTCCCAGGAAGAGCTGTCCCACTTTGCTGAGTGCCTTTCACACAGGACTAAGAAATCTGCCCTTCCTGGCAGCATGAGTGAGACGGGGCTCTGGGATGGCAGGAGCATCCAGCCCAGGAACCACTCATGTGTGGGGCAGGCCCATTTGTCCTGGCAAAGTGTGAGAGCAAAACAAACCCCTCCCAGTAATATGGGATACCAACACCGAGACTCAGCCCTGGCCCCAGAGAAGCACATTCCCTAGCACAGAAAAGAAACAGCAAAATCCACTTTGGTGGAGAATGGCTCCAGGGGAGAGGCAAAAGGCTGACAGCAGCCACAGTGTGCCACATGCCCACACTGCGAGTGCAGTCCCTACTGCTCAGTAGCACCTTAGAAAATGGCCGCTTATGGAACAAGACAAACAAATATCATCTAACCACAGGGTTTGGGAGAGCCCAAGTTGGACAGACCCCAAGAGTCAGACGGGATCTATTGAGTTCCCTGGTAAGGCCCTTTTGGAGTTGCAGCTGGGCCTGGACCTGGTCCCAGAGATTGTTTGCCCATGTTTGTTTATTCTAGACGTGGGTTGCAACTGTCTTTCCCATAGCGAGAGGTTCAGGGCAAAGGTGAAAGTCGGAGGGTAAGGCAGTCCCTGTGCCTGCCAAGCAGCCTGAGTCAGCCATTCCTGGGCTCTACAGGCCAGGTGTCTCACAGGGTTCCACACCCAGCAGCTTCCGCTGTGACCATGGCTGGGGCTGCACAAACCCAGCACTCACCCTGCTACCTCTCTCACTGCAGCAGGGGCCAGAGGCAGAACACGAGCCTGCACTCATTCCCAGGACAATTCACCTTGGCCGGAGCAGGCACTGCATTTTTGCCCCTGGACCCCTGCCATCCTCTACTGGTGCAGAGAGGGTACGTGAATGACTCCCACTCACTGCGTGACTGTGAATGACGCGTTGCAGAGCTCCAGTTAGAGAATAATGGCCAACAGCACAGCCCCCTGGGCACAGGGAAGCTGTCCACCAATGGTAAATCTCATCTGTGCAGAACGCGGTGGAACCAACTCCTCCAGGAGTTAAGGACACCCCCAGCTTCTGCTCAGAGAGCCAGGCCAGCTCCTACAACCCACCTGCATCACTAAACACTTGGAGCAGAGACCATTTACAACCCAAATCACTCCACTGCACAAACACACCTCTCCCCAAGGGAGAGGGACAGTGACAGAGCAAACCACACATGGCATCACTCAATGCACCATCAGAAGGCGCTCAGATACCGCTGTGGTGAGGGTGGGATCAGAACCTCTGCAGAATTACATTCAAGGGGCTGTGTACAGGAATATGAGGGGCGCAAAGTCCAGAACTCAAAAGTTAGGAAACGCCAGCATTAAGGTTGCCTGTGGAACCTTCATTAGTCTCCTTTGTATGTGGGTATTAGGAGACAGTCTTGGATTACATGCTCCCATACTGTTGTTTCCATAGGGCCCTGCCTCATTCAGAGTGGACAGTGCTCCATGCTCAGTACTTCTGTTTACCCTCATCATTCACTGCGTCGCCCCAGGTCTTATTTACTGCACACCTCTCAAACCATAACCCGAATACAGAATCATTCATTTCCTCCTGGGCTTTTCTATATTGCTCATCACTACAGCATTGGAGTGCTTCACACACATTAATGAATATGTCTTCATAATGCCTGTCAGGTAGAGGGGGCATTGTTCCTATTTTGTACACAAAGAATTTAAGGGCAAAACTGCCAAAGGCGTTGAATAAATGTTGTGTGCCCAAATCTGAGAAGGCCCAATCTTTGCATTTGCTAACATCTAGTAGGTTCAAAGCACAGCTCCCATGGATTTCAGCTGCAGCTGTGAGCACTCAGTACTTCTGCAGCTTTGGCCTAAGGTGTCGTAAGCCAGATGCCTCACAACGAGAAACACCCAAGTCACCACGTGTGCAGATTCCAGTTTACCTAACACCTGATGCAGGCTACAGACCCTGTTTCAGAGAGAGAGAGAGACCCCAGTCTCAAGAGTTGTATTAAACTGCCATAGTGAAACCACTCTTTCTCTTCCTGCAAACCTTCCTCTTCCTACTTTCCAACCTCTACCGCAAAGGAGGCAGGGGATCCTCAGAAAGCAGCCTCCTTCACTACACAACCCTGATTCATCCCAGAGCAGATCTGCCCTGTGCACTGAAGGAGGCAGGGGCAAAGTGCAAAAAGCAGTATGTGAACACAATTAAAGGCTATATCATAATGCATAGGTACAAGAGGACTGAATTAAGATTACATGCAATTCATGCATGTAAATTTGCAAACTTAATGTTCCTTTACATGTTATTTCCCACTTTTTAAAAAAACATAACAATTGAAAAAAACACAAATTTCATTCTGTAAAACTGCAGCAACATCAGCGTTGGTCATCAGTGGGGCTGGGATCCTTAGCTCCACAGCAATCCACTGCCATGTGAGCTAACATTCACTGATAGCAGTAGTAGGTTGTCAACTTCAATATGGACTTACCACTAGAGAGAGCTAGAGACATACTTTGGCAGTGGGTTTCACACATATTTGCTGAACAGTAAAGCTGAAGCTAAGGAATCCTGGATTCAGTCCCAGGTTCTGGAGAGGAGTGTGCTCTAGTGGTTACAGATCTCTCTGCCCCATTTCACCTTGTCCCTCCCCTGCTGCTATCTCCTGTCTCCCTGCCCATACTTACTCCCAACTCTGCTCCAGCCTCCTCCCTCCAGAGTTCCTGGTCTTGCCACACTCCCCTCCATTTCCCCTTCCCTACTGCCATTCTCCCCATCTGTCCCCAACTCCTGCCACGGTCACACCCTGATCCTATTCCCCTTCCTCTATGACTTCTGCCCCCTCCCTCCACTACCTTATTCTGGAATCAGAGGGGTAGCCACGTTAGTCTGGAATTGCAGAAGTAACAAAGAGTCCTGTGGCATCTTGAAGACTAACTAAAGTATTAGAGCATAAGCTTTCATGGGCTAATACCCACTTCGTCGGATGCATGCAGTGGAAGTATTCAGGGGCAGGTATACCTGTCCCTGAATACTCTTACGCTTATGCTCTAATACTTTAGTTAGTCTTCAAGGTGCCACAGGACTCTTTGTTACTTCTACCTTATTCTGTCCGCCCTCCCATCTTCTGCCCCTCATTCTGTTCCTATCCATCCTTCTTCCTGAGCTCCTTCTGCCACACACCCCAACACCCTTTTCCTCCTCCTGCCTCAACACAGCAGGGGGGCACTGAAGGTGTAGGACAGACAGCTCCCCTGCTCCTGGCTATTGGGGGAACAGCAGGGAAAGTCCTGCTCAACCCCCACAGTCCTAGACTGGAGCATGCTCAGTTCAGACAGAATCTTTGGAGATTTTAGAGGCTGCATCTCTTTCCACTGAGCATGTGCACACTAAGATTTTTAAAGGCTTTTCACTTGACCACATTTGGGTGTTTTTCCCCAGGGCCTGCAAAAGGCACCTCCCTAGCACTGTAGTGATCCCCCTGGCAAATTTCAAGTCTTAGCTTCAAATCATGGTAGCGACAGAGCTTCTCAACCCAACAGCAGTGGGAATGCATCTAACATCGCAAACGATATTTCTCAGAAATGGCTGAGCCCTTTGAACTGTACCGTTCCAACAGATCCAGCTGGAGGCAGACAGCAAGCGTGGGAAATTCCAGCCTGAAGATTTGGCATTTGGTAAAATCATACCAACAAGCAACTGAAAACAAGATCACATCCTGGCAGCCATAGCTATAGGCAGCGCTGCCTGGCCACGTAGCCTGGAGCAGGGCAAGGGAGAATCACACCTATGCATCCCAGCCACAGCAAGACCCTGCCCAGGGCTCCCAGGCCCGACCCCACCATAGCAGCTACAGGCAGAAGGAACCCCCATCCATTCCTTGGCACAGAGGGAGCAAGATGTGGGAAGCAGGCACCAGTGGCCTGGAGCCTGTCTGGTACCCCCAGAGGGTGGGTCACATTACATTATGCAAGAAAACACATCTGCCCTGCCTTGCCCACTTGCCCCAGAGCTGGAGCAGTTCCAGCCCTCCCAACCACAGCCAAGCCAGGCTGGAGCTGTCAAGACTCAGCACAGCCTGGCCCTGGGCAAGTATCCTAGGGGAGCTGAGCACTGAGGGAGGCTGGCAGCAGGGAAGTGAACCCAGGAAAAAGGAGGAAAGGGATTAAAGGGGAAATGCCAGGCCCGGTCTCCGTCGTCGTCCCTCCTCCCCCACACCCAGGGGCAGGGCGAACGGGCGAGGGGGGGGGGCGCATGCACACGGGGGGGGACGCGCGCGCACACATACGCGGGGACGCGTGCACACACACGCTCGCTGGGGGAGAGGGGGTACCGCACACACTCTACAAGCTCTCGGAGAACTAATCACTGGCCAAATCCCAAAGCTGCCGTCTCGGAGCTATGGCCACGCAAGGGAAGCTGTGGATCGTTTGGAACATTTAGAAAGGGCCACCTGCTTCCCCTGGTACCTTCTCGTTCACAGGCACACACACAAGCAGCGCCAGTGGCACATACACACATACACCATGCCAGTGGCGCGCACACACATACACACACACCACTCAACCCATGCCAGTGGCGCGCGCGCACCCCGTGCCAGCGGCAATCTCACACACGCGCGCTCCCTGTCTCTCGCACTTACAGCAGTCTCCCGCACCCAGGGGCAGGCTCGTTTCCCCGGGGAAGCTGTGGGGCAGGGCGGGAGCGCGGGGCCACTGGGGAGCGATGCGGATAAGCCTGTTTCAGCCGCGGTGGGCGATCGGGGAGCCGCTGGTCTCCTGGCGGGCTCTGGGGCAGCCTCTCCCGGGGACAGAGGCAGCAGCACAACAAGTGTCAGTAGCCGCGTGCGGCGCTGCTATCCGGCCCGGCTAGTCAAGGGAACTGCAGCGCGCAGCCCGGCAGCCCCTTCGCTTTGCCAGCCCCGGCCACCTTCTCTGAGCGGCGGGCAAGAGCCCCTGGCGCAGGCAGCTCCGTCCCCGCCCGGCCCTGGCTGGGGCTAGGGCAGCTCCGCGATCCACCCTTGGTGCCGAGGAGCGAGGGCGCTCCTGCCCAACAAGCCTCGGGAATCTCCGGGGACGAAATGGCTGAAGCCCAGGAGCCCATGGCGGGGACGGGACTGGCGCGTCCCCAATAAGGCTCCGCTCCCCGGGCAGCCTCTGATCACGGCTCAGCACAGAGCCTGGAAAGAAAGTTGGTGGCCCCGCAAGCGGCGGAAGGGAAGCCGCTCCTGGCCCCTTCTCGGTTGCCTGGCTGGCCAGAAGAGAGTCCCGCTCTCGCTGGGCTCAGCTTCCGTCTAGCTAAGCTGCCCGGCATCGCTTCTGGGCTCCACTTCCCCTTCCCGGGCACCCTGCTGCCCCCGCACTGAGACGAAACCCGCCGCTCCAGCAGCCAGCGCCCCGAGACCCGGCCCCCGCCTCGCTCCCTGCCCGCGGACCCGGCCGGGAAGACCCGCGCACTCCCGCATTCCGACACACACGGAGACATCGCTGTGGGGCAACCGGGAGGAAGCGAGGAGTCCAGCCGCGCGGGGGCACCGAGCATCAGGCAGGCTCCCGGCTGATGCTCTTACTTGGCTGCGGGGAGCGCCGGGTGTGCGGCTCCTCCGGCTTCTCCATCCCCTGCCCGTGCCGGGACCGGCTCCGCTCCGCGCCTCCGGCTGGTTCCTCACAAAATAGGCGGAATCCCGGGGAATCCGTGGCAGCCGGTCGGGGCTGCGGCTCCCTCCCGGCGCAGCGAGCGGGGCTGGCGCAGCCGTGTCCGTCGCAGTGTCCGGCTCTCGGCGTGTGTGAGGCTGTGCCAGGGACGCACCGAGCCGGCCCAGCCCCCTCCCCCTCGCTGCTCCGCCTCTCGCTGCCGCCAGCACCGGGAGGTGGAGCCCAGCGGGGCGGGGGCTCAGCGGATCCGGCGAGCGCTGCGGCTGGGAGGCAGCTGGAGCCTCTGGCTACCGTCGCAGTGGGTCGGAGCCGGAGCTGCCTGCCTGTTCCCCTGCGAGCAGCCGGCCCGGGCCACCACCTGCACGGGGGCGGCTAGGTGCGAGCATGGCTAATCTCCCCGGGAACCAAGCCAGACCCCAGCCCTGCGGTATCGCTTAGGGCAGAGCCCCGGGGCGACCCCCCGTTCTCTGGGGACCGAGCAATGTGCCCCCGAAGCCTGTCTGGAGAGACGGGCCAGCGCCCCGTTGTCCCGCACCCAGCAGAGCCCCCGTTCGGGGCAGCCCGATGGCCGGCGAGTCCACGGCTCCCTCCCTCCCCCCATTCCGCCTCTCCGGGAGCAAAGGAGCTGCTCGGCCCGCCCAGCCACCTCGCCCCGGCTTAGAGGCTCTGCCTTTGCCTGGGAGCCGGAGGAATTTGCCCCGTGACTCCAAGACAGAGCTGCGCTCCTGGAGCTGCCCGAGGTGCTGCCCGCGGCTCCCGGCGAGCCGGTGCGCTCCCCTGGAGCAGAGGAGCCCTACGAGCACCGCACGCGATCAGCCCTCACCCGCAACAGACCTCGCGCGGATGTCCTTAGCCTCTGCCCACAAGCCCCTTCCCACCCTCCGCATCCCGGCCAGCGGGGGCCCGCAGCGCAGCTCAGTGAAGGGGCCAGAGCCAGGTGGTGCGCCTGGAACAGCGGGCCAGAATTTGGCTTCACGAACCCGCTGGCGAGCGAGGAGAGGGGTTGGTCGAGGCCCTCCCACAGGCCCTTGGTGACTGTGCCCAGCCAGCAACCTCCCCTTCAAGAAACGCAGCGCGGGAGGAGCCCAGGGATTCCTCAGCACCGCCCAACAAACGGCTCTGGTCTCAGCGGGCCTACTGTGGCCAAGGCGGAGAGCTTGTGTATGCCCCGTTCCTGAGTCAGTGAGCCTGGGCCGGCGGGGACAGGAGGCCTGGCTGCGGCTTAGAGCCCTGCCCCAGGGCCCGCGGTGCCTAGGTGGCAAAAGAGCAAGTCACTGACCTGGTGTCAGCACCCTGGTGAGTCACGCACGCTCTTCTTACAGGCGTCAGACCCCGACTGGGCAGAGCTGAGCAGCTGCAGGTTCCCCGCTGACGCTGCGAACTCTTCCCCCCGCCCGCCACCCGTCCCGGGCTGGGTCAGACACCTCGTTTGCACTTCTTGGGATCTCTGGCATAGCAGCCTGATGGGGGCGGAGGAGACAATTCCTAGTCAGGGGTACACTCCCTAGAGCGTGTGCTCTAGTCTAGGGCGGTCCATTCCCTGTGCTAATCATCCCTGTCCCCGCCGCTCCAGAGAGACAACTGGCCCCTCTGTTCTTTTAATGTGCGAGTGAATTGCCTGCGTTTGCAGCCGGTGTCCGCAGCATTCAGCCAGGCCGAGCTGTGCGGGGACTCTCCTGGAGGGAGAGAGGGAGGGTGGCTGACCAGACAGGTTAGGTGCTCTGTGGTGCAGTGTGAAATCCGGAGGCTGGGGGCTCGGAGTGCTGCGGGGGGCAGTTCTTCACATCCCTACCCAGGAGCGGATTGACTCCTAGGTTTATAGCCCAGGGATGGAGCTCCTGCTCCTTTCCCACCCCCCTGCAGCTGAGGGCGGGGGCGGCACAGAGAGCCCTACTTCCTGCTGAGCTACACGAACCTGTTGCACGCACAACCCAGCCTCCCGCCCCTCTCCTCGCACACATGCTGTCAGTTCGCCTTTGATGATCCACTGCACCATGTTCCAGAGACTACTTTGTCCTTCCATGGAGCGACTCTGGCAGCCCTGGCCCTGGCTCAGGCTCCTTGGCCGGAGGAGGACTCCATCTTCCTCTCCCTGGGTGAGACTCAGCCGGGGGGCACCCAAGCGTGGTTCCCTTCCTGGTGGGCAGGAAAGGGACACAGAGTTTTCAGGAACTGGTTCCTCTTGGGGTGGGAGTCTTGCCCTCCCAGGGAACTCGGTGGGGTTCCTCGGACTTTTTAATCACAGGCTTCTCTGCTCCTGCCCAGCTGGGCCAGGTTTTTCTTTGGTGTAAATTCACCTGCAATCCAATCAGCAGAAGACATCACAATCAGAGGGGACCAGACCCCCTGAAGGTCAATGCCCCTCTGAAAATGGAGCTGGTGAAATCAGAGCTGGCTGAGAGCCAGGGATTATTTATTATTATTCATAACTGTATTATTAAAGAAAGGGAATAAGGAGCCCACAGACAGAATGCAAGCAGCTGCCTTCATTATAGGGATTCGGGGAAGGGGCCAAGATCCAGAAGCAGCAAGAGGCCGATAGTCTGAAGCACTGTCTAAGCCAAGGTGAGCCCTGAAGATTCAGGATGGGTCCCATTAAGAGACACTATGGAACCATGAACATAAACACAGGGCAGAAGCCCCAACATCCGAGATGTGTTGGAGGCCCAAATTTTCAGTACTGTGAGGGAAAAAAAGGGGGGAGCTAAATTGCATGTCTGGTTACCATAATCGTACAAGAAGTGAGGGAGACTGCGTGTGCATCCCTGCTTAGACTGCCCATTTGTACAGGCCCAGAGGATATCTGCAAGTGCATATTCATATATGGCCCCAACTGTAAAAGCATTGAAGAAATAATGTGATGGAATCAGAACTCATCTTTTTCCAGTCTGTCCCCAAAGTCTGGAGCCTTGCACCAATAGGAACCAGCTAGTAGATCCAAGAGTATTCCAGACAATGACACCTCAGGGGGAATGGGTGACCGGGGATGGATCACTTGATCCAGTTTTGTTCATTCCCTCTGAAGCACCTGCCACTGCCTGCTGTTGGCTAGATGGACCTTTGGTCTGACCCAGTATGGCTGTTCTTATGTAATGCTGCTTCCCAGGCCAGGTGTGACATACATGCACGTGTGCCATCCTGTACAGAGACCTGGGTGGGTATATCACCATGAGTACCTCTTCCAACATATAGGACACGCTCTCCAGGTGTCTGCAATGGAATGGGTTCCACCAATCGCTGTGCTGCTTTGTGCTGAGTGCCAACCTGTACAGTTCATTGCGCTACCTGTTGTCTGGGTGTGCACTGCCAAGCACAGGTGCCACCCTAGGCAGGGTCTAAACCAGGGTTACAGCAGTGCAGCACAGTGCAGTGCACTGATTGGGAATCTGTCCAGTCAGCTGAGGCTCATCAGACTTAATGAGCTGAAGCCTGGGTGACAGTCACACCAACAACCCGATGGCCTCTAACAAGGAGAGGCGTCAGGATGATTCCACAGCATAGGGCAGCGGCATTGGCAGCATGAGTGTTCAGGGGAGGCAGGGACATTTTTCTCTCTGCTTCCCTGAGTTGCCAATTGGCATTTGAAAATGGGGCCAAGCAAGGTGCTGGGCATGTCTCATGAGGACCCCCTGCCCTGTTGCCCACCCCACCTCTTGCCTTCACTCCTCTTTCCTCCTCCCATCCTGGTGCTAGTGCTGGTCTTAGCCCAGGCAAGTTGAACCATCATGAGGGAGTCCCCCAAATCTGCGGCATAACATTTGGTTTCCATCTCCATCCCCAAGGATTCCCTCATAATAACCACCATGGAAAACCAGTCTCCCAGGCCCCTGGCCCAGTTCACCCTCCAGGAGGGTGCTGAGGCTGCAGTATGGCCCAGGCTGGATACTCCAGGCTGGTCTGCTCTGGCATCATACAGAGACAGCCGCTCCTCAGTGCCGCTGGGACCTTGTCAGAAGAACAAAGACTGCAAGGGAAGAGCATCCAGATAAATCTCTGGGAAAGTGAGAAGAAAGGGAAACACGGCAAGCAAATGAACCTTACAAGAGAATAAATACGCCCTCCCCAACACACACACGTAGCAAACCTGTCTGCTGTCTGCTGTGAGGAGTTCAAAGGCTCTTGTGTTCTCTTTCTCATCAGCTCTGGGCTCCTCAAGAGAGGCAGCAGCTTGGATTTGGGCAGCAAATGCTAATAACCCAGATGTTCTGACAATTCATTCGTTCCTACAATTAAAAACAAAAGATCCCCACAACTAAACACAAGGAAATGAGCAACATGAAAGAACTGCTCCCCTCATGCTTACCTCCACTTCTGATAATGTAGGGGTGCAGAGATAAGGGGAGGCTTGGAGACTCTAGCCAGGATCCAGACCACAAATGGGATCCCAAGGAGACTCATCAGTGTCTGGGGTGTAGCAAAGAAGATGTTGCACTGATTGTAGAGTATAGCTGGGGAGGTGTTGTGCTGATTGCAGGGCTATCTAGAAGGGTGTTGTACTGATTGTGGAAGTGTAGCTGAGAAGATCTGATTGTGGGGTGTAGCTGGGAAGGTGTTGCCCTGATTGTGGGCTATTGCTAGGAAGGTGTTGCACTGATTGTGGGGTGTAGCTGGGAAGGTGTACTGATTCTGAAATACATGCCTCTGTGCTGGGTTTATGGTGGAGGCTGAAGAATGCACTCTTGAAACGGTCTCTCTCTCTCCTGCCTGCAGAATGCCTGCTGCCGAATTATTGAGAGATTGTTTTTATTACTGTTTTAACTCTTTTTTTAACCTTGTTTTTCTCTCGGCTGCACTTTCACTCACTCATTAATTTTGGTATTTTTCTCACGGTATATAACCCCTGTCACGGCTGCCATGGCAACAGGAGGGAATGTGCTCAGTGCTAAAATATCCTCTCAAAAATAACGAAAATAGGAAAACAGAGGCAGCTTGTGTCAGCTGCTGCAAATGCAGATCTGGCCCAGCTTCTGCAGTGATGGAAGGCCCAGAGATGCTGCAGGCTGGGGAAGCCCCAGCCCTCCTGCTAGCTCAGCCCCCGCTCCACCCCAACCCATCTCCCCTCTTCGTTTCTAGGTTCCATCTTTGCTCAGGCTGTGATCACACCATCTGATGGACCTCTCAAGCCAAGGACTGTGGTTGAATGCTGGGAGTGGGCCCCCTCCCACTACTCCTCCCCAGCGCTCACTTCTGCTTCTCTGAGAAGAAGTACCTGCCAAGGCAAATCAGACCCCTAAAGGAAATCCAGGTAAAGCCAAGTGAAAGCAGCTAGAGATGCTGTGAATGGCCATCTTGCTGTGCTTGGGCATGGCTCTGACCTTCAGCTTCTCTGGAAAAGTTCCTGACTCTGACAATGCTGCTGTCATGGAGAGGCCTGGTGGCCTTTTTCATAGGCTCCTCATGTTTTACACACACCACTTCCTTTGTCCTCAGCCCAGGCCCTTCCGTGCTCTCTCGCTCAAACACAGGAGCTGAAAATGCAGCCTCTGAGCAGACAAGGGCACCATGGAGTCTGGAACAATGTGTGCAGTGGGGAGCTGAGAGCCATTGAACCAAACTGTATTTCATGAAAACCACTTTGAGCCCTGGGGGCAGGAGCCCCCCAAGTTCCAGCACTGCTGACATGGAAAGAGGAGTCAGACCCCAGGCAGTACATCATTTGGGAGATCTGATCCCAATGGTACAAAACCACAAGCTCTGTCCCACTCACTCTTGAGGCTCAATGACATGGAAAAAATGTCTGACTGATTTCATCTGATTTGCCTGTCCAGCCCTGAGCCCACTCTGAAGCCCTCACACTCTCCTCCCTGTCTTGGGGTCTCTGCTTTGTGCACCTCCAGTGGAGCTGGGATTACACCATTCACTGACACCTCACATCCACCCCTGGCAGGGCCTGGCCTGCATCCTGAGAAGGGAGCCAGTGATTAGTGTGATGGACCTATGGGCAGCTGGGGGCTCCACCAGTCCCAGAAGATACAGGAGTTGGGAGCCCCAGGGTGAGTCCCAGGGGACAGAGGCACCTAACTAACTTCTGCAAAAATAAATTAGCCCTTAATAGAAAAACCCTGTTGGGAAGGAAGAGGAGGTGGCCAGCACCAGCCTGTCCTTTTCTGTCTGACTCTACTCAAAATCCTGTCTGGGAGGGCACATGATAGTGTACCCCCTTTGCTTTCAGTATGTATCAGTGTGTATCCTACTCTAGGTGCACAGGTACCTCATGAGGAGGACAGCTGTGTCTGTCAAGGCCATGCATGAGCCCTGCACCTCCTTGTGACCCTGTGTGAGGGCATGAGGATGGAGCAACCACAGGCCTCCCTTAGTTTCCTCTTACTGCTCAGAGCAGCGAGAGGGAACCCAGCAAGTGTCCGACCTGCTGCTCTCAGTGGAGCTTGCTAACCCTGACTTGTAAATAAAACCTACCACAGAATCCTGCTCATCAGACAGACCTGATGGGACAGAAACAACCAACCAAGGGAGATGACTCCCTTCCCCCAACCCTGGATGCGC
This sequence comes from Dermatemys mawii, assembly GCA_007922305.1. Classification (NCBI taxonomy): domain Eukaryota; kingdom Metazoa; phylum Chordata; order Testudines; family Dermatemydidae; genus Dermatemys; species Dermatemys mawii. The sequence goes on from ML677410.1 coordinate 1,082,829, forward strand.
AGTCCTGGACGTGTACCACTGGAAACCCCCTGGACACCCCTCATACAGTGGAACCTGGCTCTGTGCACAGACTGCCACAACTAATGGAAGAATCTAAAACATCTGGATCTAAGCCCTGCCCATCTTCTGGTGGGCTCCTCACACTCAGAGATGGCCACAGCCACTGCCTCTTGTGCCCTGGGGAGAACCACATTCCAACCCGACCCTCTGTTTGCTGCTCCTTTTCCTCTGTAAGTGCAGACATGCTCATCTCAGACTGTATCTATGCAGAGCATTCTAGAGGGCCACTTCTGACCCAGGGGACATAGCCACACTCAAACCAGAGCCAAAGAAGTTGTCCCCAGCAAGGGGCCCCTCTAGCAGGCACCCACAATCCAGCAATGAGAAAAAGCTACTGAAAACATTGGCACTGGCAACCTCGGCATGGGCATCCTCTGCACCAGTATCTGCCTTGGCACCAGCATCCCCACAACCAGCACTCTCTGTACTGGCAGCCCTGGTATCAACCCTGGGCACTGATGGGCCCAGCACCAAAGATTGGTCTCAAGAGATGGGTGTGGACAGGTCCTGGGTAGAAGTGTGGCTCTGAGCACCATCCCAGCTCATCTCAGACGGATGGACATAAGCACCAGTCCCCTAGTGACAAATCTGAAACCCCTCCCTGCTCACACTGGCACTGACCCTGAGGCCCAAGCTCATCATGATGCCAAGAGACATTTTGGTGGAGGAATCCCTGTCTCCACTACGGCCACTTCCCACATTGAGACCGTGACTGGCATGGGTCACACTGTCCAACATACCACCATTGAAGGACATATACTCATCATTGTCCTGGCTGACCACGTGTTCTACCCAACGCTAAGCCAGGTCCTGTCTCCCCTACAACAATCAGAGGGATTGCATGGGACTCCATTGCAGGAAAAGCATGAGTGGCAGTGGGTGGATCATTCACAAGCTAGACAATACTTGTGGAGCATGCCACCTTGGCACTACTGGGAGCACCATCACATGCAGGATGGAGCAGCTCTCCCTCCCAGGTGTCATGGAAGAGGAGAAGACCTTGCTCCTCAGTGGTGTCAATAACCAGGTTTCCCATGCCAGAGTCAGACACAGCAGCACCTCCTTTTATTACGAAGGAGTTGTCACGGTCACCAGACGAGGCGGGGCAGTTGCCCTGACAAGGGCTCCTGACAACTTCAAAGTTGACCCAGATTGCAGAGACCATGGCCATCAAAATGTCTAGAATCCAGGAAAAGTCCTACAAGCTCTTTGTCTGCTGTCGTGTTGTAGCCATGTCAGTCCTGGGAGGTGAGAAAAACAAGATGGGGGAGGGGATATCTTTTATTGAACCAACTTCTGCTGGGGAGAGAGACAGGCTTTTGATCCACACAGAGCTCTTCTTCAGGTCTGGGAAAGGGCAATGTTCAAGGTACCTTTACCAGACCTGAAGTAGAGCTCTATGTGGCTTGAAAGCTTGTCTCACACCAACATCAACTGGTCCGATAAAAGATGTCCCCTCCCACACCTTGTCTCACAAGTTCTTTGATGTCCTTAGTGCCTTGACCCCAGCCAGATTGCCCGCCCCAACAACGAGGGCAGACTTGAGACAGCAAAAGACTTTGGCAGATCCTGGTGACTCTTCCTCCCTTGTGCTAAAGGATCAGAAAGAGGTAGCAGGTTCAATAAAAGGGTTTTGAACACGTTTGTGCCCATCCTAACCCAGTGCAGGAAAAATCCAGGTCTACAAGTGTCACCCAAAAGGAAAGGGACATCAGAAACTGGATTCTTGGGGCACAAGGTCTATTCCTCTGCCATATTACATCACTGTGTCATGACCAATCAGGCCATGAGCATTAGCTATTATTTCCTCAGACATCTAGGATGGAGGTTTGCACAACTGATTAACAGAGCTTTAAAGTAGGAGTTTGTGGGAGATGGTTGGGAGATGACCAGGTAATCTCCACACCGAATTTAAACATTGAAAGGGAAGAAAACAAAGTAAGAAAGGGTACAGCCATGGGTAGGAGAATGGATGTAAGGAGAAAGGGTAGCGTAGATACCATTTTAGTAGGTGACACTGGCGGTAGAATGTCCACGCTTAATTGGGTAAAGAATGTGAGTGAGGCCAAACAACAAAAATTCAAATGTTTGTACACTAATGAGAGGAACCTAGGTAACAAAATGGAGGAACAAGAGCTACTGGTGCAGGAAGTGAAACCAGATATTATAGGGATAATAGAAACATGGTGGAATAGTAGTCATGACTGGAGTATAGGTATTGACGGGTATGTGCTGTTTAGGAAAGGCAGAAATAAAGGTAAATGTGATGGAGTAGCACTGTATATCAATGATGAGGTAGACTGTAAAGAAATAAGAAGTGATGGAATGGATAAGACAGGGTCTGTCTGGGCAAAAATCACATTGGGAAATAAAGCTACTAGAGCCTCCCCTAGGATAAAGACAGGTTTAAGATTAGCAACCGTGTTAGTCTGTATTCGTAAATAAGACGAGGAAGACTTGTAGCACCTTTGAGACTAACCAGTTTATTTCAGCATAAGCTTTCGTGGGCTATAGCATCCAATGAAGTGGGCTATAGCCCACAAAAGCTTATGCTGAAATAAACTGGTTAGTCTCAAAGGTGCTACAAGTCTTCCTCATCTTATCCCCTAGGACAGTGCTTGTTGTGTGCTGTAGACCACCAGGATCTGCTTTGGATACCTTTTTAATGTTTTAATGAAGGAAATATTAATAGAAATTGTGTGATCATAGAATATCAGGATTGGAAAGGACCTCAGAAGGTCATCTAGTGCAACCCCCTTCTCAAAACAGGACCAATCCTCAATTAAATCATCCAACAGATTTTTGCCCTATATCAAGAAATGGCCTCCTCAGGGACTGAAGTCACAACTGTTGGCTTAGCAACTGATAGCAACTGAGCTATCCCTCCTCCTATGGAAGACTTTAACTTCCCAGATATAGACTGGAGGACAAGTGCCAGTAATAATAGTAGTGCTCAGATTTTCCTAGATGTGATAGCTGAACCAACAAGAGGGAATGCCCTTTAAGATTTGATTTTGGTGAGTAGTGAGGACTTGATAGAAGAAATGGTTGTAGGGGACAATCTTGGTTCGAGAGATGATGAGCTAATTCAGTTCAAACTGAATGGAAAGATGAAAATAGATCTGTGACTAGGGTTTTTTATTTCAAAAGGGCTAACTTTTAAAAAATTAAGGAAATTAGTTAGGGAAGTGGATTGGACTGAATAATTTGTGGACCTAAAGGCAGACGAGGCCTGTAATTACTTCAAGTCAAAGTTGCAGAAACTATCAAAAGCCTGCATCCCAAGAAAGGGGAAAAAATTCATAGGCAGGAGTTGTAGACTAAGCTGGATGAGAAAGCATCTCAGAGAGGTGATTAAGAAAGGGCAGAAATCTTACAGGTAGTGGAAGATCAGAGGGATCAGCAAGGAAAGCTACCTTATTGGGGTCAGAATAAAGTGAGAAAGGCTAAAAGCCATGTAGAGTTGGACCTTGCAAAGGGAATTAAAAGCAATAGTAAAAAAATGGGACTAAATCGGGTGGCCCAGATAATCTTCATCCAAGAATATTAAAGGAACTGGCACATGAAATTGCAAGCCAATTAGCAAGAATTTTTAATGAATCTGTAAACTCAGGGGTGTATCATATTACTGGCGAATTGCTAACATAGTTCCTATTTTTAAGAAAGGGAAAAAATGTGATCCGGGTAACCATAGGCCTCTTAGTTTGACATCTGTAGTATGCAAGGTTGTGGAAAAAAATTTGAAGGAGAAAGTAGTTAAGGACATTGAGGGACAAAATACAACATGATTTTACAAAAGGTAGATCATATCGTACTGATGATCATACCATACCATACTGATCTCCTTCTTTGAGAAGATAACAGATTTTTTAGAGAAAGGAAATCCAGTGGATCTAATTTACCTCAGTTTCAGTAAGGCATATGACATGGTTCCACATGGGTAATTATTCGTTAAATTGAAAAAGATGGGGATCAATATGAAAATTGAAAGGTGGATAAGGAACTGGTTAAAGGGGAGACTACAACAGGTTGTACTGAAAGGTGAACTGTCAGGCTGGAGGGAGGTTGCTAGTAGAGTTGCTCAGGGATCGTTTTCGGACCAATCTTATTTAATCTTTTTATTACTGACTTCGGCACAAACAATGGGAGTGTGCTAATCAAGTTTGCAGATGATACAGTACAAAGCTGGGAGATATTGCCAATACAGAGAAGGACCAGGATGTGATACAGGAAGATTGGGATGACCTTGTAAACTGGAGTAATAGTAATAGGATGAAATTTAATAGTGAAAAGTGCAAGGTCATGCATTTAGGGATTAATAACAAGAATTTTTGTTACAAGATGGGGACACATCAGTTGGAAGTAACAGAGGAGGAGAAGGACCTCAGAGTATTGGTTGATCACAGGATGACTATGAGCTGCCAATGTGATATGACAGTGAAAAAAGCTAACACGATCTTGCGATGTATCAGGCAAGGTATTTCCAGTAGAGATAAGGAAGTTTAGTACCGTTATACAAGGCACTGGTGAGACTGCATCTGGAATATGGTGTGTAGCTCTGTTCTCTCACGTTTAAGGAGGATGAATTCAAATTGGAACAGGTATAGAGAAGGGCTACTAGGATGATCTGAGGAGCGGAAAACTTATGAAAGAAAACTCAAAGAGCTTGGCTTATTTAGCCTAACCAAAAGAAGGCTGAGGGGAGATATGATTGCCCTCTATAAATCTATCAGAGAGATAAATACCAGGGAGGGAGAGGAATTATTTAAGCTCAGTACCAATGTGGACACAAGAACAAATGAATATAAACTGGCCATCAGGAAGTTTAGACTTGAAATTAGATGAAGGTTTCTAACCATCAGAAGAGTGAAGTTCTGGAACAGCTTTCCAAGGAAAGCAGTGGAGGCAAAAGATTAAGCTTGATAAGTTTATGGAGGGGATGGTTTGATGGGATAGCCTAATTTTGGCAATTACTTGATCTTTGACTATTAGTAGTAAATATGCCCAATGGCCTGTGATGGGATGCTAGAGGGGTTGGGATCTGAGTTACTACAGAGAATTCTTTCCTGGGTGTCTGGCTGGTGAGACTTGCCCACATGCCCAATTTTCCTCCAGAGCATGAAAGGAGAGACCCTGGGGTTTTTCTGCCTTCCTCTGCAGCATGGGGCATGGGGCACTTGCTGGAGGATTCTCTGCACCTTGAAGTCTTTAAACCATGATTTGAGGACTTCAATAGCTCAGACATAGGTTAGGGGTTTATTACAGGAGTGGGTGGGTGAGATTCTGTGGCCTGCATTGTGCAGGCGGTCAGACTAGCTGATCATAATGGTTCCTTCTGACCTTAAAGTCTATAAGTCTGTGGGCTCGTCTACACTGAGGAAGGGGGGTCGACCTAAGATACACAACTTCAGCTATGCAATAGCATAGCTGAAGTTGAAGTATCTTAGATCAACTTACCTGGCCGTCCTCACGGTGGTGAGTTGACCGCTGCTGCTCCCCAACTTCAACTCTGTTTCCTCCTCTTGCGGAGATGGTGTTCCAGAGTCGACGGGGAGTGCGTTCTGGGATCAATTTATCGCATCTAGATGAGATGCGATAAATTGATCCCTGCTACATCAAACACTATCTGCTGATCCGGTAGGTAGTATAGACATACCCTAAGAGTCTATGGACTTGCGCTCCCCAACAACATAGGGCTCAGGGCATAAAACTGACACAGTGGCCACATGCGGGGCCATTTCTCCTATCCCAGCAATACAGAAAGCAACTAAGACACCGAGAAGAAAACAAGACTCCAACAGAGGAGATTGGCCCAGTTTTAAGGACAAAACCTGTATATTAAGGACTGCAATATCCAGTGAGGTGAGAGAAACTGCTTATCTAGATCAGGGATCTCAAACTCGAATCACCAGGAAGGCCACATGAGGACTAGTACATTGACCTGAGGGCCACATCACTGCCCCCCATCTTACCCTGGCCCCGCTCCCACTCCACCTGCTTCATGAGGTCCCGCCCTTTCCCAGCCCCATTCCAACACCTTCCCCAAATCCTTGCCCCTGCCCCACCTCTTCTCTGCCTCCTTGCCTGAGTGTGCGGCTCTATGCTCCTCTCCCCTCCCTCCTGGAAAGTGCTAAGCACTGCCAAACAGTTGTTTGGTGGTGGGAAGTGCCTGGAGGTGAGCAGAGATGCGGCACGGTGAGGGGAGAGGGAGAAGGGGAAAGGGAGCTTGGCAGGCTGCAGGATATAACTCCAGGGGGGTGGGAGGCGGGTGGGGAGCTTGGCGGGCCACAGGAAATAACCCTGAGGGCCATGTGTTTGAGAACCCTGATCTAGATGTTGCACAGCCTAATAGGGCTGAGAGTTTAGACTGCATGGATATATTTTCTCTTCTTTTGGTAACTAAATCTGACTTTTTGCCTATCACTTAGTATCACTTAAAATGTATCTTTTGTAGTCAATAAATTTATTTAACTGTTTACCTTTACCAGTGAGTTTGTATGAAGTGTGTGGCAAATCTGCTCAGGTTTTGCAAAAATTGGTGTATATGCACTTTCCATTGATGAAGTAGTGAACCAATTAATACATCTGCATTGCTTGTCTTGAGCAGTGCACGATGGTATATTCCTGAGGTACAGTGCTGGGAGTTGTGGGGATTTGGCTCTGGTGCCTTTCTCTGTGAGATTCATGAGTGGCACTGGAACTTTCATGCAATCTAGCTGGGTGTGTGGAACTCCACATGCCATTGTGCTGAGTGATAACAGCACCTGGAGGGGTTTGTTGCTGGTCACTAGCAAGGCATTGCAAGAGACAGCCCAGGCAGGAGAGAGTTAAGGGGGCACAGTGGTCCCAGGGTCCAAGGCTGCACCCCAGTGATCCTGTCACACTGGGTAGGCCCTCCAAAATGTGTGAAGGGAGGTAGTGTCCTAGTCCCTTCCCCAGCAATAACTTTTGATACTGGACACATCTTACACAGCTCCTACAGGCTGGGGAGCCCACCTGGGCCATGCACAAATGCAGGGAACTGGTCCAGTGCAGACGTGAGACATCACATGAACATGGTGGAGCTCTGGGTAATCAGACTAGCTTGCATGGCATTCCTACCTATTCTATGGATTTCCACAGTGCAGATCTTGACAGACAACATCTGCGATTGTCACAGATCCACAGGCCCAGCACTGTAACAGTTTCTGGGAGGACCCCTCAGTGTGTCAGCCCTCAAAGGGTCACTCTCTCTCTCTCTCTCAGGTAGATCCCTTGGCTTCACCACCTCCTGGGGCTGAACCTCAGAATCTTCTGCTCTCCTGCTTCTTGCCGTGAGCTCCCTGCAGTGAATCCACCTGGATTGGAAATGGGAGCGAGACTTACACACTCAAAGGGAACCATGCACTCCCAGCTTCCTGGCTCTAGAGCATTGTAAAAGCAGAAGAGTTCATTAGATGTCTGGAACATGGCATAGAGAGTCCTTAATTAACATAGAGAATAGAAAGTTACTGCAAAGTCCATCTGGGTCCCTCCAGATCCCAGCACTCTCCTGACCGCTCCTTACTCCCTGTCCAGAAGCATCTCTCAGCCTCCAGCAGCCCGTACTTAAATCTCCCAACCTGGTCTCTTCCCAGTCCTTTGCCATAGTTCATAGGCAAACATTGTTACCTGGTCTCATCCTTAGTTGGTCACACCTGGATGTCTTCCTGTAGAGAGGTTGGCCAACCATGGTTGTTATTTGCTACATACCAAATGCCTGGGAAACTGGAGTGGCCAACTGGACATTGCTTTCTGGGACTCTCCATGAGCATGAACCCTGGCCCCAAACAGCCATGCATCAGTCACACCTGGAAATCTGCAAAGAGTAAATGACCTTTTCCCATGACTAGTTAACCATGCAGCACATAGGGGAAACCGAGGCACACACAATATTCAGATAAAATATTATGAAAAATTCCTACTCTATGTCATTAATATACTACATAAACACCCAAGGGGCTTCCCGCTCATCATCACTTTGCCAGTAAGGTATCAGGCTCTGGACACAGTGCCACTGATACAGAATAACCCCAGTGGATCTTCACCTATGAAGAGTCAACAACTTCTAATGGACTTTCTAAGAAGACACTGCCCCCAGCCTTTACCAGGGTCCATCTTGGAGCTGGTATTCAGCCAGTAGGGAATTCCCATAATGCCAGCAAAAACAACACCAAGTCTGAGAGCTTTTATAATATATATACTGTCACAGACCCAAGCCAGTTGAGTACAGCAGAGTAGTCCTGTTGGGATCTACTCAGCTCGAGGAAAGGACTCCCCAGAGCCTAAGGGGATGATCCACAGGTCTGGGATTCCAAATAATTGCGGGGGACAACTAAGGAGATAACAGGAACAGAAGTGAGGTCATAGGACTAAACAATGGAACCAGCCAGGAAGAATCCCAGACAGGACCCACTGATCCTCATAGAACGCTGCCCAGAGGAACTCTGCCTGGATGCATGAATGGACTGAGGAGCAGAAATAGACTCCACAGTCGTAGGAAATCCCATCAGCCAATCTCCTCGCCTGGTTTTGCAGATGGCCATTTTAGCCAGGGCTAGGAGAAAGTTGACAAGGAGGTCCTGTGACTTTGTGGAGCCACGGATAGCGAGTGCATAGATGAACAGGTGAGGGGAGAAGTGCAACCAAAAAAATACTAATAATTCCAAGAGGAGCCAGAATAGGGGCTGCAACCTGGCCCACTCCAGGTATACGCATGCCAGGGTCTCCCTCACGCCGCAAAATGGACAGGTGTCTGGGAGGGGAGTGAACCGCACCAAGTACCATGCTCATGGATCTGTGAAGGTGCCACCAGCTGATGTCCCCAGTGAGCCTTGGGGCCAAGGTGGAGTAGAGGCTGGCCAACCAGGGCTCCTCACCCTCCAAAGATGGCAGGAGGTCCTGCCATTTCGTATTGGGGTGGGATGTGAGGGTGAGGACGTGCAGGGTGCGGAGCACAAGCATGAACTGGTGTTTTCTCAGCACGGTCCAGAACCGAACCAGCTGCAACTCATGCAGCCAGCTCACAATAAAGCAGTGGGATGGCCAGGAAGGTCCATGGGATAGGGGCCTGATGTAAAGGTCTGGAGGGTCTGGGGTGAAGGGTGGGCAGGGTGTGCCCTCTCACAGGACCCGGTCGAGGAAAACCCGAGCAGTGGGCAGTAAATCGGCTCTCATCTCCTGAAGTATGTGCCGGGGAGTACAAGGCCTGGAGACCCCCATGCGCCAAGTGAGTGTCAGGGGATCCAGCCAGTCTCCCCTGTCGTAGTGCAGGAGGTCTCTGACTCTTGTGACTTCCACCAGCACCGACCTCTGGCACACTGAGGGGGACTCTGCCACCTGCACACAGAGCTGGGAGTTGTGTAGCAGGGGCTCCACGAGGATATCCACCCCCTTGGTGGCTGCCACTGAGAACAGTTTCCAGGTCTAGAGAAGGTCCTGGTAGAAGACCGGCAGCCTGGAGAGGTCTTGCAGAAGGACAAAGGAGCTGCCAGTCATATCGGAGCCCTTGGAAGCAGCGCAGGGAGGCGTGCACCAGTACGCTCCACACAGGGCTCAGGCCCTGTCCTCCCTCCTCCAGGGGCAGGTGGAGAACCTCTGCAGAGACCCAGCGCAGTCCTGGCCAGAAGAACTCCAGAATCGACTTCCAGGGGTTGGCCAGGAAGTCCAGGCCTAGGACCAGGGTGTTGAGCCTGTGCCAGAGCATGGAGAAGACTAGCTGATTGAGCATCAGTGTCTTCCCTCGGAGGGAGAGGCACCGGAGTAGTCCTGTTCATCTCCAGGGCCGCTCTACCACCCTGCCCTCTAAACCTTCCCAGTTCTCCAGCAGAGACGGATGCGTGGCAGAAAGGTAAGTGCCAAGATAGAGCAGCAGACCCAGCACTCCACCAAATGACCTGAAGCACGGGTGGGATGGAGCTCACCTGCCATCCATCCCCGACCACTAGGCCAGAGCTCTTGACCCAGTTGACCCGGGCGGAGGAAGCTGCCAAGTAGATGGCCTGGCAAGCCAGACAGAGGAAGGGCTTGATCACCAGAGTATACAGCTGGCCCAAGAGGGGGCACCCCTGCCGCACTCCCTGCCCAAAGCTGACCAGCTCAGTCAGGGTCCAGTTGAGCCTGACCAGACACTCCATGTACAGCACCTAGAGAAAGCCCACAAACTGGGGTCTTCACAGAGTGCCCAGGAGATACTCGTGGTCCACCCTGTCAAACACCTTCTCCTGATCCAGTGACAGAAGAGTGAACAACAGACCGTCCCTAAACCCGAGCTCCAAGAGATCCCAGATCAATTACAAATTATCAAAGACGATACAGCCTGAGACAGTGTAAATCTGGTTGGGGTGGATCACGTCCACCAGTACAGATTCCATCTGCAGCGAGATGGCCTTAGCTAGGACTTTGCAGTCTGGGCTGAGGACCAAGATAGGATGCCAAATCCAAAGGTCACACAGGACCCCTTCTTTAGGAGCAAAGTGAGCATGGCTCAGCTGCATGACAGGGGGAGGACCCCGCTCTCCAATGACTCGGCCCAGATGTAGAACTGATAAATTAAATTGTTTTTAATTGTTCACTTTATTAATATAACTTCATAAGTAAAGTTTTATGAATGAAATAACATTCATTCATAAACTGGTTACCCCAATAACTAGCTAATTGACAATTAAATTGCTTATTAAGAGCCACAGCTGTTCAGCTGGCTGCCTTTGTAAATTTCACTTTCAAACCAATTGCTGCTTAAATCACTGAAACTTGCACCATTTCAGCATTGTAACTTCTGTTCACTGTTTGCCATTCCTTACACTTGTCCATATTGTAACTCAAACTCCATTTTAAAATGCTCACTCTATTTTGTAAAAGCCTGCTGCAACCTTCATTTCACAAAACCCTGATGTAATCTTATTAGTTTAGTTTTGATATGTGAATGAGGTATGTATGGACGATGGAATCAATCTCCAGTCCCAGCCTGTCCTGATGAAATAAAGTGTAAACACCAACAACTGAGGATGCAGACAACGGCCCTGACAAAGCAAGAAGAGTCAAACCTAAAAAGAAAAGAACAAAGGCACAATTGAAGGAACATCAAAGTTAGGTCCCAGGCTAAAAGTCAAGTCTGTAATTGACGGGTGATCAGTCACAGAATCAATCAACCAAACCCAGAAGCAGTGTGACACAGCAAGACCTATAGACTCTGGATTCAAACTAAAAGCATATAAAAAGAATGGGTGAGATGGAAGACTTTGGGTAACATTCTGCTGCCAACTTAGAAGGACATCGATGCGCGCCCAACAGAGACCCAGCCCTTCCTTGTGCCTGGCTTTCCTGGCCAGTTAACTGCCACAAGCTACGAACCCAAGCTGTGAAATTAAGCCACGGACTCAAGCTATGTTCAGGACTGGTAACTACACAGCAGCTGCAGAACATTTGATGTGTGTGCGTGTGTGTATACATATTAGATATTAGTTATTGGTCATAAATCAAATTGTTATCATAATAAATGTAGCATCTTTAGTAATAATAATATCATAATAAATACGGAGTGGGGATAGCTCAATGGTTTGAGCATTGTCTGGGCACGATGAGTGGGCTGTCCCCGTGGCCTGAGCAGGGGCTATGGAAGGAGGAGGAGGGGAGGCTGCAGCGGTGGTTGGGCCACCAGGGTCACTGACAGTGACAGGGCCAGTGCCCTCCTGGGTCTTGGGGGTCCTGGGTGTCCCTCCCAGCCGGGCCAAGGAGCAGTCCCTCTGGACATGCCCCATCACTCAGTAGAGGAAGCACCGGGCCTCCCCCCCTTGAATAGTGGACCCTGTAATGGGTCCCCTGATAGGGCACCAGAAAGGACCCCTCAAGTGCCACCCTGTCATCTGCTGTCAGTGGAAGTTGGATTTGCACCTGCAGGTGGAAGGACAGAATGTGACAGAGGGAAGGGTCCTTGCAGCTAAGCAGGAGAGAGCTGATAACAGAAATGGGCTTCCCCAGGGTTGAGAGAGCAGGAACAGGGCAGTGTTGGGCAGGAAGGACAAGACGGAGGTAAGCACCACCTGTATGCCCAGGTCCTCCAGAGGTTCTATGGGAACAAACATGCCCTCTCCCCTCCCCCCCCCCGCAACCTCCTGGACAGCTGCCTCCGATGCCAGGAAGAACATGACTTTTCCATACATTTTGGATACCACTATGACGGCCTTGGGCCCCACCACCTGTGCCAACACCTGCATGTACGTTTCGACATGGGTGAGGCAGGCACCAGGACACAGTGGACTCCATGCTTCCAGGTCAGGGAGGGGAAGGGACCCCAGCTGCCAGAGATGGTACTGGAAGTGGCAGTTGGGGTGGATGGTGCATTGGCGTGTGGAAGGGTGGTGACCACCTGGGCATATGCTCTGAGGGCCCAGGATGGAGCACTCCCAGACCTGGTGGGGGGAACGGCAGGGGAAGGAGGGGCCGTGGCAGGTGTGAGGGCTGCAGTGGTTAGCTAGGTTGGTGGAGGGAGCGGTGGTGGGGAAATGTTGGGGGAGGGTTCCATGTCTCTCCCCCGGCCCCCTACAGCAGCAGAGGCTACCATCACCTCGGGAGCGCAGGTGTTAGAGTCACTCAGTTCAGTAACGATACCTAACCCACTCCACAGTTCTTCGCAGCGGTCTTCCTCCTCGATGAGGCAGCAGACTCAGGAACAGCAGCAGCAAGCAGGCAGCAGCCAGCCAGGTGAGGACCCAGGCAGAAGAGGAGGTAGTGATGGTGGTGGTGGTGTCCTTGGTTCTCCTCCCTCCTGCGGAGTGGGAATGGTGGGGGGGCAGGCTGGCAGGGCCCCCCTTTCTCCACAACAGCAGCTCCCAGAAGGGTCCCAGCCAGCAGCAGCAGCAGCCTCTCACCTTCCTCCAGGCCAGAGGCCTATAGTAAAGGAGTCCTGTTAGTACCCAGGAACGCCTGCCCACTGCTAAAGGACTTCCCCCAGCCTAAGGGGAGAACCCACAGGTTCAGGAAACCAAATAATTGTGGGGGACAACTAAGGAGATAACAGGAACAGGAGTGAGGTCACAGGGCTAAAGCTAAACAAAGAGAACCTGATGAGGACACCAAGCAGAGAACCCTGGACAGCACCCACTGTTCCTCAAAGGTGTCAAGGGAGCCAGCAGACGCTGCCCAGAGGAACTCTGCCTGGATACTTGAATGGACTGAGGAGTGGAAATAGACCCCACAGTCGCAGGAAACCCCGTCCGCCAACCTCCTCTCCTTGGTTTTGTAGATGGCCATTTTGGCCAGGGCTAGGAGGAGGTTGACAAGGAGGTCCCGTGACTTTGTGGGGCTACGGATAGGGAGTGTGTAGATGAACAGATGAGGGGAGAAGTAACCAAAAACACAAAAGTATATCTAAGAGGAGCCTGAATAGGGGCTGCAATCTGGTGCACTCCAGGTATACACGTGCCAGGGTATCCTGCATGCTGCAAAAGGGTTATGTATCCGGGAGGGGAGTGAACCATGCCAAGTACACGCCTGTGCTCACGGCTCTGTGAAGAAGCTGCCAACTGATGTTCCCAGCAGGCCTTGGGACCAGGGTGGAGTATAGGGTGGCTCACCAGGGTTCCTCCCCCTCCAGAAGTGGCAAGAGGTCCCGTCACTTTGTATCAGGCCGAGATGCGAGGGTAAGAACATGGAGGGTGTGGAGCATGAGCTTGTACAAGTGTTTCTTGGGTGTGGTCCAGAAATGAACCGGCTGCAAGTCATGCAGCCAGCTCATGGTAAAGGGGCGGAATGGCTGGGAAGGATCACGGGGAAGGGGCCTGATGAAAAGATTCAGAGGGGCAGGGATGGAGCGAGGGTGGTGCGTGCCTTCTTGCAGGACCCAGCTGAAGAATACCAAAGCTGTGGGCAGTAAAGCAGCCCTCATCTCCTGAAATATGTGCCGGGGAGTACAAGACCTGGAGAGCCCCATACGCTGTGCAAGCATCAGGGGATCCAGCCAGTCTCCCCAGTCGTAGTCCAGGAGGTCTCAGACTCTGGTGAAGTCTGCCAAGACCAACCTCTGGCACCCCGAAGGGGACTCCGCCACCTGCACACAGAGCTTGGGGGTGTGTAGCAAGGACTCCGCGAGAAGATCCACCCCCTCAGTGGCCGCCACGGACCTGATCACAGAGAACAGTTTCCAGGTCCAGAGGCGGTCCTGGTAGAAGACCAGCAGCCCCGAGAGGTCTAGCGGAAGACCTCTGGGATGGAGATAAAAGAGCTGCCGGTCGTATCGGAGCTGTCGGAAGCGGTGTAGGAAGGAGTGCGCCAATACGTTCCATGCCAGACTACCTGCACCATAAAGGAGTCTCTGCAGAGCCTGGAGGTGGAAGACACGCACCTGAGTGTGTAGGTAGTGGTGGTGATGGTGGTGGAGTCCACAGCAGCAGCAACAGCTGGGGCTGGTGTCCCTCACTCCCCTCCTCTGGAGAGCAGGCCAGCAGGCCCTCCCCGTAGGGGCTGCAGCAGGAGCAGTAGCAACCAGAGGGTTGCCGGGGGTGGGGCGGGTGTCCAGCAGCCAGCAAGCAGGTAGCAGAGAAGGGGCAGGGGTGTCTGACCCAGTCAGAGGAGTAACTAGAGCATCAGCGAGAGCCCAGGCCCTAGCAGCAGCCCCAGCAGCAGACGCAGCAGCCTCCCACCTCCCTCTAAGTCAGAGGACTATAGCAGAGGAGTCACTCAGAGACTGAGCTTCTGGCCACTGGAGAAGCAGGGTTTTGTTCCCTGACTGACCAGAACAGGGGCTGCTCCAGGCTAGGGTCAACAGAGGACTCCAATTAGCCTGCAAAGAGTCAGGTGAGGCTGTTAAGCTAATGTGAACAGCTGACTTGAATTAAGGCCCCTCTGATACTATAAAAGGGCTCACTCCAGTCAGGCCAAGGAGAGTCAGGGAGTCAGAGGAGAGGAAGTGTGGCTGAAGGGCTGGGTAATGAAGACACACTCAAGCCACTGGAAAGGGAGCCCTAAGGTAAGGGTGAAGAAGGTGTTGAGAGAAGTGGGAGAGCTGTGGGGAAGTGGCCCAGGGAAATGAAGCAACTCTGGCAGTGCAAGTTTGGCTGCCAACAGCTGCTGCCATTAGGGTCCCTGGGCCAAAACCCAGAGTAGAGGGTGGGCCTGGGTTCCACCCAACCTGCCACTACAGAAATGCCTCCCAGGAGGGGAAGACAGGCCTCTGTCAGGACAGGAAGCTACACTGTTCTGGAATAAGCCCATAGGGACAACAGAGACTGGTGAGAGCTCCCACAATCTTCTTGCTGGCTTATGATGAAAAGGACTCAGTAGACTATAATCCTGGCCCTAGAGAGAGAAGGGCTATATGGAGGATCACCGTGAGCCTCTGAGGCTAGCATAAACTGCCTGGAAGAGCAGAACCCATGGGGACAAGGTCGGAGCTCTGCCACAATATATACTTAGAGGCCTGTAAGGCATCTTGATTAAAAAACTAAAATTAATGTGGCACACATTAAATGGGTTAAAAACGGGCTAACTGATAGGTCTCAAAATGGGTTTGTAAATGGGGAATCATCACTGAATGGGTGAGCTCCCACAGGAGTTGGTTCTTGGCCCTACACTCTAACATTTTTTTTATCAATAACCTGGGAGAAAATATAAAATTAACTCTGATAAAACTTGCAGATGACACAAACTGTGCCGTAGTAAATAATGATGACAGGTCACAGATATTGACTGATTGGATTGCTTGGTAAGATGACTGCAAGGAAACGTGTTTTAATCCAGCTAAATGTCAGTGTGTGCATCTAGGAACAAAGAATGTGGGCCCTACCTACATGACAGGGACTGATTCAGGGGAAAAGATTTGGTGGGGGATGGGGGAAGGAGGAAGGCATTAATAATCAGCTGGACAGCTGCTCCAAGCCTGATGCTGTGCCCAAAAGGGCTAATGGGATCCTGGGATGCATAACAAGGGAATCTCAAATAGGAGCAGAGCAGTTATTTTATCCCCTAGGGGGGATTTGGCAGTGGTCTGACCACTGCCGGAATCCTGTGTCCGGTTCTGGTGTCCACAATTCAAGAAGGATGGACTGGCGAGGGGGTCAGAGAAGAGCCACGAGAAGGATTAAAGGTTTAGAAAACCTGCCTGATAGTGATAGATTCAAAGAGATCAACCTGTCTAGCTTAACAAAGAGAAGGTGAAGAACAGACTCGATCACAGTCTGTAAGTACCTACACGGGGAACAAATATTTACAATGGGCTCCTCAGTTTAGTAGAGAAAGGATAACATGATCCAATGGCTGAAAGTTGAAGCTAGACAAATTCAGTCTGGAAATTAGGCATACATTTAACAGTGAGGAGGTGATAGGGTGTCCCCCCACCACCACCTGCCCTGAAGGGCTTAATTAACCTTAAAGGACACACCTGGGGGAGTGTCTGGCTTGATTAATAAGCACTAATTGGAGCTGAATCCCTGCTGGGTAGGTGGATGGTGGGCTTGTATAAAGCCAGGAAGTTGTGAGCAGGAGGGAACTGCAGGGAAAGAGGCTGCAGGCATTGTCTGGACACAGAGAAGTGGATACAAAGGGCTGGTCTTCACTAGGAGGAGTGGTCGACTGAAGATACGCCAACTTTAGCTACGTTATTCACATAGCTGAAGTTTCGTATCTTCAGATGACTTATCTGCCGTCCTCATGGTGGCGGTGGGCAGCGGTACGCTCCCACATTGACTCCAGCTTGCGCCTTGCGGCGAGCTGGAGTTACGGAGTCAACTGGGGCGCCCTTAGCAATCGATTTCTCGCATCTTAACCAAAAGATCGATTGCTACCCGAAACTCTGCGGGTGGAGGGGGGCGAATAAAGGTGCTGGGATTCCAGCCTTGCAAGACAAGTTTACCCGGAGATGGTATGGGGAAGAAATCCTGTGGAAGGTGGAGTAGGAAGAAGCCCAGGGAAAGAACAGCGAGGGCTGAAACAGTGCAGACCTTGGCAGCTAATAAAAGAATCTCTGGGCTGGGTTCTTCTGCCAGCCACTGTGGAAATGACACAGATTGGGAATTACAGAAGGTTTCCTGAGATGGCACAGGGGCAGATTGTCAGGTGGGACTTGGTTATGCTGGAAGGAGAAAACTTTGTAGTGACCTGCCTGGAGGGCTGAGTCATGAAGACAGAGCACCCTGAGTCCTGGAAAGTGAGCGATGGAAAAGGGTGCTAGACCTGATGGGAGCTGATCTCTGGACCCTACCATGAGCAGCTGCCACAGTGAAACCTGTGATGGGTAATTAACCATTAGAACAACTTAACCAGGATTATGGTGGATTGTCCATCACAGGCAGTGGTTCAATCAAGATTTTGGGTAGGGTGCAGGAAAGAGATAGCTCAGCAGTTTGAGCATTGGCCTGCTGAACCCAGGGTTGTGAGTTCAATGCTTGAGGGGCCATTTAGGGATCTGGGGTAGAAATATGTAGGTGAGTTTGTGGCCTGTGGTGTGCAGGAGGTCAGACTAGATGATCATAATAGTCCCTTCTGACCTTAATGTCTATGAATCCATGAATTGGCTCTGCCCTAGGACTGATTCTTGGGCAAGTCTCTGGCCTGTGCTATCCTGAGAGTCAGACTAGATAGTCACAATGGTGCCTTATGGTTTTGGAATCTATGTACTTTTGCTCCAGAGGGAGGGGGCATGAACCCAGGACTTCTATCTGACACTTTCCTTCAACTGGAATCAAGGCTTCCTATAGGCCTTCCCATTGATTCCTTGGATTCCAAGTGTGACACCTAAGATTTAATGGGACAGAACCACACTCATCCTTGTAGCTCCTTAAAACATGAGATAATTTTGGCTGGCACCTCCTTCAGATGCCCAAGCAGCCATCTATCTAGCTCACTCAGAGTGCCCAGACCTGTTCCCACAGAACCACAAGCAGATCAGTTACTGCATCTGGACCCAAAGTCACTACATGAATGTTGACTTGCTGAGGGCCATGGACAGAGTGCTCCTATGAATTCAGGAGATTGTGATACAGGACAGGAAAACATCTTTGTGAAAGACATGGCTTGAAATTGAAGAGGCTCTAGTGTGGGAAGCTCAGCACAGTGTAGGCTATGATACCAAAAATCCTTGACTAGTCTGGCTTGTCATTCTGCTCCATCGAGATCCACCCTGCAGCTATCTTGGCTTGTCATCTGATGCAATCATTTGCAGTCTATCACACCCCATGGCCTTAAGGTTTCTCACAGGCCTGTTAACTATTTACCCACCTGTCAGGGACTGGGCTCCAGTATGTGACTTCAGCATTGTCCTCCTGAATCCCATGGAACCCCCTTTGGAGCTCTGTTTGCTCTTTGCAAATGCTCATGCTTAAGGTGGCCTTTCTAGTCACTATCACTTTGCACAGGCAAGTTAGCAAGCTGCATCCACTCCGGATTGGGCCTTCCTGCACAACATTTTATAAGGGCATAATGGTGTTGAGACCTTGCCCATAATTCATTGCCAAGGTGGTTTTTCACTTTTACCTGAACCAGTCCATTAACATGCAAGTCTTCTTCCAGACCCCCACTACTAGAAAGAGGAAGCGTCACTCTCTGGATGGCTGTGGCACCTTGTTTTATTACACTGACAGAATTAAAGGATTCACCTTTGTCTCCTCAATTATTTGTAGCCTTGGCCAGGCATTCAAAAGATCAGGCTGTGTCATCAGAGGATTCCCAAGAACACAGCTCAATGCACTGTTATATGTCAGCAGTTGGCTAGTGTGCCTCTCCCCTCAGATTTTAGTGTTTGCGCCAACTGAGCTTAAGCAACATTCTCTGCCTGCTTGCAGAACATCCTGGTATCAGCACTGACGATGGGGTGAGGCGGAATAACCCCTGACCTTTGAGCATTAGGCCTTGGACCAAGCTGCTAGGCAGATTATGGAGAGCGGGACTCTAGTCACTGTTCAAATGATGCAGCTGATGCTCCTCAGCCCATCACCCTGAGGGGATGCTGTCTGCCAGTCACCACTCGTGTGAGCCAGGTTGCTGCCTGCTAGACACCACCGGTGCGACTCGGGACGCTGCCTGCCGGTTACCACTGGTGGAATCCACTCGCACATGTAGGGGAGGAGACAGCAACTCCTTGGCCTCCAGTAACTGTGGTTCTTCCAGCTGTTGTGGCTCCCACGACCTGCCCTCCATCCCTGCCTTCAGAGTCCCCAGCTAACAAGACTTCACATTGTGAGGCCTGGAGGAGAGTCACGGTGACCCTGCCCTGGAGCAGGAGGAGACTCGGGCACACGCATGGCCCTGACTGGTGTCAGGGCAGAAAACTCTGACTTCGCATATGTGATAAATGAAGTGGGAGGTAGCTCTCTTTGATGGACACCCAGCTAGTTAGTTGTAAAATCTCTTTTGATAGCTGTTCTCTGCTTGCTTTACCTGTAATGGGTTATGTCATAAGTGTGAAGTAGCCTAGAATTAGTGTTTACCTGTAAGGGGTTAAGCTAAAGGTAACCTGAGAGGTGGACAACTGACCAATGAGAAATTCCTCAGGAGACAAAGGATTTTAAGTTCAGTTTCTCTCTGGGTCTCTCTCTGTTCACCTCGGCTATGGGATGAACACAGCTATGTCTTTCACCATAACTATAAGATTCTATCAAGTACTGTAGTCAGTAAGTTTACCTTCTTTTTATCACTTGGAGGGTTCTCAGTGGTGAGTGTTGGCTGGGTGTTTCTTGAGATTGTAAGCTTCAGCAGAGATATCAACTGTGGGAGGAAATTGCCTCGGGGGAGAGGTTTGGTTTCTGAATCCTTTTGTTGATTATGGTAGATGCTGTTCTATTGATGGTTATAAGGGATTTATTCCTTTCTTTTTTTTCTTTTATTAAAATCTTTCTTTTAAGAAGCTGACTGCTTGTTTTCCATTGTGTAAGATCCTGGTTTTGGATCGGGCACGTCTCGCAGAATCAGGTGAAGTTTGGGTTTTTTATTCTCTCAAGCTTTCCAGGGAAGGAAGAAGTTTGGGGGGGTTAGTAGAAAGGGAAAGAAGGGTCCCAAACTACCCTAGACCTAGTTTGGTGGTGGCAGTGTACCAGGTCCAGATACAGAAGAATTTGTGTTCTGGGGAAAAACATTTTAACCCAAGCTGGTAAAATAGGCTGGGGGGGGAGGGGTATTTCTTTTTTTCATGCGGGTCCCCACATCTGTACCCTAGAGTTCAGAGTGGGGAGGCAATCCTGACAGGTTAAAATTCCCCCAGGTAAAGAAAAGAAAGTGGGCACCTGACCAAAAGAGCCAGTGGAAAGGTGGAATTTTTAAAATTGGGAAAAACTTTCTTTTGTTCTCTGGAGAAGGAGACACGGAGCAGCAATGCTATACGCAGGAATGCTGTGTAAAGTTTGAACTAGATATGAAAACCATCAGATCATATCTAGAGCTATTTTTAACAACACAAATATGTAAGTAAGTAAATTAGGAATGTTTAGGAAGACATAATTAGGTTTATTTCTGTTCATATTTAAGGCTTGTAGACTCCTCTGTGCTAACCCCAGATGCTTTTGTTTGCTTGTAACCTTTAAGCTAATTCCCAAGAAAGGTATTTTGGGTGCTTAATTTTGGGAATTGCTCTTTTAAAATCTAGCAAAAGCCTGAGTTCCAGATATAGTTTCTTCCTTTTTGTTTTTAATAAAATTTAACTTTTTTAAGAACAGGATTGGTTATTTGGTGTCCTAAGAGGTTTGTGCATATGTTGTTTGATTGGCTGGTGGCAACAGATAATTTCCTTTGTTTTCTTTCTCATCTTGTGTGTGTGTGTGTGCATGTGTGTGTAAGGGCTTGAGGGTACCCCACAAAATGGAATTCCCAAGTGCTCCTTCCTGGGACCATGTGTGAAAAATCAGGATGGTGGAGGAGGTATAATAGAAGCCTATGTAAGAAAAAGACACAAAATTGGGACTGTCCCTATAAAATCAGGACATATGGTCATCCTAGACCCAAGCCATGTGGTTCCCACCCCTTTGACCGTACAGTATCACCATCAGTACATTTCCTGAGATTCAGCCCCAGTTCTTGTTATCTCAGCAGGGCCCTATGCATGGGAACCGGGCCACACTGTCCCCCTCCCTCACCTGATCTGAGCCCTCTGCACGTGTATCCCAAGCTCAACTTGGCCTTTGTGCTACTAGATCAGCCTTCAATCTCCTGTCAGGTCCGCAGCCATCCTGCATGCAGGACAGGCTCTCCATGGACCTGACTGGGCCCCAGTTCTCTGCCTATTTTCCTCTCCACTCCCATCCCTGCTTGGGTCTCTGAACATCACTGGTGTGCTATTTACTCCAGCTTGGAGAGTGTTAATGTATTGTTAACCAAGAGCCTGGCAGTTCCCACTACAAACAGCCCCCATTTTGATAGGCTGCCGTTTCTCATTGCCTTCCTTTATGGTTCTGGAGCCCATCTCCGACCCATGGCAGTGTCAGACCCAAGCCAATACACAATGAATTTTGTGAGCAAGACTTAATGAGACAAGGTATCAAATGTCTCACTGAACACCAAACAGATGCCATCTACTGTGCTCTCTTTCTCTTCTCATTTGGCAGTTCAGTGGTAACGCAATCCAGGCTAGCCCTGCACCTTGCAGCCCCCAGTGGTGCTCAGTGGTCTCAGACCATTCACCAGGATTTCATTCCTCACGCATTGTCCCATTGTCTAATTGACTGGGCAGGAGGTGCCAGGATTTCTGTTCTGTTCTCTTTGAATCTCAGTACCTCATGGCTTTCCTCCAGTCGTTCACTGCTCCAGTTCTCCATTACTCCCCAGCTAGCTGTCAGTTCAATGGTGCTTTCCTTTCCCACGGGGGAAACGTGGCTTCCTGTGTCACTCAGGCCTGCTGGGCTGTGCAGACACTAGTGCTTTGCCCAAGAGTGATTGATACAAGGCGCTCTTCGCTTGCTGATGGCCTGATCATGGTCACATAGAAGCCACTGGCAGCTTTCCCAGCAGGAAGGACTGGGACCTCATTATCCAAACAGCCCTTCTTTAGATTTCTGAACAAAGCCGGGTTTTCTTTCTCACTGTGAAGACTGTGCAGAGAAGATGCACTGAGGAGGAGGAGCCAGTAGCAAAAGCATACACCAGACCAAACCAGTATGGCAGTGGGCCTGGAGAAGAAGAAGCCCATGTGGCCCATGCCGGGCAGTATGTGCAGACCCCATCTTGGGACACTGAGTCCAGAGTCTCTTGTGACTCGGTCAGTGCTGCACTCATCACCCCCAACAACCTGCTGTTCCTGCTCCCACCCGTCATGGCTTAGATCTGCTAGACACCCCAGCTCTTCTGGAAATCATAAAGAGTCTCTGAATGGCAGAAACAATTGACCCAGGGGCATGAGGGATTCTCCATCACTGGCAATTTTTAAAGGCAGATTGGCTGTTTTTCTAAGATCTGTCCTAGGAATGATTTGAGGGCAAATCTTTGGCCTGTGTGATAGACAGGGACAGACTAGATGATCACAATGATCCCTTCTGGCTTTGGAATCTAGGAATCTATAAGGACTCATAGAGTTTAAGGCCAGAAGAGCCTCCCAGATCACCTAACCTGACCTCCTGTATGGCACAGGCACCATACCACTCAGCACCCGCAGGCTAAACCCAACAATTGGAATTATATCAAAGTATCCCAGCCCACATTCCTAATGTTTCTCTTTCCTATGAAAGTCTTTCCATTCCTTCAGTCAGTTACAGCTCTCGTCTCTGTCCTGCTATTTGAAATGAGGACTTAGGGCTTGGTTACACTGACACTTTATAGCGCTATAAAGCCCCCATGAGCGCTATAACCTCCTCCCCGTCCACACTGGCAAGTCACGTAGAGCTCTATAACCGCTGAGTTATAGCGCTGTTGTTAATCCACCTCCGCATGGGGAATAAGGGCTGTAGCGCAGCTGCTGTAGCGCTACAGCAAGAATGTGGACACCCACTGCGCATTAATTGGCCTCCAGCCCGTCCCATAATTCCCGTTCGAGCCACTCTGGTCATCACTTGCAAACTCTTTTGTCCTGTCCTCGGGTGACCACACGTCAGACCTGCCCTTTAAAGTTCCAGGGAAATTTGAAAATCCCCTTCCTGTTTGCTCCAGCCAAGCGTGGCGTGCTCTCAGAGAATCTTTGCAGGTGATCATTCTCATTGATCATCATGACTCCACGTGCCATGCCTCCTCGCAATAGGCGATCCCCAGCATGGAGCAATAGCGAGGTGCTGGACTTCATCAGCTGTTGGGGGGAAGAGGCTGTTCAGTCTCAGCTGTGGTCTAGCCGCAGGAATTTTGATACCTATGGGCAGATATCACGGGCGTTGGCGGAAAGAGGCCATGAGCGGGACACTCTGCAGTGCCGTGTTAAGGTAAAGGAGCTTAGGAATGCGTATCGCAAAGCCCGTGAGGCAAACGGCCGCTCCGGGGCAGCCCCGGTGACTTGCAGATTTTATAAGGAGCTGCACGCGATACTTGGTGGTGATCCTACGGTCACTCCATCGACCACCACGGACACTTCCCAGCCCACCAGTGAAGGGGGCGGTGAGGAGGAGGACGAAGAGCAGGAGGATGAAGAAGAGGAGGAGGAGGAGGACGAGGTGGCAGCGACCCAGGGCATGGAGGAGCCCCTGGACGCACGCAGCCAGGAGCTCTTCGCAAGCCAGGAGGGCAGCCAGCCACAGTGTCCGGCGGTTGCAAGGGCCAGCTCAGCAGCGGATTGCGGAGGTAAAGCTGCTTTTCTATGGGGAAAGCAGGCAACTTGGGGTGGAAAGGGATGCAAGGGGCATTCCACCTGCAGCTCTTCTCAAGCCAGGAGGAGAGCAGTGGGGCATGCAGCCAGGAGCTCTCCTCTAAAGCCAGGAGGAGGGCGGCCAGCCACAGCGTCCAGCGGTTGCAGGGGCCAGCTCAGCAGCAGATTGCGGAGGTAAAGCTGCTTTTCTATGGGGAAAGCAGGCAGCTTGGGGTGGAAAGGGATGCTTGCATGCTTGCCTACATGTGGAATAGTATATTGATGTAGTCTATCACCTCGCGGTAGTCATCATCAGTAATCTCTTCAAAGGTCTCAATAAGAGCGCTTGTAATGCGCCTGCGCAGGTTTCCCGGGAGAGCCAGCATGGCCCCTGTCCCAGTCACGGTCACTAGTCCCCGCCACTGTGCTACTATGGGTGGGGAGAGCATTGCTGCACATAGGCAAGCTGCATATGGCCCTGGGCGGAAGCCGCATCTCATTAAAATCCCTTCCCTTTGTTCCTCAGTGACTCGAAGCAACGAGATATCTTCCAGGACAAACACCTATGGAGAATGTTGGAACAGTGTTCAGAGTCAGGCTCCTGCCACTTCCCAGCACTCCACCCTCCCCGCCCCCCGCCACAGCTTTTCAGGGCAGGGAAGAAATCCTTCCTCCTGCCTGCTGCTCAGAGTGGGGCTCCTGCAACTTACCGGCACTCCCCACCCCCTCCCCGGGCACAGCTGTTCTGGGGCAGGGAAAAAATCATTTCCCTTGCCTCTGGAGTGTACTCACCATGGCAGGGGCTCCGTTGCTGTATCTGTGCTCTCTGCGGGACAGGCAAACGGGGAATGTGGGGGAATCATAGGCAAGTCTGCTCTTTACAAGGGAACCACTGTTAAATGTATCTTTTTATTTTAGCAGGATTGTCCTTGAGCCCTGTGCCATCGCTCTTATCAACATCTGAGAGGCTGAGGCGACTGAGGAAGCGGCCACGAAGGAGCAGAGAGGATCTTGTACAGCAAGTAATGCAACAGGCTGTAACGGAGAATCGAGTTGCACAGAGGTGGAAGGAAAACGAGAGCAAGTTGAGGGAGAAGGCACGGAAGGAGAATGCGATTCACTGCCAGAAAAGCACCAATAAGCTGTTCTCATGACTGCAGCTTCAATTGGAGACTATGCAGCGGATTGTCACCCTTCAGGAGGAGAAGCACCGTGCTCTTCACCCCAATTATCATTTGCCCCAAAACCCTTCCCCTTCTGTGCCTCAGTACCCTCCAGGCCACTATCATCAGCTATATGGTTATCACCATCCACAGCTGCCTCCAACCCCTCTGTCTTCACCGAACAACCCCCAAACCCCGGACCATTATCCACTGCAGTCAACCCCTAATAACATGCCTTACTGCCCTCCGCAAATGGGGTTCGGGGGACATGGCCACTGTGAGGGCACTGGAGACTCAGAGACCCGGACATATTCCGATCTCTGACTGACCCCATGCTACCCCCATTGCACCTCCCCTGGCTTCCCCCTCACACACATCACAATATTTTCTTTCAGCAGCCGAAGTACCTGTTCAATAAATGAATTGTCTTCTTAATAAATGGGTTTCTTTATTAAGTGTACATACATTATTACAGGCTACAGAAAAGCAAATGTCTGTTCCTATTAAAAGAATGCTCCCTCCCTCCCTCCGTCTGCACCTCACTTTAGAACTGGCTTTCAGCCTCAAAATGCTCCCTCAAGGCATCCCTGATCCTAACAGCCTCGCGCTGGTCCCCTCTAAGAACCCTGCTCTCTGGCTGGGCGTATGTGGCCTCCAGGTGTTGAACCTCCGAGGACCATGCCTGAGTGAAGCCTTCGCCCTTCCGCTCACAAAGATTACGTAGGGCACAGCATGCGGAAATAACCGCGGAGATACTACCCTCGGCCAAGTCTAGCCTCCCATAAAGACAGCACCAGCACGCCTTGAGACGCCTAAAAGCACACTCCACAGTCATTCGACACCGGCTAAGCCTGTAGTTGAATCTTTCCTGACTGCTGTCCAGGCTCCCTGTGTAGGGTTTCATGAGCCAGGGCATTAAAGGGTAAGCAGGGTCGCAAAGAATCACTATGGGCATTTCCACTTCCCCCACGGGGATCCTCTGGTCTGGGAAAAAAGTCCTGGCTTGCAGCTTCATGAACAGGCCAGTGTTGCGGAAGATGCGTGTGTCATGCACCTTTCCAGACCAGCCTGCGTTAATGTCAGTAAAACGTCCACGGTGATCCACAAGCTCCTGGAGAACCATTGAGAAGTACCCCTTTCGGTTAACGTACTCGTCTGCTAGGTGGGCGGGTGCCAGAATAGGTATATGGGTCCCATCTATCGCTCCTCCACAGTTAGGGAAACCCATTTCTTCAAAGCCAGCAACAATGTCATGCACATTACCCAGAGTCACGATTTTTCGTAGCAGGATGCAATTAATAGCCCTGCACACTTGCATCAGCACAACTCCAACGGTCGACTTTCCAACCCCAAACTGGTTGGCCACCGATCGGTAGCTGTCTGGTGTAGCCAGCTTCCAAATCGCGATAGCCACCCGCTTCTCCACCAGGAGGGCAGCTCTCAATCTGGTGTCCTTGCACCGCAGGGCGGGGGCGAGTTGAGCACACAGTCCCATAAAAGTGGCTTTTCTCATTCGAAAGTTTTGCAGCCACTGCTCGTCGTCCCAGACTTGCATGACGATGCAATCCCACCACTCAGTGCTCATTTCCCGTGCCCAGAAGTGGCGTTCAACGGCCGTGAGTATGTCCGTTAATGAGACAAGAAGCTTCGTGTCAAACGCATTCACCGCTTTGATCTCGTCTTCAGACTCATCACTGTCATCCTGCATGTCAAGGATTAACTCCACTGCACACAGAGATGTGCTGGCGACAGTTGTCAGCATGTTCCTCAGCAGTTCTGGATTCATTGCGGCACATGACAATGGAAGACGGAGCGCGCCTTGCTGAAACCATTGAAAGATGGCGCCGGAGGTGGAAGAAAACACAGGGATTGCTGGGATATGCCAAAAAGCATCATGGATAGTTGAAACAGGATACAGAATGCCCTGCAAGTGACGCCCCCCCTACCACAAGGCATTGCGCCAGATCGGGAAGAGGTGTACTGTGGGATACATGCCCTAATGCGCTGCTCTTAATGCCGCATTAAGTGCCGCAAATGTGGCCATGCTATAACGCTGGAGCATCTCAGTGTGGACATACAATAGTGCTATTCATATTACTGTATAAGGGGACTGCTATAACCTATAGCGCTATAATCTTGTAAGTGTAACCATGCCCTAAGAAATCAACAAGAGCCTCTGTAGGGAGAGATGGCCCAAAGGACAGCAGCAGAGTTCAGAGGATCCAGTGAGGCCCCATGCACCCAGCACCTCAATCAAGCTGAATCACCAGCTGAGTCAGGTGGTGTTTTCCAGGCAGGACTAGCTGTCTTGGGACGGGAGAGACAGTCCCAGAAACACTTGATGCTGCTCTTTCTGATCCCAGCCATGAGGGCGGGGATTGACAGAGGAGTGAAGAGGGGCAGCCTAGGGGCTAGCACATGTGGGACATTCACCGACGGGTGGGACGGGAGTTATACAGACTGATGCCAAGGTTCCTGGAAGCAGGTAGAGGGATTATTTTACTCTTAATTTGCATCTCTAGTCTGTGTTTTCCCATGTCTGACTCTGTTCCCTTGATGAAGATTCCTCTTGTCTGTGCACAACTTGGAGTGCTGGTGAGTGGGAAGTTCTGCCTCTTGGGGCAACAGGGAGGCGAGTTTCATTTCCCCAAGGCTCTGGGTTGGGCTCAAGCCAGTTTAGCTATTGATCATGAAGGACTCTAGACACTCTGAACCCAGCCCTGAGCACAGCTGTTACCCACCTGGCAGAAGGGTTACAACAATACTTTACTTGTCACTCCATGGCTACTTAGTTTCCTTAATAGCATTGGACATTGTCAAAGGCTTTTAGAAAGTTAAGATAAATTATATCCACTATCACTTCTCCATCTGCTATTTTTTTGACATACGCAGAGGAGACTGGACAGGCAAGCCTTGCAGAAACTGAGCTGCTTTGTCCTGACATATAATAATGTCCTGCAGTGGATCTGCTAAGCAATGGATCTGCAATGGATCTGCAACTCCCATCACCTCCCTCCCACTGCACACCCCCTTCCTCCTGACTAGGTGAGGGGAGGGTCCTGACGGAGGAGGAGGGCCAATGGGCTGATGAAGCAGCAGCCACCTGAGGGCAGAAAGATTTCCCCAGAAATGTGAGCCCCATATGAAACAGGCTATGATGACCAGATAATAAACTGAGGGCAGGTCTCTGTGGGGAATAGCAGTAGCTGGGTGGGGAGCCAGTGAGGGACACTCCCTGAGCTGGGCCTGGAAACCTGAAAGCTCCTGCTGGCTTGAATACAGCCTAGAATGGAGGGATGCCCCAGGCATTAGGGCTGAAGGGCCCTGACTCTGGACTGGACAGCCCTAGCAGGGATCCACCCAGGAACTGCTGCTGCTCACTTCAAAATGTAACGGTTTAGGCCTCTGTACCTCGGGGTGTCTGTACCCTGCCCTTTCCTTCCAGCCCTAAGAAAATACCCTTTCCCTGAGCCATGTGCCTGAACAGTTATTGGGACCCACCATGGCTATAACCCCTGCAGTATAGAGTGGTGGTACTCCTGGCATGCTACTGGCACTCTAGGGGTTTACATCCCTCTAGGTTTTTTATCATATGGCTCTAAGTAATTGTTTCAATCAGTTACCTTGTACCGAAGCAAAGCTTATTGGTCTGTAATTCCTGGGTCACCCTAGGGACCTTTAAAAATAGAGGCACATTTGCTGCCTTCCACTACAGTAGCTGATTTTGACGAGAGATGAGGCATTACTGCTAGCAGCCCTGGCACTTCATCTAGAAATTCCTTCTGAACTCTTGGCTGTGACGTCTCGGCTGAGGAATTTGTTGCTCTTTATTTATGTTTTTTCCAGAACCTGCTCTTTTGAAACCTCAGTCGCTGACCTCAACCTCTTACTACTCACAAGAGCAGGTCTGGGGTCAGTTCCTCCCTAGCATCTTTTATGGTGAAGACTGATACAAAGTATTCATTTAGCTTCTCTGGAATGTCCTTATCCTCCTTAATTGCTCCTTTTCTCCAGATGGTCTAGAAGACATACCAAGTTTCCTGCTTCTGATATACTGAAAGACTGTCTTGTATTTTTGTTTTTTGTCTTTGGATATTCATTCTTCCAGTCCCTGTTAGGGTGAGCAGATGTCCTAATTTTATAGGGATAGTCCTGATTTTTGGGTCTTTTTCTTATATAGTTTCCTATTACCCTCCACCCTCTGTCTCGATTTTTCTGGTCACCCTAGTCCCTGTGAACCTTCTAATTTCCATCTTACATTTTACCTGCCTCATAGTTTATGTCTCTTTCTGTTGGATTTGCTGAGTTTCCATGTTCAGCGGGACCCCTGTTTGGCTCAAACATTGTATCACTCCTGGCCATTTAAGCATACTGATTTTTAATTGCCTTCCGGCTATCTTTTTTTTGTATGTAGAGGTGAGTATGCTTCTGGGACTCAGTTACAATTACTTAAGTGCCTTCTGTGTTGAGTCCAAGGATTTCAATGATCTCACATTTTGATTTTATGGTCTCTTTGACAAGGGCCTTCATTTTTAAAAATTTCCCATTTGTAAAGTTTCAAGTCCCTGTGCTAGAGTTTGGCATGACTCTGGCTCCAGTGGCATTAAGTCCTGCTCACTATCAGTAAGGGCCTATGTACTCATGACAGTTGCATCCATTTAACTGAAGTGGTATGGACCACGTTATTGTGACTTGAGAGTGGCTTCTCTCAGTTTAGGTTCATTCAGTTGAAATTAGCTCAAATCAAACTGATGTAAGGCACTTGTAAATCAAAAGTGGAGTGTCTACACTCAAACTTCCACCCATTTAACTGAACCTGTTCAAAAATACACTGTTAGTTAACCCGGCATAAGCCTGTGTATAGACCTGGCCTTAATGGTCCTAGAACAGTCCAGAGAAGCCGCTCGTGTGCATTCCAGAACCAGCCATTCCATGATGCAGCTGGGCAAGGTGTCAAGATGTTGCTTCCCTAACCTATGTCCTGAAGTGACTTTTGGCTGGTTTATATGCAGGTTGTCGACCCTCCTGTTATTGCTGCTTTCTCCAACCTTGTCTCTCTGATTTCCGCCAACAGGGAGCACCCAGGAGCATCCTTCCCTGAGTGGGGGGCTGGCAGGAGAACCCTGCTCGTGTGTAGACATTCACAGGCCTTGGGGACACTGTCTGTACTGATACTCCTGGGAGGCTGCCTCCACGGGGAGTTCTGATCTCACTGGGTTTACTGGGCCCCCTCATCACTCCTACACCCGTGTCTCCCTCCCTGTACAGTTCAAAGCCAGTTGTTACAGCCCCTGCTTGCTCTTTGTCCCCCCAGAGCTCAGCACGGCTAGCTCAGCTGACAGCCTCTCCAGGGCCAAATATTCCAGGTCACCTAGTTGGGGTTTCAGCTCCTCGCAATGGCAGACAGA
Source organism: Dermatemys mawii (assembly GCA_007922305.1). Taxonomy (NCBI): domain Eukaryota; kingdom Metazoa; phylum Chordata; order Testudines; family Dermatemydidae; genus Dermatemys; species Dermatemys mawii. The sequence goes on from ML677410.1 coordinate 1,113,158, forward strand.
CATTTATAGGGACTATCCTGGCCAAAATGGGACAGAGGATCCCCCTACCTGGGGCTCTCTCCCGGTGGGGCAGGAGCCTATTTCCTGGGTGTGGGGCTGAGTTTCCCTTGTTTTCTGCTGCCCCTCCACAGTGCCTGAGGACCTCAGGCATGTGCTTGCCATGATGCAAACCCACTCCCCGCAGAGCAACAGCAGCAGGCCCTGCACATGGTTAGGCAGTAATATCCAAATCTGCTTACTGTCTGCCACTGTGATTGAAGAAGTTTCTGTAATAATGTATTAGCTAAAGCTTCCAGATTATCCCCAAAACATCAGCTTTAACAAAGGGGTAATGCCTCTTTAATCCCCGCCTGATCCAGGTTCCCAGTCTCTGCAGGACATTAATTCATGGCTAATACACAGATTCCAGGCAGGCTGCTAATGTGGGTGGCATGAGAGGCCTGACCAGTCGGCCAAGCTCTGCTCCTGCAAGCTCTCCCCAGCACAGGCCTTTGTTCCTCTGTTCTCTGAATTCCACAGCAGCAGCCTCTTGGATGAGACCTTCCCTCGGTGGGAGCTCAGGTTCAAGGGCAGGAGGGAAGGATGCTGGGATTCTGGACCCTATTTGTGCCTGGAGCTAGCTTTGCATGTGAGCATTCTCAGACACTCACTCGGTGTGAGGCTGGGCTTGCTTGGAGGATGAATCAGTGCCACTGAAAGCCTGCCCTGAGAGATCAGGGTTCCTGCTCTGCCTTTGGGCACTGGCCTTCGTGGAGCTGGCTTTAGCACCCAGTGGTGCTTGGAAGCTAGTGACAGGCTGGGAACCCTGTCCTCATCTCATCTCTTGCAGATAAATCGCTCCCATCTCCCAATGAATGCTGCTGGCTGCACCTGCCAGGACATGGCACATGGGAAAACAGAGCTGTTCAGGGTGGGGAGGTGGAGGTGGTGGGAGGGAGCCCAGATTCCTGGAGCCTGGCAGGTGAAGAGATCAGGCCCAGAGATACAGCGCCTGGCTTAAGCTAGTGCCAGGACTTGTGTTATCAGGGGTCCTTCTACGACATGCAGTGCTGAAGGGCAAAGCACAAGTCAGGAGTTAAGGCCACAGGAGAGCCTGGGGAAGGAAACTGCCCAAGTGAAGGGCAGATGAGGGGGACCTGCTGTTGGACCCACTGACACTGGAGCGGCTGTGGAGTCTCTTAGAGCACACTCAGCATGACCACATGCTTCTGTCAGGAGTGTGCATGCAGGCTCAGGGGGCTGTGATGGGGCGGGTCAAACCTGTGCTGCTGGGACAGTCATGGGCTTCCAATTCTGCCCTGGTGAGCTAGGCCACCCCCGCAGGCTCCAGGGACCAACAGTCTAGCAACCAGGCCTCCCTAGAAGATGAGAAGTTGGAGGGGACCTCTGGTGAGCCCAGTCCCTTCCCTGATGCCCTAGAGCAGGGGTCTCCAAACTATGGCCTGGGGGCCAGATCCGGCGCATGGCTTTGATTTGTCCAGCCCTCCAGCTGAGCAGGCACGCTGAGCAGGCACGTGGAGAACGCTGCCTCCGTGAGCTACTGCAGGCAGCCCCATGTGTGGAGGGATGAGTACCCCCGCGGCAGCAGCTGGAGGAGTAAAGGGGTGACAGTACGGCAGTGGCCGGAGGAGCAAATTGGGGAGTCACAACAGCGGCCTGAGGAGAAAAGGGGGGGATTTTGCATATATTTGCATATATATTCTCTGCCAAAGCCAGCCTGCTGAGGAGAGGCTGACTCGCTAATGGCCACGTTTCAAAAGCCTAACCACCTAGTTTAGGTACCACTTTTTCCAGACTGGCTTTTCCCAGATTGTGGCTACACTTCCTCAGACTTGCCATGAAGCTCCCTGTTAGAATAAAGCTCAGTAACTTTACTGGAATGGGTCAGGCTTCTTGCTAAAATCCCCAAAGGCAAGCAAGGTTTGGGTTGTTATTGTCATGACGTAGGCTGAATTATGGACAGAGGCATATTCCGCTGGCATTACATTTTCACTAACACAGTATGGATGAGGCCTGTTCTCTTGGCACTGAGGTGTAACCATATGTGCCAGCTCACATGATTTAGAACACCTTTAATTTCAGGACTGGGCAACATGCAAACCTGCCCTAAACTAACAATGTGGCTGGGGGACTGGAACAATTTGTGTAGTGGGGGTGCTGAGAGCCATTGACCCAAGTTGTAAACCCTGTATATGATGGAAACCACTTCAAGCTGGGAGTACAGCAACAGCCCAGCACCCTTAGTTCCAGCACCTGTGAACATGGCTTTGAATTCACATGTGTAGGTATTTTGATGGAAGTCTGTATGAAGAGCCGCCCTTTAGGCAGACAAGGCTCGAGAATGTACCTAGCGCTCAATAAGTGCTGGAGTGGGTATGGTGCATGATCTCTTTCTTCTTAGGTAGGTTGTATACGCAGTGAGATAGGGCTAGGGAGCTGTGGAGACTGGACTGAGGTGGTGAAGAGCAGGAGCAAGAGGGGAGAGGAAAGGAGAACAAAGAATGAGGGATTGTTGAGAGAGAAGGATGGACAGATAATTGCACTTATTAAAAAACTATGCCTGACATAACAGCAACCTCAGTCTGTAACATGAGACAAGAAAAATTCCCTATGATACTGTTTCAGTAGCAACTCACCACAGTCAGGTTAAAATACAGAGAGATATACACGGGAATAAATGTTGGTGACACAGTGAAAGAAGAGATTTTTGGTGGACATGGTGGACATGTCCAACTAGCGAGCATTGGGACATGCTCCATCACCAAACGTGACAAATGGGTGGGTGTTTTATTACCAAATGCTCCTTTGTCAAGTCTCCTGGGGGCACCTACTGGAAATGACACAAAAGGAAATGAAGCCTTAATCTCTCATCTGCTAGTAGCTGCTCAGCAGCTGATAGCTTGTCATTGGGAAAGAATACTAGCCCAGCTCTAGAGGAATGGGTCAAAAAATAAAAGAGGTGGTTGTTATGAAAAAATAAACACACCAGTTACATCCCCAGCAAAACATACAGAAGACAAATAGATTTGTAGATATTTGGTTTCTATGTATTCAATGCTCAAAGTACAGTCAGTCACCTGCAAAAACCCCAGCACATCTGTTTGGGTTTTTTTACTATTAATATTTGATAGACATGCCTAGTTTGCTAAAAATGTGTATTCAGAGATGTCATTTGATTTAGTACAATCACCAGAAGCAATACATTGTAGGTAGCGTACAGATAGTCTGTAGTATGGGAACAGGCTGTTTCACCGAGATACCTGATAACTCTGCTGTGTTACTGTACAACAGTTCTAAACAGCTCACTCTTGTAATGTAAAGTTTATTATTTTGGCTCTGATGTTACATGGCAAGGAGCTGTAAACTTCCTAAATAAACAAACTGTAAAAAACCTCCTGTTAAAACTTCTTAAATAAACAAATGGTAAAACAAAAAAAGAGAAAAACCCAACTATGCTCAATAGGAGTCAGTAGAGAGTCAATAGCGAGCACATCCCAGAGACCCTGGAGCTAGAGCAGAGATCTCAAACTCAAATCACCAGGAAGGCCACATGAGGATTAGTACATTGGCCCGAGGGCCTCATCAATGACCCCCCAACCCCCGCTGCCTCCACTTCACTCCTTCCATGAGGCCCCGTTCCTTTCCCACCTCTTCCCACCCCTGCCCTGCCCCATTCCAACCCCTTCCCTGAATCTCTGCCTTGCCTCTTCTCCACCTCCTGCCCTGAGCGCGCTGCTCCTGGCTCCTCTCCTTCCCCTCCTGGAAAGCACTAAGTGCCACCAAACAGCTGTTTGTTGAAGTGCCTGGAGGTAAGCAGAGGAGAGGGGATGGGGCTTGCTGGGGTGAGGGGGAGAGCGGGAGGGGAGTTTGGTGAGCTGCAGGAAATAACTTGGCGGGGAGAGTGCAGGGAGTTTGGTAGGCCAAGGAAATAATCCTGCGAGCCGCATGCAATCTGCGGGCTGTGTGTTTGAGACCCCTGAACTAGAGTGTGGCCTGTTTCAGTGTGGGGATGAAGGGGAAATATCCAAGGGGGGTTAAACCCTGTTCCCACAGCTGCTCTGGTTCTGCATCCCAGGTGGGTCTCTCACGTAATAGCTGCTTGCATACATTTCTCAGCATTACGAAGGGCTTGTCTACACAGTGAAATTTACTGGCATAATCCTATGCTCTGCTTACAGCGGTATAAGTCCCTGCATGGATGCTTGGATAGCAGAATAACAAGGCCTTTTTTCTCATTTAGCTTAAGTGACTTCCAAAGCAACAAAAGTAAGGCCCTCAGCCCAGAATAAGAATGTCCAGACAGGGCATTATACCGCAATGACTAGTGATGTCATTTCACTGGGTAGCCAAGGCCTAGCTGCCCTAGCTGTGTCATTAACAGTGCCAGAGGAGTGCAGGGTGATTCCCGCCCTCTAACTGCAGGGAGCAAGGAGATTCAGGGCCCTGTGCCTAAGGGAGGGAAGGACACAGGCTCTGGGTCTGTCTACATGGGGAATTGATATGGAAAAAGGTGCTTTTTCAAATCACATTTGCTCAAGTGATTTGAAGCACTGCCTAGGGATGGCAGAGAAGTAGTTTAACACCTTTCAAATCTGTGATCCCAGGTCATGCTGCACCTTTTTCCTTATCTATCCTTGTGGAGACACACCCAGGGACAAGGCAGCAGAACTAGAGCATTCACCTGTTTTCCATTCCAGGGAAGCCTTTGTTCATTTCAACATTAGTCCTAAATTGATGCATTGTCTTGGCTGCAGGAGGAGACATTAAGTGATGTGATGAAGAGGCTACTTAACCCTGCTTTGTTAATTTCAATGGGCCCCTGGGCTGAGAATAGAGAGCAGGCCCACTCTCAGCCCCCACAACCAATGGCAATTGAGCCAGGGTGGAGACCCTGCAGCAGACCATGCTAACAATCTAGCTAACTGAAAAGGAAGAGGAGAGCAGCCCCTGGAGCCTGCCAAGAAAACAATTATAAATTTCTTCTGGCCACCACACAGACATGAACAGTAACTAACTCCCCCCCTTCCCCCACCCGAACCTCTATACATGCTGGAACTAAGGCTGCAACCCCTCTGGCATGAAGTAGTTTCCATGAAATACAGGGTTTCCATGAAATACAGGGTTTACAGTTTGGTTCAATGGCTCTCAGCAACCCCACTACACAAATTGCTCCAGCACCCCTGCCCCTCCCGCAACTCCCCACCCTGGCTTCCTCCCTCACCTTTCCGGGCTCCCGTTTCACCATGACAGCATCCTAGCAAACCCATGGGGCACCCGCCTAGCCCTGGCAATCCCACTGCCAGCTACAAGTTGCCACTAGCCCAGTCCCAACCTCCAGCATCAGCACCCTGCCACCCAGCCCCTCAAGCCAGTGGTGGTGGTGGTGTTCAAATAGAAGGAAGGCCTGCGGGGCTGGGAGACTCAGGGGGTTGGAGTCCTGTTGTGGGGGGAATGCTGAGAACACTGGCCTAGAGGTATAGGCAGCAGGATCCTGGAGCCCTAATCCTGGCCATGCCACTGACTCACTGCCCTTGGGGAAACAATGAAGCCAATGGCGGGTACGTAACACAAGGCACTTCCATGCTCCCACCTCACGCTGAGTCTGACTTGTTCTCACCCACATCACAGCAGCAGAACTGAGACACAGGGAATATTTCTGAAAGCGCCGGCCTGGGCATTAACCATTAAAGGTTAAACTCTTTCCAGAGCCAGCAGGCCACTGGCAGTGGCACTCTGACCATATGTCACGCCCACTAGCTGCTGGGGATCAGTATCGGTCATTCCTAGCCATCACTCTGGCTTTTCTGGCTCACTTCACACAGGGTTTGAACAACCTCCAAAGCAAATCTTCCTGTCCCTGAGCAAGTGGGACAGGAAGGAAAGATGACAGCTACTGGTGGCAGAATGGCCCCATTTCCCGCATTCTGGAACAAGCCCACTCAGTGCGAGGTGGCTCCAGCAGGTTATAAATTAAGGGCTGTTCACCCAACCTCTGTAAAAACTGGACTCCGTAGCCTGTCCTTGCAAAGACGCATAGGCAGCATGGTCCCTCCCCCCGCACAAACTCTGCCCTGGTTGGCACTAGAGTCCCCTCAGCTCCGATCCTACAGTGAGCAGTGAGACCCTGAGAGATTCAACAAAGTCAGGTCACAGAAGTCAGGCTGGGATCTCATTGGCGGGGTGGGATCGACTTCTGCATGGGCCCACATCTCCCTGCATGCCCTAGTGTGTGCACTGGCAGGCTACGGGGAATGTCCAGGGCTGCAAAGAAAGGGGGAGTCCCACTATTCGGTTCTACTGGTAATGGTCCTTTTAGAGCAGAGGTGGGCAAACTATGGCCCGCAGGCTACATTCAACCCGTGGGACCATCCTGCCTGGCTCCTCCCCTGCTGTCCCCCTTCCCCCACAGCCACACCACCGTGTGGGCAGTGCTGTGGGTGGCGGAGCTGTGTGATCCTGCTGGGCAGCATGGAGGTGTGGCTGGCTCCGGTCAGGAGGTGGGGCTGCCGGACATACTGCTCTGAGCAGCATGGTAAAGGGGTGGAGAGGGGGGGTTTGGATAAAGGGCAGGAAGTCCCGGGGGCTGTTAGGGGACAGAAAGTAGGGGGTGGTTGGATGGGACGGAGGTTTGGGGAGGGAGCGGTCAGGAAACAAGGAGGTTGGATGGGTGTGGGAGTCCTGGGGGGCTTGTCAGGGGGCGGGGGTGTGGATAGGGGTTGGGACAGTCAAGAGACTGGGGAGAGGGGTTCTGGGAGGGCCTGTCAGGGGGAAGGGATGTGGATAGGGGTCAGGGCAGTTGGGACAGGGAGCAGGGGGTTGGATAGGGAGTGGGGGGGGTTAGTGTCAGGGAGGGTCTTGGGAAGGGGCGGTCGGGGGACAAGGAGGACGGTCGGGGGACAAGGGGCGGTCAGGGGACAAGGAGAAGGGGCAGGTTGGATGCATCAGGGGTTCTAAGGGGGCAGTCGGGGCAGGAAGTGGGAGGGGGCAGATAGGGGGTGGGAACCAGGCTGTTTGGGGAGGCACAGCCTTCCCTACCTGGCCCTCCGTACAGTTTTGCAATCCGGATGTGGCCCTGGGGCCAAAAGGTTTGCCCACCCCTGTGTTAGACAATTGTCTCCTCCCTCCTCCACCCCTTTCAGATGCAGACAAACACAGCTAAGGGAAGAGATCTAATCAACAGCTAAAATGAGCACTAGAAGGAATCTGCAGACTGTAAACCCAATGGTACCCCTCCCCACAGCTGGTGTCTTATGAGGAGAGGTAACACAGTGACATTGTCTGTCTTACCAAGGTTTACTTGCCCCTTTAAAGAAACTCATAGCTCTGAGTAAACAGAATCTCAGTGCAAGAACTGGGGGCAAGGAGCACTACCCCCAACTTAGTTCTTAATCACCACTTCTTGAGAAGCTCAGCAAACAGAACTGAACATCTGATGGGCTGGGCCCTGTGACCCCCTCACACTCCAGTCAATATATTGTTGTAAGACCCAACAAGAACAAGGATTTCAAACAGACAACTCTCTGCATCCAGAGCGACTTGTCCATCCGGCCCTAATACTACAAGGAGAATGATCAGAGGGAAAATCCAAAACATTTGTGGCTTTATTCCAAACCCACAAAAGACTAGAAACATGTGAGAGATTTCTACCCTATTGATACAGATTCTTAGTGCATGCAAAATGTTTTGCAGATTTCATACTAGCACCATCAAGAAAACCTGCATAAAGGCTTTGAATGAGCGTCCTGCTCCCATCAGATCCCTCACACCAAAAAAGCTACTATCCAGTGCCAACAAGCATACCAGGCTAATGAGCTGGGAGCTCGGGCCTTCAGTAAGCTGGAAGGGCAGCCACTCAACTCGGGAGCAAAGCCAGATTCACAGGCCTCATACCTGGATACATTTTTTCCAACCTCTACGGTTCCGCACTCCAGTCTTTCAGTCCAGGGGCTCCAGAGGTGAAGTAGCCAGAAAATTCACAGATTCCAAGGTGAGAAGGGACCATTGTGACTATGTAGTCATGCGGGAGAAGTGCCCTGAATTGATTCCTGTTTGAACTACAGCAGACCTTTTCGAAACACGTCTGATCTTGACTACACAAGGTCAGTGATGGAACATTGACCACCACCCTTAGGAAGCTGTTCCAGTGGTTGACCCTCGCCATTAAAAATGCACATCGAGCCCTCATGCCAAAACTCCTGGAATTGCACTGTCACACATGGTGCAGGGAAATGCAGCCTTCAGCCCGCTGCACCGGGCTGTTTGCAGGACGAGAGACTCAGGGTTTCTTTACCTGTGGAAATTGACCAAAATTCTGGCACCCAGAATAGCTATTTTGGTAGATCACCAAATATTGACATGCTCTTACTCAAAAGGGTTTTGGCCAGGTGGCACTTGATGCTCACAAAGTGCAGGTTTTACCCAGATCACCAGCAGCAACTCTCTGCATTCATGCCATGTGCTCTGCCTTAGGAAAAGGCCTGCTATGAGGCACCAGGAGACGACTCAGACTCGGAACACATTTGACTTCCTTTTGTTGATTACTTGCAGGGGAAAGCCCACTGGGTGAGGAACAAACACTCAGCCTGCAGCTAGCTCACTCTGCCCCGGAACAAAGTGCAAGCTGGTAGTACGGCATATGAGGCAGAGACCCCCTTTTTCACTCTAGTGCTTCTGTCATTTGGGGATTTCTAATGGTACTTGTATAATATGTGCCATCTCTGGGGGTGTTCTGGTGCGGGAGCACCCACAGAAAAAAACAGTGGGTGCTCAGCACCCTCCAACCACAACTGTTGGGGGGCACTGCCAAACAGCTGTTTGGTGGCTCACGAAAGGGCTTGGGAGAGGGTGGCAAGCATCAAGAGGGGCCTTCGGGGAGGAGTGAAGGCAGGAAGAGGCAGAATGAGAGTGGGACCTTGGGGAGAAGGTGGAACGAGGGCTGGAAGAGGCAGAGTGAAGATGGGGCCTTGGAGGAAGGGGCTGAGTGGGAGCAGGGCCTCCAGGCAGAGCACCCACAGGGACAAGTAAAAGTTTACACTTATTACTTGTATTGCAACTGCTGAAAAATCCCAACACACACAGTCAGTCCAAAACCAGAACCAGCAGAGGTACTGAGTGGCCAGGAACACTGGGCACATCAGCTGAAGTTGTTCCTCCCAATAAGAGTGCAGGGTTTCCCAGAGAGTGGAGTGCTGTCCAGCACGAGCCAAGGGGCACTCGCAGGCTTCTCCTTTGTTCTCCTGAATCTTAGGTTTCCTTTGGAAAACCTCAGTCTCTAGCTAGGATGGCTGCAAAGAAAACCTTCAAAAGGTGAATGGAGCATAAATGAGCCATCTCTGGCTGTGTCTGCAGAGAGAGCCTGCTCCATCAGTCCCAGTGGGAATGGTCAGTGATGCTAGTTAGATGCTGGCATTGTTAATTATCTCACTGCACCTGAGTGCATGTGGGGAAAGAGAGGAATGGTTAGGAGTGTGGAGACCTGCCAGGCCCAGGCCACGCTGAGCAACGGCTCCTTTTGTGCTGGACGTGGGTGGGCTACACACAGAGCCCACTGACAATGTCACTAGTCAAGAAGGAGCCAAGCCCAGGGTACCCCCAGGGCATCGGAGCCATGCTGAGGGGAAGCCAAGCCCAGGCTCCCAGCTGAGCCCACAGGAGAAGTGTTCTGTTAGAGAAAAGATTAATGTCGCCACTTAGCAATAACGACTCTAAAATCACCAGGAAGTGACCCTAAGAGGCGCCGTGTTTCAGCCCAGTTTTACCTAACAAAGTGCCATGGACTGAACAGGGATCATCCAGGACACATCTGTCCAGAACACAAGAGCCCACAAACCAGCTGAAGAACACAACTTTTTTGCATGTCATGCGGCTGGCAAATGCTGGGCTAGTGAAGGACCAGCCTCATCTGTGTCATGGCCCTGCAACCCTCCTGCAATGTGTACACCCCTTGAGCATCCCAGCAGTGCAGAGAGCAGGGAACCGCTCTCTGTATCTCTCTGCATGACAGCCCATGAGGGGCATCGCTACTCTAGGGGTGTGACCCTCAGTGCACGGAGCTGTTTGCTTAATTAGCTGATTGCCAGTTCATGCAGGTCCTGACAAGTCCACAAGGAGTTGGTCTGGGCTAGGAAAAGTGCCTGGCTCACACAAACACCTGGTCAGAGCCTGGCCAGGGTCTGCCTCCTAGTCAAAGGGCTGCAACTCCCTTTCCCTTGCTTTAGTGGGAAGGCAGCCTAGCCCATGGAATGGGCAGTCTGCATGGAGCTACAGGGGGTTTGGACGGCCCCTGAGTGGCCTTGGGGCCGGAGTTACATCAACAGGTACGCCTGTCAGGGGTGTGAAAACTTTACCCCCTTGAGTGACATGGTTAAACCAATCTCCCCTCTGCCCCCTGCCCAGACAGTGCTGGTCTCGGGGTGATGGATTACCCGTGCCAATGAGAGAACTCTTCCCATCACTGTACTGAGTGTCCACACTGAAGCACTGCAGCACAGTTGTAGCATGTTGAGTGTAGAGTAGACATAGCCTGGAAAGGAAATGTTTGGAAACAGCATTGGCCATGAGCATTTTATGTGCATTATAGGTGATCAAATAAGCCCTGTCTCTACCAGGGCTTTGTCTGGACTAGAGGGTTTGGTCCTGTGAGAACTGAAGTCAATTCCACCTCTTAAGTGGAATTAACTGACAGCAACGCATATGATCAGAAACAGCCCTTGTGAAAGGGCTGTGTTAGCATTACTGTCCTGTTAACTACATCAAGTTCACTGACAGTCAGTTAACTCAAACCACAGGACAGCCTGACACGCCAGGCTAGGCCGAGCCACTACACTTGGGAGGCTGCATTCTTCCCATCTGCCTTTGACTCACCCAGCTATGCTTGCAAACAATGCCGATGCCACCAGCTGCTCTCCAACCACCCAGCCCACAAGAGCAGCACCACAGGCGAGCCGCAGTCAAGAGAGCACCATGAAACAGGAGAAAAACTAGTGTGGTTAATGTATGCGAATGGAGCCTGGAGTGGCAGAAAAATGGAAGGTTCATTTCCAGTCCCTCACTGCAGGGGACTTTGCGGTAGATCCCAGCCACGAATGGCCCATAGGGCGGAGAGACACTCTTCAGCCACTGGGTGCCGGCACGAGAGCTGGTACTGCGTACAGTGCAAAGTGATGAACAATTTTCCCTAATTAAATCTGAGTCTGTGTGTGCACATGCAGGCACGAGGCGAGCCATGTAGCTACAGGTGATAGAGAGAGAGATACGCCTGGCTTGAGCTCCCATCTACTGGCAGGAGACTCCAGGCTGGTTCTAACAGAAATGATCCTGATTTAGCCCAGGCTGTGCCTGGATCGATGGGGCTGGATCTGCACCACTCCTGAGTGTGACCAGTTTGAGCCTGATGGAGTCCAGCTGGGGCAATGTCCAGGCCAACACCTACCGCTGGGGAGAACTCCGTGGGGTGGGCAGAAGCCACATCTCAGCATTCTCTACAACGGATCCTCTGGCTTTGCTGTTACCTTCCCCACACCTGGCTCCAGCCACCAGCCCTAGCCTGTCCAAGACACTGGGCCTCCTTTTCCTGGGGCGGCTCCTCATTTCCTTCTCCCTGGCCATCCCTCTGCTCTCTTTCTGGCCAAGATCTCTCACTTCCCATTGCCTTTCCTCTCCCCCGAGCTCCCAGGACTGCGCTTCTTTCTAGTGTGTCTCAGCCCCCTTCCCAAATTCCTTCTCCCCAACACACGATACCCAGAGGGATACAATGTGCCACTGTGCAGCACCAGCTCCCATCCCACCCAGCAGCAGGGAGGATGCTGGGATTCCTTCTGTACCTAGGGTCTCTATCTCTGTGCCAGCTTGCAGCTAGGAGGCTGAAAATGTACTGTCCCCCTCACCAGATCCCCAGTACTGGACGAGTGGTGCATTCTATCTTTTCTCACTCTCTTGTTCCGGCATTTGTGTGTATAATTAGGCGCCTGCCTGGCTCACTCTCACAAGACGTGGCTTAGGCACTTACCTGGATGGTCGCCGCAGCGTGGATTTACAGAGGGGGTGTGGATTAGCACACACCCTTCTTGTCAGTATTTCCCATTGGCATGCTGAACTGGTGGATTCTGTGATGGGTTCCCTCATGGGTGCCACCTGGAACTGGGGTACCACTGAACGCCCCCCCGACCCACCAGTCTGGGTTTCCTCTCACACTGTACTGCTGTGACAAACTGCAAAACCCTCCAGGCTGCACTTTCAGCAGCATTCATACAGATCCCACACCCAGCTGCAGTTACATGCAGGCACTTAGACCAGCCCCTGCTTAGGAAGGCTACAGCTAGGGCAAGTGCCAGCTTCTCAGGAACGTACCCCCTCTGGAGTATAAACCCAAAATTATACCATCTTGCACTGCACAGGGAACTGTAGCGTAAACTCATACCATTCACCCCCCCACACCCCAATGTGGAGAGGAATATGCAACAGACTTTTGCCCCTGAGTTATGATTCCCACATACCTCACTCCAAATCATTGGTTTAGAGAAAGTAAAAACAAGTTTATTAACTACAAATATCGATTTTAAGTGATTATCAGGGATAGCAAACAGATCAAAGCAGATTGCCTAGCAAATAAACAAAAAACACAAACTAAGCTTAATATAATAAATAGATTGGATATGAAGAATATATTTTCACCGTAAGAGATGATACAAACAGACTGCAGATTCTTAAGGGACAAACTGTACTTGCTTACAGCTTGGAATCCCCAGGTGCTTCATTCACAGGCTAAAAATCCCTTTAAGCTGGGTCCAGCACTTTCCCCAGTTTAGTCTTTGTTTCTCAGGTGTTTCCAAGAGTTTCCGTGCGTAGGGAGCAAAGAACTCCAGATGATTTCACTCCCTGCCTTATATAGCATTTGCATATGGCGAGAATCCTTTGTTTCAAAGCTTGGTCTGTGGAAAAACATTTATATCCCAAGATGAAGTCTAGAGACATGTGGTAACATGACTTGTTTTTTTACAGTCATAGCAGCCTTACTTCGAGGCTGTCTGAAGCATCCTTAGAAAGGCTCCCCAGATGGGTGATAAGCTCCTTCTAAGGCTTATTGTTTTCCTAATAGCTCATTCCGCACCCACTATCTAGACTGAAAGAATCTTTTCTAATGGGCGTTACCCAGGCGTAACTAAATGTGAAATACAGATACATAGTCAATATTCATAACTTCAGATACAAAAATGATACATACATACACATAGGATACTCCTATTCAGCAAATCATAACCCTTCCAATGACATCTCACATGACTTATTTTGCATAAGATACATCATAACTATGTTGTAATGATATCAAAATAATATCATTGTGAAGAATATGGGATGCAATGTCACAGATCCCATTCGAGGGTGCCTCGCTCTCCCCATGCCTTGCACCAGGAGCCCATGTGCTCAGACTCAGGCTGTGTGAACCATAGCAGGTTTCTGTGGTTTTCTAGGTGCATGCACTGTTACAGACTAGGGACCGAATGGCTAGGCAGCAGTTCTGCAGAAAAGGACGTAGGGGTTACAGTGGACAAGAAGCTGGATATGAATCAACAGTGTGCCCTTGTTGCCAAAAAGGCTAAGAGCATTTTGGGTTGTATTAGTAAGGGTCTTTCCAGCAGATCTACGGACAGGATCATTCCCCTCTATTCGACACTGGTGAGTCCTCATCTGGAGTATTGCGTCCAGTTTTGAGCCCCACACTACAAGAAGGATGTGGAAAAATTGGAAAGAGTCCAGGAGAGGGCAACAAAAATGATTAGGGAGCTGGAGCACATGACTTACGAGGAGAGGCTGAGGGAACTGGGTTTGTTTACTCTGCAGAAGAGAAGAATGAGGCGGGATTTGATAGCTGCTTTCAACTACCTGAAAGGTGGTTCCAAAGAGGATGGATCTAGACTGTTCTCAGTGGTACCAGATGACAGAACAAAGAATAATGGTCTTAAGTTGCAGAGGGGGTGGTTTAGATTGGATATTAGGGAAATCTTTTTCACCAGGAGGGTGGTGAAGCACTGGAATGGGTTACCTAGGGAGGTGGTGGAATCTCCTTTCTTAGAGGTTCTTAAGGTCAGGCTAGCCAAAGCCCCGGCTAGCATGATTTAGTTGGTGTTGGTCCTGCTTTGAGCAGGGGGTTGGACTAGATGACCTCCTGAGGTCCCTTCCAACCCTGATATTCAATGATTCTATGGAAGTTAGCTGTTGCACCACTGAGTGTCACAACACCTAAGTCCCTTTGTGAATCTGAGTCACAGTCACTATGGACTGTCACACAGGCACTAGCCTTTGTCATCTGCTGTGGGGGGCCTTGGAAGTGGTGGTAATGACAAGGCTGAAGAGCAGAGGAAGGCATTTGTACTATTCTTAGGTGACATATTTCTCAGAGTATCCTCCTCCAGAGCCACTCAGGAGGTGACCCAGAGGGCCCCTTGCCATGTTTCAGGCCCATGGGCTTGCAAAGAAGAGCTCTCTCATCCTACTGAAGGACAACTCTTGGCACTGATATAGGCCCGAGGAGGGCCAGTGGCTTCCCAAGATAAGAGATTCAACCAGATCCAGGCATTGGCCTCCAAGATGTCACAGAGCTGAGTGTGGCTAATCTGTCTTTGTGACGTTGGCAGACCCAGTGCCAGTTCATGCCAAGGTCTCACCTGAACACTGACAAATAACAGAGCTGGGATCAGTCTGGCTCACCCGAGGTCAGTGTTGTTAAAATAGAGTGTGTTTAGTGCTTAGATTTAATTGATTGCTGGTGAGTTCTGGATGCATTAATCCCGCTTATTACATCTGTATCCCATGTAATCCCCAGGGGTGTCCTGAGGTCCCCGGGCTCTCTGTGCGGGTAGCTCAGGGACAGCCACTCTGTCCTTGGTAGGGAGGGGGAGCCAAGGGCTCAGAGTCTGCTCAGCAATCCATAAAGAGAGATGAGAGATGCTGTGTAGAACAGTAGGGGTCCTGTTGGTTTGGGGACAGATTGCATTTTGCAGGCAGCCTGCTAGGAGGAGGGGGCAGAATCAAATGACTGACAAGGGAAAGAACGGGAAGAAGAGCTAGCCTGACCAATAGGGAGTGAGCGGCCCTCCCTGGGAGCCCTGAAGGGAGGAGAAGCCATTATGGGGGTAGTCTGGAGCCAGCCACAGAAAGGGCAGGACTGGATGTGTGGGGACCCAGAAGACCCCAGGCCTGCCCATCCAAACCTTTAAGGAGATTGGTGCTAAAGGCTGCTACAGGGTGGGACGGACTGGCTATGTGGCGGTTCTGCAGAAAAGGACCTGGGGATTACAGTGACCGAGTAGCTGGATAAGAGTCAGCAGTGTGCCCTCGTTGCCGAGAAGGCTAATGGCATATTGGGCTGCATTAGGAGCATTTCCAGCAGATCGAGGGAAGTGATTATTCCCCTCTATTTGGCAGTGGTGAGGCCACATAAGGAGTATTGCATCCAGTTTTGAGCCCCCCACTACAGAAAGGATTTGGACAAATTGGAGAGAGTCCAGGAGAGAGCAACAAAAATGATCAGGAGTCTCGGTCACATGACTTACGAGGAGAGACTGAGGGAACTGGGGTTATTTAGTCTGCAGAAGAGAAGTGAGAAGTGATTTGATAGCAGCCTTCAACTACCTGAAGGGGGGTCCCAAAGAGGATGGAGCTCGGCTGTTCTCAGTGGTGGCAGATGCAGAACAAGGAGTAATGGTCTCAAGTTGCAGTGGGGGAGGTCTAGGTTGGATATTAGGACACACTGTTTCACTAGGAGGGTGGTGAAGCACTGGAATGGGTTGCTAGGGTGGAGGTAGAATCTCCTTCCTTAGAGGTTTTTAAGACCCAGCTTGACAAAGCCCTGGCTGAGATGACTTAGTTGGGGTTGATCCTGCTTTGAGCAGGGGTGGGGCTAGTTGACCTCTTGAGCTCTCTTCCAACCTTTATCTTCTATGATTCTACAAAAGGAGGTAACTGGGTGGAGATGGGGTGCTATATTGGAACCACAGCTGGGATCCATTTTTTTAAACCCAGCCCTTAAATACACCCCTGATGATTCCCAGGGAAATGGAGTAAATTCCCAGTCTGGATTACAGGCGGGATTTATAACCTTGTGTATGCTTGAGGGAGCTGACCCTGAGCGCCACTTCATGGTCACTGACTGAATGGGGAACGAGGCAAACTGAAGATGCGATGGCCTGTGTCAGAGAACGGGGAACCTGTTTGGGTCGGAGTCAGGTGCAAGCTAAAGGGGAGACATTATCCCTCTTGCAGACAGCGAGCTGCTGTAGTGACTCCCATGGGACTCTGCCAGATGGAGAGGGTGAAGGTGACCATCCAAGGTAACCCTGCTTGGTCAGAGTGACATTTTGTCCCCCCTCTAGTGGTGGCTAGACCAGGTAGTGATTGATGAGCCTGCTACAGTCCTGGTTAACAGAGTCATGTCTTTTAGCTCAGGCTGAAGAAGTTCCAGGTTTGAGCTTTCCTGCTAACATCCTGTGTGGGTCGACGTTACACCCATATTGTAAGGTAATATTTAAGCAGTTGTACAATAAGCCTCTGTGACTGTGTAAGTCACCAGACAGGAGAGAGACATTAACTGGAATAAAGTGCTGGTCTCCAAGAGCAGGTGTGGCATCCTGCCCAGCAAGGAAGATCCACTGATGCCAGACAGACTATTGTGGAACACTGAAGAGGATGAAAGACGTTTGTTGTTTGCCCCACCTGAAGATGAGTCATACCAGTGGAGGGCTGCTGGTTCTAAGGCCCCTCTTTGATGCTGGAATGGCACAAGTGGATCATTGCAGGACAGCTAGTTGGGCCCGGTGTCAGGAAGGAGCCCTGTTGCACCGGGGGCTGCGCCTGGGAACCTTTTCATTATGTCTAGCAGGGGGTCTCTAGGATCCTGTGGTGGGGATGTCCGAGAGTGTCCCAAACACTGCTGAAAGGCTGTGCTGCTCTCCTCTTTCTGCACTTGTTGTCCAGCTGAGTGGGTGGAGGTTGCTGGGTTGGGTGAGTAGCCAGGGTGTGGCATTGGTTGGACTGCAGGGGCAGGCTGGGGTTGGGTGGGGCTAAATTGTTTAGGGTGGTGTGGGATTATGTAAAGTGGGTCAGGATTTCCTTTCTCAGGACTCAGTATGCCTTTGTGTTTTGTTCCCCGGGACGGGGTGCTTGCTCTGCTGAGAGTGCTGGAGAGGGGCCTCCTGGCATCAGCCAGCATCCTTAGCATACCCATTGTGTGGTCAGAGTACAGTCATTAGAGTTAACTGCTCCTCATTGCCCCCCCCCCGCCGCCGAAAATGAGGGGTGGGGGCTACAGGCCCTGCCAGTCATGGTGGATTCCACATTTACCCAGAGGTACTCACTGTTGCATAAGAACAATTTCAGAGCTGCAATGCAACCAGAATCCATATGTGCACTGATGGATCCCCCAGATGGTCACAAGAGCGCTGGTGCACTAGGCTGGGAGGGTGGGTCTGGTGTAAGGAGGCTGGAGCTGGGCAGCTGCCCCTGCGGGCTGGATCCGTATCCCTAATCTTGGTGCCCCTACCTGTGGAGCCTGGCACCCTTGCCCCTGCCTGCTGGGTTCAGAACTGTGATTGTTGTATTGTTCTGTTGATCTGGTGTACCTGTTAATTCTGTGCTGCTTGTGAGCACAGCCTGCATCCTGTGGTCCAACCCCCTCAACATTCCTAATGGCCATAATCCTCTGGAACAAAGTATTAATCCTATGGAGATCAGGAGAGCGGAGCGGGGTTACTCTGGCAGTGCTACTGCTAAACAATGCTGTAATCCCAGAATAAACTGCAGTAATCCTAGCCCGCTCTCCCCAGCCCCGCCTGCTGCACGTCTGTAAGTGATCACCAGCATCAATCAGCTCCCCAAGCCCTGCCTCGGTGGGAGGGCTGGATCAGTCTAGCACAGCCAGCAGCCAGCCCTGGGTAGGCACCTCACCCCTGGGGAGAACCTGACTAAGAAGGGAACACCCGCCCACCTCGTCCAACATGGACCACATGGACTACAGTGGGTGTGGGTAGAGCAGAGAGAGAGAGAAGCAGAGTCAGAGGGTGTGTGTGTGTGCGTGCATGCGTATGTGCATGTGTGGTAGTGTATCTCTATTGTGTGTGTGTGTGTGTGTATATGTACCTATAATATGTATCTGTACATGTATATGTATATGTGTGTATATGCCTCAGTATACGTATGTGTGCATGTAAGTTTGTGTATGTGCATGTGTGTGAATATATGTGCAGAAGTGTGTGTATGCCTGTGTGCACATGTATGTCTGCATATATTTGTGCATGTGTGTGTATGCATGACTGTATGTCTGTGTGCACATGCTTGTATGTGTGTTCCTGTGTGTGGGTGTGAACGTGTGTTTGTGTATGCATGCGTATGTTTTGTATGTGTGCATGTGTATATGTATGTTTGCATATGTATGTGCAGTGTTTGTGTAAGTTTGCATGTGTATGTGTGTGAATATGCGTGTGCATAGGTTCATATGTTTGTGTATGTGTTTGTGTGCATATGGGTGTATGCCTGTGTACGGGTGTGAGTGTATGTGCATGCATGTCTGGGTGCATATGTGTATGCATGCATGTATGTGCATGCAGGTATGTCGGTGTGCATGCATGTACATGTATATGTCTATGTGCATGAGTGTGTGAGTGTATGTTTGCACACTTGCATTTCTTAATGTGCATGTCTGTATATGCTGCATTTATGTGCAGGTATGCGTATGTGCATGGTGTGTGTGTGTGTGTGTATGTGCTGCATGTGCGTGTGTTTGTGCATGTTCATGTGTGTGTGGCGGGGTGAGGCCATTGTGATTCTGCTTGCTGTCCGGGGGTGTGTGTGTCAGCTGCTGGTCCCGGGGATCCATGCAGTGGCACTGGCATGACTGGTGCCGGTGAGGGACAGCCCTGCCCTGTTTGTCTGTGCTGCACAAGATGCCTGCAAGAAAGACCTCTGCGCCAGCCCCTCCCCCATGCCTCTCCTCATCTCTCCATGACCAGCTCAAAATCCCCCTGCAGAGGTGAGACTACGAAAGCAGGCGGGAGGGGGCTGCTGCTGGAATCACAGCTCAAAGTGCAATTGACTCTCCCCTAGCTACGGTGGGAGTGCCCAGCCTTCTGGCCTGGCCCTCTCTCCCCAAGAATCAGAGTGACTGTTGGGCTCCTTGGGTGACCTGCTCTCCCAGTGACCAGCACCTGCACCCAGCTGGAGAGGCCTAGTTGCCCTTGACTGATTGCGAGCGCTTCCCACTTCGGGGCAGTTGCAAACGGTTTTCCACGTACAGCCCTCCCAGCTCTCCAGGGCCCAGTGCAGGAGGAGGAGGAAGAGCCGGGAGGAAGGAGGGAAAGGCGCCAGTCTGGCTGGGAGAGCAGAGCTGGTGGGGGTGAGGGTGGGCAGGGCAGAGGCCAGGCAGGTGTCTCCTAGTTGAACTCCCAGGCAGGTTGGGCTGGGGCGATGCAGTTCTTCCCAGTGCCCATCTTGTAGCCTGTCCACAGGGCCATTCCAGCAGAGGGTAACTGCCCCCATCACACTGCCAGCGGGAGGAAGCAGCCGTCCTCCTGCGCCGTGCGGCAGGGTCAGGAAACAGCAGCAGCAGCGTGGCCTCTCCTGCCCCATGGTGGGTTATGCTCCCCGCCTGCCCCTGCTGCTGCAGAGGCTGCTGCTACCCTGGGCTCGGACCGCCTGGCTCCTCCCGAGTGGCGCCCGGCTCCTGCTGCTTTCAGCTGGCAGGTGAGGGGCCCCAGCCGAGCCCGGACGCTTGCGTCTCCTCTGTGCCCCCCCACCCCCCGCCTGCATCTTTCTTGGCAGCAACAGCCAGGGAGCCTGAGAGAAGGAGTTGCCCCTCAGACAAGCAGGGGAGACTCCGAGGTGAAGAGGCTGCTGGCCCTGGTGCGGCCTGAACACTGGAGACTGACAGGTACCTGCCCCTACCCCTGCCCCATCTCGACACCACCTGCCCCTCCAGCCCAGTGTTACCTGCCCCACCAGCCTCAGTGCCCTGCCCCATACTGTCAGCCACCCCAAGCTCACTGTGACACCAGCACCCTTTGGCAAAGGGGCCCCCTGATCTTCACAAATAGCTGTCACCGCAGGCCTGACAAACTCACTGCACCCCACACGTGTCTTACAGGGCACTTACCCACAAAGAGGAACATGGAAGGGATCTACACAAGGCTGGTAACTTGTCAAGAGTGAGAAGTTTTGTGAGATGTGTGCATGGGTAATATTGAAAGAATAATGTATTTACCTTAAAAGTCTGCTTTATAGACTTGGAGCAGACCCTAGTCACCAGGGGATAATGGCCCTTTGGAGCAAGGGGGATTTGTCACTCTGCCTAACCTGGTTGATGATGCAATGCAAAGCTCAATTGTTTAGCTTTGCACAACAGTAAGACTTTGAATGGGACACCATCAGAGGCAATGACAAACAACTGAAACACCTTAAAGGTAAAAAAGAAACATTACAGCAGCCCTTACCTGTTCTGACAGGCTGTTTATAATGCTAAGTTTACTAGTTTTCAGAAGCTGTCATGAGTGGGGGGGAGGGAGGGACGCAAGGTGGAAGTTTTGCCTAGCGCACAAAATTTCCTTTCATGGGCCCTGTCAGCCAGCGGCCTGTTACTGCTGGCACTGGCTGCCCAGCAGAAGGGTGGCAGCCCACAGTGGGCAGCAACCACCTCCCCAGTCCTGTCTCCTGTTTGCTTTGCCCTCTTACACTCTGCATCCCAGTGCCGTATCCTGGGAGCCTCTCTCCTTCCTCTTCCTTACTTTTCTGGCTCTTTGCCTCTGCAGTGCCTCTTCGCCTGCCAATGTGGTGCATGCCCCACACAGCCCCATCTCTGAGCACACCTCCAGACTCTAGGAACCTCAACCCCCATGTCTTTCCTCCCCAGGTTCTGCCTCGTCCTCTCTGCCACCCTGTACCTATGTCACTGACCCATCAAAGACTGGGCAATGCAGAGAGCCCCATGCAGGGCAGAAGACAAGGAAAGTTCATAGTTCCTACTAACTGCAGCTATAGGCACAGGCTGTCTCCTAGCCAGTCTGGCCTGGGCCCTGCAGGTCTCACTTCTGAACACCACCACTCACCCCATTACCTGGTGGCACAATGCCCATGGCACTCACCCTGTCACTGGATGGCACAGTGTCCATGGCACTCACCCAGTCACCCAGTGGCACAATGCCCATGACACTCACCCCATCACCTGGTGGCACAATGCCCATGGCACTCACCCAGTCAGTGGGTGGCACAATACCCATGGCACTCACCCCATCATCAGGTGGCACAATGCCCAGGGCACTCTCCCAGTCACCAGGTGGCACAACGCCCATGGCACTCTCCTAGTCACTGGGTGGCACAATGCCCATGGCACTCACCCAGTCACTGAGCGGTATAATGCCGACAGCACACATCCTGCCACCGGGTGGCACAATGCCTGTGACATTTCCCATGTAACTGGGAGATCCATCTTTGGTATAAAGTCCCTAAGTGTGTGGCATGAGGCCTGTATGTTCTTGGTGAGTCCCTGCTAATTGCCCTGTCCCCAATGGTCCTGCTGCCTGCTAGTTAAGCCCCAGGTGGGCAGGGGGTCAGTGCAGCAGAGAGGCATGAGCTGCTGAACTTTACTGAGAAGGGGTTGGGACACTGAACTCAGGAATCCAGGACCTGTCCTGGGCCTGTCTTTGGTGGGCAGGGGCCCCAGAATGAGGGACATGAAACGACCCTTTTGAGACCCTTTGTCTGGGGTGGGAAGATTGAAAGCCAGAGACTCTCCTTCTGTGGTGACAATAGCAAGACACTGACAGTACTCTCCAGCTGCCAGGGCTGGGCAGTGACATTCAGGGTGGGGGGATTCATGCTAGCACCAAGGGGAATCCTGACGGTGGAGCATGATGATGAGGCTGGATGCCCCATGCCCTTTCCCAGGCAGTGGCGGATTAGCCACTGGGCCAATAGGGCCCATTTCCAGGACCCCCAGCTGATTCGAGACCCTTGGAAAAATGGGTGCCCTTGTGCCCAGACCTGCTCCACCCTGCCAGCGCTCCTGCCAGGGAGGGTTGGGGCACGGGGCTTCCCACACCTTTCCCCGGCAGGAGCTCTGCAGGGTGAGCTGCAGGCAAAAAGGGTGCAGAGGGGCCCCCACTTGCTCTGGCCCTGGGTCCCAAAAACTCCTAATCTGCCTCTGTTCCCAGGAGTGTGATAGATTGGGCTGATATGGGGTCACCTGTGACCAGAGAGATGCCAACAGACTCCACAGCCTGCCAGGCGAGTTCTGCTCCCACCAAACCCACAGGAGGCAGACAGACAGATGGATTTCTGTCTCCACAAGATAGCCCTTTGCCCTCACTGCATTTCTTTCTGCTCCAGAAAAGCAGGAGAAGGGTGTAAACAGATTTTCGGGGAAGAAAGAAGCACAAAGTGAAGCACGAGGGACACCCTGTAAGGGGCAGAGAACTGAACTGGACACAGCAGCTGGGACATGGGCACCTGACAGGCTTCAGTGATAAGCAGGAATTAGAAATACAGCAGAAGCAGCTTCAGAGCACTCCAGATGGGAGCAGCACATCGGCTGCTGCAAATACTTGTAGATGAAAGAGAAAAAAACAGTTGCATAGATTCTTCACTGGAATCACCTGTCCGCTGACACACACCCAGACAGTCACATCCACAGACACAGACACATGCATAGCCACTCAGGAGATCATTGTGATGGAATAGAAATGCTCTCAATGGCTCCTCTGACTATTGTGTGAAGGTGTCCATACTCCCCTCTGATTCTTCACATACCTGAAGCTGTAACTTGACTCCAGGTGGGAGGAAGAGGTCACCTGACCTCCTGCCTGGGGAGGAGACAAAGGAAGCAGGGGAGGAGTTGGGGAGTGAGTTTCAGTCTGCAGCTGGCTAAGGAAGGGCAGGGAGGCCCAGATAGAGTCTGGCCTCCCTGGACCCCTGAAATGGATCCAGCTGAGGGGTCCGGTTCGCTCTGTCTACAAGCTCTGTGTTAGATCATGTTCCTGTTGACTAATAAACCTCTGTTTTACTGTCTGGCTGAGAGTCACGTCTGACTGTGGAGTTGGGGAAGCCTGTGGGTCTGCACCCCAGGACCCTTCCTGGCTGGGCTCGCTAGGGGAAGCGCACGGAGGGGCAGAAGGTGCTGAATGCTCTGAGATCAGACCCAGGAAGGTGGAAGCTGTGAAGGTCCTAGCCTTGGAGACAGGCTGTTTACGGAGAAGAAGCTTCCCTCCAGAGTCCTGACTGGCTTCTTAGGGAGCGGTTCCAGACCATCGCCCCGGGGACTCTGTGACAATCATTTTGTCCAGTGGTTCTCAGACTCGGGGGGTGATGACCCCTGGGGTGTCGCAGGCCAATTCCTGGGGGGTTGCAAGCTCCCTGTGCTGCTGAAGTGCCGTCGAAGTGATTTTTCCACTTTCAGCAGCATTTTGGGAGACATGCCATGCACTTCAGAGAGTCCTCTGAAAAGCTGTCGAAGTGATTGTTTCTGGTTTTGGTGGCTTTTCATGGACACTCTGAAGCGCACAGCCTGTCTGCTGAAATGCCAGCGAAAGCAGAAACAATCACTTTGGCGGCATTTTGGTGGACACACATGGGTCGTGGTGGCCTGTGGGGAACAGAAAAGGGGGTGCCGCAACAAAAATTTGAGAACTGCTGATCTAGTCCAACTTGCTGCTTAAAGCAGGACCACTCCCCAATTATTTTTGCCCTATATCCCTAAATAACCCCCTGAAGGGTTGAACTCATAATTTTGGATTTAGCAGACCAATACTTTAACCATTGAGCTATCCCTCCCCCACATTGCTAAGCCATACAACTGTGTCCAGACACACCCACATACCACTCGATACACACACTCATGGCCACACCCTGACACACACACCCTCACACACAACCACACCCAGATACGACTACACTGACACACACTCACGGCCACATCCAGACACAGTTACATTCAGGGCCACACTGACATACCCAGAGATAGATTACATTCACATAGACATGGAGAGATGAGTACACTCATGATCACATTCACTTGGAGACTGTCACACACACACATATCCAGAGATGGTCACAAGTCAGACTCATCATCACACACAGCCAGAGACACAGCCTCACACCCGTGCACAGACACTGTTGTATTCACACTCACTCACTCCTACATATTGTCAATGTATTTCTTTAATAATACTTCATTGGCCTGCCCAGCTAGATACTTGTGGCTGCCAAGTAAAGAGTCAGAGCCTTTGGGCTGTGCTAACTCCAAGGGGATACAATCTGCCTAGGCATAATCCACCCACATGCTGTTTGATCCCTACGCCCATGTGCCAGTGGCTCCTGCACCCGCTCTGGGGCTGGGTGCCCCTAGCGCAGTCCCAGCTCCCTTCCATGCTCAGGCACACTTTCCCTTATCCGAAGATGCGTGGGAGTTTCTTGCACTTCCTTGTATTTCAGTGCCCCCAGCAGACATCCCCCCACCCTGCAGCTCTGCTCCTGGCTCACGCTGGGCTCCTCTCACTCCAGCTCTGGTCCCTGCTCACTGTTGACGCATGTGTTGCGAGTCTGCCATTGGCTTGCAAGCGTGGCTGTGGCGTGGTGTATGATAGACCTGGGCAGGCAGCCAGAGCCATCGTGCTAGGCTGTGAGCTGATCATCCCAGGCTCTCATGTGTTGAGCGCCAGGCTCTGGTCTTGGAGCTGTGCCCAGGCTGTTAGTCCCTGAGGCTGGGATTCGGAGCGGGATGTGGTTTCTCTATAGCTTTTGACTCCCTGGTGCTTTGTGTTTGGGGCAGGGACTGTGCTGCCATAGCTGAGACATGCCCCCGCGGATGATGAGCAAGATCTGCTCCTCCTGTGCTGGATGGCTCCGGCTGCAGGCTCCCAGGCCGCAGCATGATGTGTAGGTGTGAGGTTTCTACCATCCTGTTGTCACAGCTTGTGTTCAAGCCCCAGCTTGGCTGGGGCAGTGGGGCTCTGTCTCCTTCTGGCGTAGAGACCCATGGAGCCTAAGGGCTGGATTTGGGGAGGTATTTAGGCCTTGCTGTGCTCAGTGCTGTAGCTGTGCCGCTGCAGTGCAGGTGCTTCCTACATCGATGGGCCACTGTTAATCCACCTCTCTGGGAGGTGGCAGTGAGATGAATGAAGAATTCTTCCACTGAGCTCTGCATCTGCACTGGGTCCAGGGACTATATATAGAGCTCTAGCTGCACAGGTGGTCACAGCTCTGAGGGACGGAGCTCTAGGGCAATCCTTGAAGTGTAGCCTAAGTTTCATTTTCAGCCATGATTGAGGCCCTTAGTAGCCGATATCCCTGTGCCAGTGAATGGGATCTTGGCTTGCAAGGGCCTAATTCTCTTTGGAAAATGAGCCCAAGGCTCTACATCAGTTAGACTTTGCAATGCTGGGTTCAGCAACACCTAACCACCTTTCCCAGTCTGGGCCTTAGTGTCATAGGGCCATAAAGGATAACAAGAAAACATTTTACAAATTCATTAGACTCAAGAGGAAGACCAAGCACCCAGTAGGCCCATTACTCAGTGAGGAGGGAAAAACAATAACAGAAAATGCAACAAGGGATAAAGTGTTAAATGCCTTTTTTCGTTTCAGTTTTCACCAGAAAGATTAGCAGTGATCGGACGACTAACATAATAAGCATCATTGTAAACAGGAAGTCTGAGGCTAAATAGGAAAAGAGCACGTTAAGAATTACTTAGGCCTTGTCTACACTGCCACATTACAGCGCTGAAACTTCCTTGCTGAGGGGTGTGAAAAATCACCTCCCTGAATGATGCAAGTTTCAGCCCTGTAACTTGGCAGTGTAGCCCAGACCACCTCTGGCGGTGCACGAGACCCCGGTGCCGCTGCCGATCCCGCCAAACTCAGCAGTGGTCTATTTTTGTACCGCCGAAATGCCACTGCAGAAAGCAGAAGCTTTCTGTTCAGCGGCATTTCAGCGGACATACCCCCGGGGGACGCGAACAGACACCGAGCCACAGAAAGGGGCAGTGGCCAACAAACTTTGAGGACCACTGGTGTAGACAATGCACCAGCGCTGGTAACTACTCCCCTCCTCTCTCCAAGCACTGGTGCCACAACTACACAGCCACATTAAAGTGCTTGTGAAGACTTACCTTAAAGAAGTGAGATGTTTTCAAGTTGGCAGGGCCTGATGAAATACATTTTAGAATAATTTAGGAACTGACTGAAGAAATCTCTGTGCCATTAGTGATGATCCTTGAGAACTCGTGGAGGACAGGAGAGATCCCAGAGGACTGGAAAAGGGCAAATATAGAACCTATCTATAAAAAGGGGAATAAGGATAACCCAGGGACCAGCCAGCTTCACTTCAGTACCTGGAAAAATAATGGAGCAAATAATCAAACAATCAAGTTGTAAGCATCTAGAAGAATAATATATGTGATAAGTAACAGTCAACATGGGTTTTTCAAGAACAGATCATGTTAAACCAACCTAATATCCTTCTTTGAGATAACAAGCTTTGTGGATCGGAGGAAGCTATAGATGTCATATAGCTCAGATTTAATAAGGTTTTTGACATTGTCTCATAAAAAAGAAGCTTACAGGAAGTGGAAGATTGGACAAATGATCAGGGAAGAGTACAAAAATATTGCTCAGACATGCAGGAGCGAAATCAGGAAGGCCAAATCACACTTGGAGTTGCAGCTAGCAAGGGATGTTAAGTGTAACAAGAAGGCTTTCTACAGGTATGTCAGCAAAAAGAGGATCAGGGAAAGCGTGGGCCCCTTACTGAATGAGGGAAGCAACTTAGTGAGAGAGGATGTGGAAAAAGCTAATGTACTCCATACTTTTTTTGCTCTGTCTTCAAGAACAAGGTCAGCTCCCAGACTACTATACTGAGCAGCACAGTAGGAGGAGGAGGTGACCAGCCTTCTGTGGAGAAAGAAGTGGTTTATGACTATTTAGAAAAGCTGGATGAGTACAAGTCCCTGGGCCCAGATGCACTGCATCCCAAGGGTGCTAAAGGAGTTGGCGAATGTGATTGCAGAGCCATTGGCCATTATCTTTGAAAACTCATGGTTATCAGGGGAGGACCCAGATGATTGGAAAAAGGCTAATGTAGTGCCCATCCTTAAAAAATGGAAGGAGGATCCAGAGAACTACAGGCTAGTCAGCCTCACCTCAGTCTCTGGAAAAATCATGGAGCAGGTCCTCAAGGAATCAATTTTGAAGCACTCTGAGGAGAGGAAAGCGATCAGGAACAGTCAGCATGGATTCACCAAGGGCAAGTCATGCATGACTAACCTAATTGCCTTCATGATGAGATAAACTGACTCTGAATGAGGGGAAAGCATTAGATATGTTATTCCTTGCCTTTAGCAAAGCTTCTGATACGGTTTCCCACAGTATTCTTGCCAGTAAGTTAAAAAAAGTATGCGCTGGATGAATGGACTCTAAGGTGGATAGAAAGCTGGCTAGGTCATCTGGCTCAACGGGTAGTGATCCATGTCTAGTTGGCAGCCAGTGTCAAGTGGAGTGCCCCAAGGGTCAGTCCTGGGGCAGGTTTTGTTCAATATCTTCTTTAATGATCTGGAGGATGGCATGGATTGCCTCATCAAGTTTGCAGATGACACTTAACTGGGAGGAGTGGTAGATATGTTGGTGGGTAGAAATAGGATACAGAGAGACCTAGACAAATTAGAGGATTGGGCCAAAAGAAGTCTGATGAGGTTCAACAAGGACAAGTGCAGAAAGCAAGACACAAAGTTCAAGGAAAGTAGCCTTATGCATATGAAAGTTTTGCAGCTACTGGGAATCCCATACCTGCAGCACAGGTATGGGATTCCCACAGTCTGGTGGGACTATGCGGTCCCACCAGACTGTGTTTGTTTCCTGAGCCCAGAATTATCATTCCATGGCATGAACCTGGCTCAATGCCACAATGATGTCCCAATTGCCACATGCCGTGCTTCCAGGAACGTATATGTCCATGTCCTCATCACTATCATGATCATGCTGTCATTGCTTCCTTGCTTGATTTGGCAGGTTCTGCACATACTGGAGGATAATGCGCTAGGTGCTTTACAATAGTCACATCTGCAGCGGTGAACTGAATGCGCTCCATGTTTGCCGTGCTATGGCATCTGCATGGGTAATCCAGGAAAAAAGGCACAAAACAAAGGAGAGCGGGAGAGCAGAGTTGCAACAGAAGCGGTGGAGCCATACACCATGTATGAGGATGAAGATGGCTTTCAGTCCTATTGCACCGTCTGCTGCAGAGTTGCAGGAGAGCAGAGCTGCAGTGGAAGCGGTGGAACCATATACCATGGACAAGAACAAGGATGGCTTTCAGTCATATTGCACCATCTGCTGCTGAAAAAAGGTGTGAAATGATTGTCTGCCATTGTTTTCACGGAGGGAGGGGTGACTGACAACATGCTCCCCAAACCACCTATGACAATGTTTTTGCCCCATCATGCATTGGGAGCTTAACTCAGAATTCCAATGGGCAGCGGAGACTGTGGGAACCGTGGGATAGCTACCCACAGTGCACCGCTCAGAGTCAGTGCTAGCCTCGGTACTGTGGACACACTCCGCCGACTTAACGAGCTTAGTGGGGACACACACAATCGACTGTCTAAAATCTCGTCTGAAAAATTGACTTCTAAGAATTCTACATAATTTTGTACTGTATCACAGGCCAAGAAGCAATGGGCTTAAATTGCAGCAAAGGAGGTTTAGATTGAACATTAGGAAAAACTTACAAACTGTTAGGACAGTTAAGAAATGAAACAAATTACCTACAGAGTTTGTGAAATCCTGTCACTGGAGGTTTTTAAGAACTGGTTAGCCAAACACCGATCAGTGATGGTCTGCTTAGTCTTGCTGCAGTGCAAGAGACTGGACTAGATGACCTGTTAAGGTCCCTTCCAATCCTACATTTCTATGATTCAGTGATGCCCTTAGATTTTCTACAAATTCCATCAGGTAGCAATTTAAGAGTGGGTTCTGGCTGCCAGAATAAGTTAAAAGCTAACCTTCATAACCTACTCCAATTCTTGTTTTTTGTCCTAAATAGTTGTAGGACATCAGTGAAGAATCCTAGTAATGGTATTGGTTCATTGCTAGATAGAAATGGTGGAACTATCAATAAGAAAAGGCAAAAGTTTTTAATAAATATTTCTGTTCCATATATGATGTAGTCATATCATATGATAACACTCTTTCCCTTGCACTAGTATTTCAGGAGGATGTTAAACAGCAGCTACTAAAGTTAGACATTTTAAATCAGCAGGTCCAATTAACTTGCATCCCAGAATTTTAAAAGAGCTGGCTGAAGAGCTCCCTGGACTGTTAGTGTTGATTTTCAATAAGTCTTGGATCCCTGGGGAAGTTTCAGAAGACTAGAACAAAGCCAATGTTGTGTCAGTATACCAATCAACATGGGATTATGGGAAATAGCTTCTGTCAAACTAAAGTTGATATCTTTATTTGATGAGATTACAAGTTTGGTTGATAAATGTAATATTGTTGATGTAATATACTTAGACTTCTCTAAGGTGTTTGACTTGGTATGGCATGCCATTTTGATTCGAAAACTAGAAATATATAATATTAAACCAGAACACATAATGGATTAAAAGTCCACTAACTGATTGATGTCAAAATGTGATTGTAAACACTGAATCATCACCATATAAGTATGTTTCCAGTGGGGTCCCCCAGGGATCAGTTCAAGGCCCAATAAAATTTGCAGATGACACAAAAATTGGGGGAGTAATAAATAATTAAGAGGACAGGTCACTGATACCGAGCAATCTAGATCACTTGGTAAAATTGGTGCAAGCAACCAATATGAGCTTTAATACAGTTAAATATAACAGTATACAGCTGGGAACAAAGGTAGGTCATAGTTACAGGATGGGGGATTCTATCCTGGGAAAGATTTGGGGGTCATAGAGAATAATCAGCTGAACATGAGCTGCCATTGTGATGCTCTTAATCTTGGGATACATAAACAGGGAATCTAGAGTAGGAGCAGAGAAGTTATTTTACCTCTGGATTTGGTGATGCTGTGGCTGCTGCTGGAATCCTGTGTCCAGTTCTAGTGTCCACACTTCAGGAAGGAGGTTGATAAATTGGAGAGGGGTCAGAGAAGAGCCACAAAAATGATTAAAGGCTAAGAAAATGTTCCTTGCAGTGACAGACAGACAATCTATTTAGTTGAACAAAGAGAAGGTTAGGGGGAAACTTGATCACAGTCTATAAACACCTACATGGGGAACAAATGTTCTCAGTCCCCATGGAGAGCATCACCATACCCCTGTCACTCAGACTTGTAGCTTGGGCATCATCTTGAATTCAGCCCTCTCTCTAGCTCCTCACCTCCAGGCTGTGTTTAAACCTACCAGCTCCCTTTCCTTTCCATCCCTGAAGCTAGCTCTCTCTTCCAGGCTCTCAGCATCTCACACCCTCCTCTTGCCTGGTCTGGACACGTCCCACCTCACTCCCACTCAGATCCATTCACAATGCTCCTGCAAAGATCATTTTCCTGGCTTGTCACTTGGACCATGTCACCCCTCTGTGCAGCCCTGCTCTGGCCAATGGTGCCAGCCCCAAGAAAATCACCCCTTTCCCAGATTTTCCAGCAAGCCCCTTTGTACTTTCTCCCATCCTGCCCCCTAACATGGGAGGAGCTGCACAAACCCCCTCATTGATCCCTCAAACCTTTCCTTACTACTCCCCTGTGCAGGAAGGCCAACGGGAGCCTGGACAATGGCTCGGCTGTCTGCAATCAACTCACTGGGTTTCCATCTGTTTGCTCCACTGTCTCTCCTCTGGCACCAAGATTGCAAACTTTCTATCTGTACAGTGCCGAGCACAATGGGGTCCATGACTGGCACCCCTTGGCCCTACGGCAATACAGAACTGACACACAGATGCAGGGGCACACTCAGTCACCACCTCACTGTCTCTCTTTCTCTCATGCACATACAATCACATGTTGTGCATATACAAGGTCACACACATACGCACAAGGTCACATTCATATGCTTTCAGTCACATGCTATCTCACATATGCTCCCTGGTACACTCATCCTTCCCCAGGCAGAGGAGAGGTTTCTGTACCACTTCTGTTTGGTTCTCAGTGTAATGGGGAGAGGGGGCTGAAGAGGGATAGTGGTGAGAGATGATGGTTAGCAGAATGTCCTGCCCTTGCACCCTCATCACTGCTGGGACGCTTTGCAGTTTAATCCTTTTGTCTTTCAATGATTTTTTCTTCTTTTAAACAAAAAGAAAAATCATGCGCAACCTAAGCAGTAAAACTAAGTAGTGGGTAAGAGGCAGCCCGGCCCATGGGAGACCCGGCATGTGGGATACAAACAACATGTGAGTGCTGCACGCTCCATGCTCTAAGAAGGTCTGTGCGAGTGCTAATCAGAGCCAATTTTTCCTAGCTTATGGGCTTGGATAGCATCACAGTGCTTCAGGCAAGGTATTCGGCTGTTGCATCATTTAAGCCCTGGGACTCCACATAAGAAGAACAGGAATCAAAGTGCATAATAGAAACTTAGCCAAGAGTGTGCATACTCAGAGCTGCGCAGCTACTTCTGCAGACAGCCAGGTACTGCATCTTATTGTGCCCATTTGAAGCAGCCACCTCTGTGGGTGCATCCAGGATCTCACTGCTGCCTCAGCTCTGCCAAGTGCTCTAAACCGCAGCACAGGTGCCTTGCTGGAAAGGGAAGGCAGGTTACTTCTGGGAAGCCATAATGGGAGTAGGACTTGCAGAGCCACGGTGCTAGCAGCTAAGGAGGGCCTGGTCTACATCGCTTTTGAAAATGAGCCTTTAGGTCAGATTTGTAACAGTATTTAGGGAACTAGTGGGACTTTCCAATCCATGGCAGTGCCCAGCACCCTGGGTATCTGGCTGCCTGGCTCCCTGGCTCCCTAGATGTATGCTTCCCTGATTGTCTTGTTCCTGGGTGTCTGAATCCCAGGATGTGTGGTGCCTGGGTGTCTGGTTCCCTGGGTGTCTTTACAAATCTGTCTCTTAGCCTTGATCTATACTACAAGGTTAGGTCAATTTTAGCCATGTTAGGTCAATTTGATGTTCCATGTGTGACACAACCAATCCTGTTTTGTTGACTTGAAGGGCTCTTAAAATGGACTTCTGTAATCCTCCCTGGTGAGGGGATTTGTGCTAAAATCAACCTTTCTGGGTCGAATTTGGGGTACCATAGACACATTCAATGGTATTGGCCTCTGGGAGCTATCCCAGAGTTCCCCATTGTGACCACTCTGGACAGTACTTTCAACTTCGATGCAGTGGCCAGATACACAGGAAAAGCCCCGGGAACTTTTGAATTTCATTTCCTGTTTGGTCAGCGTGGCGAGCTCAGCAGCACAGGTGATCATGAAGAGCTCATCAGCACAGCTGACCATGCAGTCCAAGAATCGCAAAAGAGCTCCAGCGTGGACCAAATGGGAAACGTTAGAGCTGATCGCTGTAGGGGGAGAAAATCTGTGCAGGCAGAACTCCATTCAAAAAAATGAAATGCAAATATATATGCCAAAATCTCCAAGGGCATGTTGGACAGAGGCAGTTGGCTTACAGGGAATTAGAGTCAACCAAGAGGTTGGGTTTGCATCAAGGAGAAACAAACACAACTGTTACACCATAGCCTGGCCAGTCATGAAACTGGTTTTCAAAGCTTTTCTGATGCACAGTGTGCCCAGCTGAGCTCTTCTAACCACCCTGGTGTCTGTGTGAAATCAGCAGTCAGATGATTTGCCTCAATCTCCTACCCCATCATACACGTGCCCCCCCTTACTCTCACAGATATTGTGGAGCACATAACAAGTAGCAATAACAATTGGAATATCGGTTTCGCTGAGGTCTAATCTAGTCAGCAAATAACACCAGCAAGCCTTTAAACGTCCAAATGCACACTCTACCACCAATCTGCACTTGCTCAGCCTATAGTTGAGCTGCTCCTTACTACCAACCAGGCTGCCTGTGTATGACTTCATGAGCCATGGGAGCAAGGGATAGGATAGTCTCCAAGGATAACTATAGGCATTTAAACATCCCCAACAGTAATTTTCTGGTCTGGGAATTAAGTCCCTTCCTGCAGCTGTTCAAACAGCCCTGAGTTCCTGAAGATGGAAGTGTCATGCACCTTTCCTGGCCATCTCACATTGATGTCGGTGAAACATTCCTTGTGATCCACCGGTGCTTGCAGCACCATCAAGAAGTACCCCTTGCGGTTTATGTACTGGCTTCCAAGGTGGTCTGGTGCAAGATAGGGATATGTGTTCAGTCTATCGCCCCAACACAGTTAGGGAAACCCATTGCAGCAAAGCTATCCACTATGACCTGCACATTTCCCAGAGTCACTACCCTTGATAATGGAAGGTTAGTGATTGTGTTGGCTGCTTGGATCACAGCAGCCCCCACAATAAATTTGCCCACTCCAAATTGATTCTTGGCTGACCAGTAGCTGTCAGGCATTGCAGGCTTCCATAAGGCTATCACATCTCGCTTCTCAACTAGCAGAGCTGCTCTAATCTTGGTATTCTTGCGCTTCAGAGCAGAGAAAGCAAGTCACAAAGTTCCAGGAAAGTGACCTTACGCATGTGAAAGTTTCGCAGCCACTGGTAATCATTCCATATCTACAACACTATGCGGTCCCACCAGTCTATGCTTGTTTCCTGGGCCCAGAATTGGTGTTCCACGGTATGAATCTGCCCCAATGCCACCATGATGTCCCAATTACCACATCCAGTGTTTTGAGGGCGTCAACACGCTGTCATCACCTCCTTGCCAGGTTCTGCAAATACTGCAGGATAATGTGTGAGGTGTTTACAATGCTCACAACTGCAGTGGTAATCTGAATGGGCTCCATGCTTGCAGTGCTATAGAGTCCGTGCGGGTAATCCATGAAAAAAAGGCACAAAATGATTGTTTTCCATTGCTTTCACAGAGGGAGAGAGGGGAGACTAACGACATACCAAAAAAGCGCCCGCGACAATGATTTTGCCTCATCAGGCACTGGGGGCTGTAGTGGAGCAGCTGCTCCACTCCATGAGAAAGGGCTAGAAGAGGCCAGAGAGGCTGCACAGACCAGCAGTCAATCAGCAATGGTATGTGGAGGGCCAATTTTGGCAAAGGGAGAGGCAACCAATCAGAGCTGGGCTGGGCCCTATATACTGCCTGGCTAAGGAGAAGTCAGTCTCTCCCTGACTAGTGAGGGAGAAGGACTGTCTCCAGAGGTAAGGAGATAGGCACCTTGGACAGAGCAGTGCTGGGCAGGCTCGGGGGAGCAGGGGAGAGCTCCAGACCTGCCAGGCTGCAGCCTCCGATTAGAAGGGCCAAGAAGGTGAAAGGTGCCAATGTGGAAGTGATCCAGGGATGACAGTCAAACAAGGGGAGAGAAGGAGGGCAGAGAAGCTGCTGCGAGAGGGTCCCTGGGTCGGGACCCAGAGTAGTGGGTGGGCCTGGATGCCCCGCCTCCCTTTTATACTGCACCTGGCCATGGAAGAGTATGGCTGAGACAGACTGCAACATGCCCTGACCTGAGGGCTAGACTTCGGGGTTGTGATTGGTCACTGAGACAGATGCAAGAGGAAGGACTGTTGTTAACCTTCACCCCTGAAGGGGGTGAGATTGGACTAGGGGGCACTGCCAGAGGGCGGCATCCTGAAGCAGACGCTGCCAAGCGGGAAGCAATGTGGGTCCAAAACCAGCAGAGCAGATAACAAGCGAGACACCATGCTCAGAGGGCGCTCCATGGCTGGCGAGAGCTAATTCCTGGACTGACCAGCGAGAGGCGCCATGGCAGTGAGTTCCACTCCGTTACAGGGGCTTAATCCAGAATTCCAATGGGCAGCGGAGACTGCAGGGACTGTGGGATAGCTACCCACAGTGCACTGCTCCGAGAATTGATGCTAGCCATGGTATTGTTGATGCACTCTGCCTACTTAATGCATTTAGTGGGGACACACACAATCGACTATATAAAATTGCTTCTGAAAAATTGACTTCTATAAAATTGACCTAATTTCATAATGTAGACATACCCTTAGGGACTTGAGTCACCAACCTGCTTCTGAAAACGTTTCTCAGGCCATGGTTCAAGTGAGCTGGGAATAGCATTTGATACAGTAGGCCCCAATCTTAGTTGTGAAGCCAGACTGCCTTTCAGCCAGAGCAAGTCTCAGACGCTCAAAGGGTAGCAGGAAATCAATTGCAGCTGGGCACTTAACCTCATCTGGGCTTTTGAAAGTCCCGCCTGAATGGCTAAATCCCTGCAGGCTGGTTATTCTATCACCACTCGTCCCTCACAGCACTGGGACCAAAGCCCAGGAGCCCTGATCACCAGTGTTCTGCTACTGCCTAGCAAATGGTTTGTGACCTACTGGCCAAGGGAGGGTGAAGTCCCCCTGGGTATTGGCTGTTGGGGCAACAGGCACTCATATGGCTGAGGCCTATGTAGGGGCAGGGCCTGCGCCCTGCTGTCTCTGGATGCACATGACGGAATTGATTTTTCGTTTTCTCTCCAATTCACTCTGTGAGAACAGTCATTCAAACTGGTCTGCTGGTCAAACTCACTCCAGCCCAGGCCCCAGCCAAGCCCCAGTGCCCGGCTCAGGTCCCTGGCACTCCGTCACTATGTGGGTCTCATGCTGGCAGGACTGAGAGAGCTCTACGTGGGCATGTGCGCAGGTGAGCAAGGCACATATGGATCTAGTTATCCTACACGGACACGAGTGGCGGTTCACACGGGTGCTGGGTCTTCACTGGGCTCTGCGTCAATGTGGAGATGAGGCCTTTTGTTTGTTCCATGGTCTCTAGGATAGTGCCACACTTGCCCTCCCCCTCTTGCAATGCTGTCTGCACTCCCTGGCAAGTGTGCATATGACCAGACAGCTACACTCTGACCATGCAGATCTTCCATCTCTGGTGCTCCATAGGCTAGCCTGGAGGTGCCTATTCTCAGCACTGACATGCTGAGGGGATGTCGAAGTGGGATGCAGGGTGGATGCAGCATGTCCTGCAGGGAGTCCCCAGCGCTGGCCTTACCATGAGGCGAACTGAGGCGGCTGCGCACCTAGGACCCAGAGTGTAGAAAATTGTGTCTGCTGCTGGTGCATATGTATTCTCTCTGCTCTAGATGCACAGAGATGGTGGAGTGCTGGGCTGGAGGAAGGAGGGCACAAGAGACATAACGGGCAGGCAGGAGAAAAGGTGAGAGGGAATAACAGAAATCAGCAGGAGCTGCAGGGAGAGAACGGAGGAGGAGCCTCGTATGTACCTCTCTAGCACCCCCAGGAGCCTGGACTGATTAACACCAGCTTCTCTGGGAGCTTCCTGTTTCCTGCTGCTTCCCTGACCCCACTAGAGGTCAACAGGGAGTCAGCTGAAATAGTAGGAGCCAGTTAGGCCCCTAAGATGCTGATATCTTCCCTCACTCAGGCCCTGCTACCAGCCTGCTTATTTGTCCTCTTCAACTGAGTGTTGAGAGCCACCATAGCTGGCACAGAACAGCAGTCATGAGTGAAAGAAGAACACACCTCTCTGGAGCAGCATTCAGAAAAAGCAAGCAAGCAAAGGAAGCTTTTCTGTCTACACAGGAAGGTGCTTTCCTGAGATACATAGACACAGATGTTCACAGTGACCCTTCCAGCTCCATTGAGAATGTGAGTGGTGAGGAGATGCCTGATCTTCCAGTTAGCAGAGTACAGGTTACCGGATAGCTACTGCAGCATCCCTATCTCCATCTCAAATGGATGTAACCATGCACAGTCCTGAAAAAAAGTGTAGATCAGAGAAGAGTGTGGTGGAGGCAGAAGTAACAGCTGCTGCTGAGTTTAGTTCCTTAAGTCTAGATGATCCCACTTGCGTAGTAACCCGAGGGACTTCCTTGTACTGCATGAGCCACAGCAAGTAAAAAACTGCCTGTTCCCCAAAGACAATGAAAATAGAAGTTTCCATCCAACACATTACTGGTGTGAAATCCCCAATGGTGACAAAGTGGAGAGGCCATGGGTTATGTACTCAAAACCCAGAATGCTGCATACTGTTTTATTTATCTTCCAGTCTAATGTTCCAGCCTCATTGGGTTCTACAGGAACAAACGAATGGAAAAATCTGACTAGAAATCTGGCATGCCATGAGAAGGCAGCAAATCACCAAAAAGCATTCCATAGGTGGAAAGAGCTTGAGATGAGACTAAGGTTAAAGCCACCATAGATGATCAGCATCAAGAGATTACACTGGAGTCTCTTCATTGGCTAAATGTTCTGAAAAGGCTGTTTGCCATTGTGAGAATGCTTGCTATCCAAAACCTAGCACTGTGAGGCACTTCAGATCAGTTGTATGTGCCAAACAATGGAGACTTCCTTAAAATTGTGGAACTGATGGCTGAGTTTGATGCTGTACTCCAGGAGCATCTAACTGCTTTGACGTACAAGTGTGGTTGCGTGCAAGCACTGGGAGAGCTCCTGGTAATCCACCTCCATGAGGGGATTAGCTCCCATGGCGCATGGCTCCCAGCGCTCGGAGCCTGTCTGCACTAGCTCTTTAAAGCAGTCAGATTTGCTGAGCTCAGGGGGGATGAAATTTCACTCCCCTGAGCCAGCAAGTTAGAGCGCAATAAAGCGCCAGCGTATCCAAGCTTTATAGCCTTAGAAGAGTCCCCACCCAAGAAATGTATCCGCAACAATTCAAAATGAGATCAAATAGTTGATGGCAACAAAAGTCAAACAGAAGATTGTGGCAGATCTGAAGTCAACAAGATATTACTCTGTTATTCTGGACTGCGCACTTGACATCAGCCATATGAAACAAATGACTTTAATGGTGTGTTTTGTAACAACAGAAGCTAGTGAAAGTGTCCCTGCAATGGTGACTGTCAGAGAGCATTTTTTAGAATTTATTGACATGAATGATACTACAGGAGCTGGTATGACAAAGGTGCTTCTTAAAAAGCTGGAAGATACGGGAATTGTGATAGCTGACATGAGAGGTCAGGGCTACGATAATGGTGCCAACATGAGAGGAAAGAACAGCGGAGTGCAGACACAGATCCAAGAGTTAAACCCTTGAGTTTTTGTCCTGTGCAGTTCCCATTCATTGAACTTGGTGGTCAGTGATGCAGCATCAGCTTCTAATGAGGCTGCTGAATTTTTTTAATGTAATTCAAAGCACCTGTGTATTTTTCTCTGCATCAACTCATCAATGGCAAATTTTGAAGCAACATCTGAGAGCATCCTCTCCGACACTGAAACCACTGAGTGCCACATGATGAGAAAGTCAAGTGGAGGTGATAAAGCCTATCAAACACCAAACTGGGAAGATAGATGATGCCATAATTGCCATTATAGAGGATAATGCTATAACAGGAACTGTTCATGGGAGAAAAGTGGCACAGGGAAATGGAATCACCAGAAACATACATAACTTCAAATTTCTGTGTGGCTTAGTGTTGTGGCATGACATACTGTTTGAATTAAATGTTGTAAGCAAGAGACTCCAAGGTATTGATCTTGATATGTCTGGAGCAATGGAACAACTGGACAAAGCAAAGTCATACCTACAGTTTACTGGTCAGATAAGGGATTTCAAAATGTTCTGAAAAGTCCACAGAAGTTGGCAGAGGAACTTCACACTGAAGCTATTTTCCCACCCACTCAAGAATACAAGAGTCACCAAAGACATTTTGATTACGAGGCACATTTTGATTTTGATTAAGAGACCCCAAACAACAATTCAAAGTTGAATTCTTTAACCATGTGCTAGATTGTGCAATACAGTCAGTTGAAGAATGTTTCATGCAGCTTGAGGAACACAACAGTAGATTCGGGATATTGTATGATATTCCAGAACTCCTCACTTTACCTGAAGAAGACCTATGCCAGCAATGCAGGGCTCTAGAGACACTGTTGACACATGATAACATGCACGATATTGATGCGAGTGATTTAGGTGAGGAACTGAAAGCCCTTTCGTGATACATTTCAGCAGGATTAACTCCAAAGTCTGTTCTGGAATATGCGTACACAAATAACATGACCTCCTTCTTTCCAAATGCTTTTGTTGCTCTGCACATACTTCTAACACTTCCTGTAACAGTTGCCAGTGGAGAACGCAGCTTCTCCAAGCTGAAGTTAATAAAAACACATCTACACTCCACAATGGCACAGGAGAGGCTAGTCGGCCTTGCAACCATCTCAGTAGAGCATGAGCTGACCCAGACTATGGACCTTCAGGAAGAAGTTCAAATCTTTGCAACCAAGAAGGCATGGAAAACACCACTTTGATTATTCAAACAGATAAAAATGCCAGTGTTTATATGCAGACAAGAAAAGTTACATTTGCTGTTCAGACGTTTGAAAGTTAAGTGTTACTTAACTTTTTTGAACAAGGCATTTTAAGTTATTAGTTCTCCTTTATTTGGTTAGGTAGCAGAGCAGTACTATGAGAAAAATAGAACAGGAAGAAGGCAGAACTGAGACCTTTCAAAGTTCTGGCCCAAGCGATGGGGCATTTGAGCTCCCCTCCTCAGGTGCAATGTTGTGGGCTGGCCCTGGGAGTCTCACACATGGTGCTGTCCTGCAGGCTTTCTGCCTGAGTCTGTCCTTGTTCTTTGTTATCAGAATGGGGAAAGGGACTCCCTGCACAATGCTCCATTAGAGAGGACAGCTCCTACATTGACAGGGTCTAGTGACCCAGTGCTAAAAAGTACTTACATTGAGACAACTGTGCTTTTCAGACGGGCTGGGCGTTAGCCGCCAATTGCTGGGAATTCAATTTAATTGTGTGAGGCAAAGCTGCTGCAGACAAAGAGAGCAATGCATCTGGCCAGCCCCTAGCAAAGGCCAGAGTGGCCAGCGCCTGCCTTCCCTGGGAAGGGGATCAGCATCAGATGCCTGGAGGTTAGTAGTGGCGAAATGCAGCTGCTTTCTGAGTGAAATCTTGCGCTGTCTTGGCTGCTGTTACCCACTCAGCAGTTCCAAGTGCTAGGGGCTCTGGGACATGGCATAGAGGAGGGGATGTCCTGAGAACCCACCCTTGGAGCTGGGACAGCGACTCGGGGCCCCTAGCTGCACTACCCTTGTGTTTGTTTGTAACTCACTGATGCCCGGAGCCCCATTCCTGCCCACACGCTTGTCACTCGGAGCAGCTGTAAGATGCTGCACAGAATGAGCTGTGAGATGTGAACAGCCTCCCCTCTTCCAGCTGCTCCCCAGCCCTCCATGTTGCACTCAATGCACCCCGAGCTCCTGGGGGGACCTTGTCCCCAGCTGTCTGTGCAGTGCCTGGGGCGGTCTGGAGGGGATCACAGACGTGATCAGAACCAGCACATGTTGCATTCTCTGGCTGGATCATGCCAGCCTGCCATGGCATGGGCTCCCTTTGACAATGTCCGGTCCTCGGTGGACAGCCCGAGTGCTCTTGGTCACATGCTAGACTTTCTGCTCCTTCATTGGCTGACTGGCTCTTGACTACTGTGAGAGATGAATAGGGCATGCCCTGGGTACAGTTTGGGATGGCGGTTGTTTCACCAAATAACAAGCAGATCCCAGCACAGGCAGGGCTCTGGCTGCTGGCGAGCAGGCAATTGGCTGCAGAGCTGCCCTATCAATTCTTTTTTTCAGTTACAAGTTTCTATTGGCTATTAGGTAAACACAAAATGACAGATGCTCCAAGGGACTGCAGCAGCCCAGAGAGGATGAAGGAAAGAACTGAGAGTGCAGAAGAGAAGGGAAGAAATGCAGAAGTCAGAAAAGCAGGGCTGGCCCCAGGGAGTTTGGTGGACAAAGGGGCAGCATAATACAAATGGATCTCAATCACACTGGCCAGGCAATGCCAGCCAGGTGCCCCCAAGCCACTGGAGCTTGGCACTGTGACTAGCTCCCTTTCCATGGTGGCTATGCATGGTGGGGCTGAGGCAGCTCTTGGCAGGCCTGGCAAAGCCAGCGTTATGCAGCCTGGAGTCTGGGGGGTGCATGGTGAGGGTCCCATTCAGTGCAGAGTGTCCCTGTTTTTCAGTAGCCTGTGCCCCAGAGATGTGGAGAATTGTGGGGCCACCCCGATGGCTCTGATACCCGGCTTGCAGGGAGAATGTACTTAGGGGAAGATGAGCCCCAACTCAGCAACCTTCCCCGCTCTTGGGAGGCTCATGCCAGGAGTCCCCCTCGGCCCTGGCTGCTCATGCTCAGGCCCTTCCTTATGACAAGGCAGTGTCTGCCTCTGCCCTTCCAGGCACCTGGTGGGGGAGTTCTGGGCTGGGCCCACCTTCGCTTGG
Organism: Dermatemys mawii; assembly: GCA_007922305.1. Taxonomy (NCBI): domain Eukaryota; kingdom Metazoa; phylum Chordata; order Testudines; family Dermatemydidae; genus Dermatemys; species Dermatemys mawii. Next base: position 1,154,463 of record ML677410.1, read on the forward strand.
CTCTGCTGGCTGAGGAGGCTGGGTTGGATCTCTGCATTTTGGGCATGTGGAGCCCCCTGGAGAGTGGAGATCGGGGGTTGAGGACATGGCAGGAGTCCTTGGGGGAGGCGGGGACATTCTCAGGCCTGGCTGCCCCAGCACTGGCCATTGGACATGCTAACCTCTGTGGTTGTGTTTGTTCACATGGGTTTATGGAGCATCCTGCCATGGCACATCTGTTCTTAGGACACTGGCCACCCATGTGCCTAAGGGTTGCAGGGACCTGGTGGCCGCTTCTTGGAGCCATGCAGAGCTAAGGCAGACAGGGAGCCTGCCTCAGCCACGGGCCCCTGCTGCACCCCCTACCAGACTTTTAATGGCCTGGTTGGCAGTGCCAACCAGAGCCATCAGGGTCCCTTTTAAGCTGGTCATTCTGGTCAAAAACCAGACACATGGCAACCCTAAGCCATGCTCTTGCTTTGACTCCACACACACTCCTCTCCGGCAGCCTGTGGCTCTCGCGGTGGCGAGCTGATGCCTCTGCCCATCCAGATGAGGCTAGCAGCGGGAGCCGAGCCGGACTGGCACGAAGCACCCAGAGCTGACAACAACAATGTGTCCACCCATTTGTCTGTAATTAAAAGTTGTGTGTAGAGATTTCCTCTGACACGTCCCGCGAGTCCAGCTGCAGACGCAGCACCGCTGAAACCAGGAGATGCTAATGAGCTTGTCTGCATATTAAATACCTTGTTTACACTCAGTCAACAGCCGGTGCTACTCCGAGGGGAGGTGGGGAGAGTGTGCAGCAGTCTTACATGGCTCCCTGCCCCTGCAGCTCCCGGCCCACCGCCTCCGGACGCCCAGGGAACCTGCCCAACCTGTTGCTGAGCTTTGCATTTGGGAAGGGATGGAGTCCCAATCCCTAGTGAGGCTGGGTCAGCCCTGGTGAAATTCCAGAGCACTCTGCTCCTGGCACCCTGCACTCAGCATTACAGCCTTTGGCCTCCTCAGTGCCCACCTCACCCACTACCCTGTCCCCACACAACCCCTGTCCTGTGAGCACCCTGGACAGACCCCTGAGCTCCTCTGTGCGTAGCAGCCTACCATAGCCCAGCCGGGCAAGGCTGGTGAGGCCTTTCTGGGACTGGCCAAGCATCACACCAGTGCCAGACACGGCTGGGGCCTCCTCGGGTGACACAGTGCCCAGCTTGGCTGCGAATGGGCTGCAGCAGCCCAGGGAGCCCGGGAGGCAGCAAGAGCCATGCAGAGGCTAGAGGGGCTGGCACTGACGTGGAAGAGGGATTGCACCCGCAAGTGGCTCCTGGTGCTGTCGGGGTTCACACCCTCTAGTCTTGGGCCACGCAGCCTAATGGACCAAATTGGTAGGCCTGCCCCTAGTTCAGGGTGGCCCAAGCCTGTAGGGCCGCCCCAGTTACGGGGCAGAGCGGTTTGGCAATCACGGTCCGTAGAATCGCCGGAGTCTATAAGTGCGCCCCGGTTGCAGGGCCAAGCGGGGCAGCGCCCCAAAGTCTCTGTATGTGCGCCCCGGTTGCAGGGCCAAGCGGATAGTCGCCCACCTAAGGGTGTGGTGGCCTAGGTAAGGGGACCCAGGGCCCACCCACCTCCACCGGGCCCCGACCCAGGGCCCTAACGGAGGCTCCGAGATTTGCCACAGACTCGGCAGGGAAGTCCCACCGAAACACGCTGAGTCGCCTCGGGTGGGAGATACCACTCCCACACCCTCCCTGGGTCACTTCCTACCAGTTCCGCCGCAGGGGTCTCCCAGGCGCCTCCGGATTCTCTGTGCCCCGTCGGGTCAGCCGTCCCCTCTGGTGGCTCCCATCCCTGGGCTCCAGGCTGGTCCAGGCAAGCCTCTGACTCCGACACCGGCACCGGTTCCTCCGGGGGCTGCGTCTGGTCCTCCACCGGAGCTCCCCAGGCACGTCCTTCTCCCTCAGCCGCCAGCCCAGACTGAGCTGTGCTCCTGGCCTTTATACTGCTGGGGCACCTGGAGCATGCCCAGTACCTCGGGGGCGGGGCTTCCACTGCCAGAGCTACTGGCTTAACCCCTTCCTCCCTAGTGCGGGGCTGGCTAGCCCCGTCACAGTGCACAGAAGGTATTTGTGGGTTGGGTGACAGGTTTACTCCAGGCTGTTTCCTGCACTCAGGCTGACATCTCCTATGGCTCTCAATTGAATTGACATCCTGGATTGTCCTTAGCAAAAATGGCCACTGCAGCCATTCATCTGCTCTTCACAGCGCTCCTCTCAGCCTCCTGCCAGCATGGGAGAGTACTGCACTCACCGTGGGCAGCTTGGCCTCACGCCCATCGGGAACACAGGAGGAGGCCATTAGGGCAGAAGGCAGTGTGCATGCGTATGGTGGGCACACGTGCTGTGCAATGTAGAGGCCAGGAGGGAGGGGTGGCAATGCAGAGGTCAGCAGCCAGAGAAGACAGATGTGGACTCCAGCTACCTTCCATTGCTCTGGCTGCACAGAGAGCTGTAGATGCAGCACAAGTGGCCTGTTTCCGCTGGCTGCTCTGGGGCAGCAGAGAGTGTGCTGGACAATGTGCCCCTAAAAGCTAAACTAAACTGTCCAGGTTGGTTCTACAGACTTTTAGCTCCTTCGCAATAGCCCTTGGGAGTATCCTCTGAGCGGCTTGTTTACTTATCATGGGGGAAATGGGTAGTACATTTTTAAAAGGGACGTTTCGCTGCCGTGAATGTGGAGAGCACATAGCAGTAACCTACCTTTCAGGGCAATAGGAGTTATTCCAGAAACATGCTTCACAAGGGCAGGGAATTCAGAGTTAAGGTTAAATGAAAAGAAACCTAGTCAGGTTAAGCAATGGAAATGCATCTGAACCACTGAACTCTGTCGTGCAGTGATGCCCTGAGCAAAAATCAGGATAAAAAAGTCCAAAGGCTTTAAAAATTGGTTTAGTCTGACCTGTGTCCACAAGTACTAATAGGCACCAAACATGACTGTATGGCTATTGCATGGTGTCTCCAGGGCAGAGTTAGGGTTGTTTGATGCCCTGATAGAGCATTTCTGTAGCTTAACCTGTTTGGACACCTTTTAAGATAAACATTACGTGTCAGTTGAAGACTCTTCTGGCCTTAAATTCCTTAGGCTGCTACTGCTAGTTTTTGGATAATGACATCCTTTCCTCGAGTCCAACTCCTCTCCCCCATTATTGCTGCTCTGGGGATGAATAAGAAAATCTTTTGTTGGACAAATTGTGGCTGGTTCATAGAATCTTAGAATATCAGGGTTGAAAGGGACCTCAGGAGGTCATCTAGTCTCATCCCCCTGCTCAAAGCAGGACCAACATCAACTAAATCATTCTAGTCAGGGCTTTGTCAAGCCTAACCTTAAAAACCTCTAAGGAAGGAGATTCCACCACCTCCCTAGGTAACCCATTCCAGTGCTTCAGCACCCTCCTAGTGAAAAACGTTTTTCCTAATATCCAACCTAAACCTCCCCCTCTGCAACTTGAGACCATTGTTCCTTTTTCTGTCATCTGCTGCCACTGGGAACAGTCTAGACTAGAGACATCCTCTTTGGAATCCCCTTTCAGGTAGTTGAAAGCAGCTATCAAATCCCCCCCTCATTCTTCTCTTCTGCAGACTAAACAATCCCAGGTCCCTCAGCGTCTCCTCATAAGTCACGTGCTCCAGCCCTCTAATCATTTTTGTTGCCCTCTGCTGGACTCTTTCCAATTTTTCAACATCCTTCTTGTAGTGTGGGTTCTGGAGAGGAATTCCGAGCCTGGCCAGGATGTGATGGTAAAGACCAGGAATGGGGAGGGGGACCAGTCAAATCAAGATATCAAACTAGTCTCATGGCTAAGTGTACCTCTGTGGCAGATCCTGCCCCTACCCACTGCTAGTAGCACTGGCTGAGCACAGAGTCCTGTGCACTGCTGGAGTGGCAGCCCAGGAAGCCCCTCACCATTCTTCTTCTCTCCCAACACTACTCTTCGCAGTGAGGAGAGGAAGAGAAACCCAGTAGAGAGAGCTCTGAGGGGCTGAGTCAGACTCTACTGCGGGGTTCTGAGTGCCTGCTCTCTGTGCACAGGCCAGGACCCACGTACAGATGCTAGGGCAACCAACAGGCCATCTGCTGAGTCCCCTCACCCCAGGCCCTCTCTACATTGAGTGGGAGGGAGCTGCCTTTGCTTCTCTCACCCCAGTTCCTCTCTTCCCCTCATGAAAGTGCGATCTCTGTTCCTCACCCCAAGGTCCCTGGGCCTTAGTCTAGGAGGGGCTGCCTCTGTGCCTTGGTGCCACTCTGCTGTCTCTGCCCTCCATCCTCTCCTGTGTCAATGTCTTACCCTGCATGGGGCTGGCAGTCTCAGCAGCAGAGAACCCTTTGTCTTCCTGCTCAGAGTTCAGAAACAAAGCGGGGTTGGAGCAGGGCAGTGCTTGCCTGGGAATATCTTCATGGTGCTGCAGGCAGCAGGGCAGGGGCTCTATAAGGGGTGCTCTCCCCAATGTCCAAGCATGGTGCTAGGGGGCACTGTGCTGCCAGGGCTCACCAGGAGGAGTTCGCCCCACAGAGTCAGTGCTGATCCCCAAATGCCCCAGAGCGATGCTAGGATAAGTGAGGGCTCTGGATGACTTGGTACAGGTGGAAAGTCTTAGCCAATTTTTGGAAATGCAAAATCTTTTCCTGGCTCGAGGTGCCCCTTGCCATTGGCCACTAGGGCTTTCCCCTGAGACGTAGTAGGCAGAACAGCTAGTGTGTGTGTGTCTGCATGTGTTTGTGCATGTGCGCATCTGTGTCTGTCTCTCTGTGTGTGTGTGGGTCAAAGAGTGTGCCTGTGTGTGTGTGTGTGTGTGTGTGTGTGTCTCAGTGAGTGCGCCTGTGTGTGTTGCTGATTCCCAGTGTCCCTGATGGTCCTGATCTCACACTGCAGTTTGCCTCTTGCCTCCAGCCTTGTACAGCATTAAAAGGTCCAGAGAGAGCTATGTGAAATTATAACCAGCCTCCAACTGACACGTTCAGCTCTTTAAATAGCCCCTATACCCGAGGGCCCTTTGCAGCGTCCCCTGACGGCAGTACTGAGCGCACAGCTCGCATGGGCCATTATCGATCTGCAAGTGATGTGGAACGAGTCAGTGCCAGCCAAGCACCCAGCCAGCCTGTTTGCTTGGGAACATCTGGCAGGCTCATTGCACCCTGGACAGGCCCTGCCTGCCCATCCCCTGCTGGGGTACTCTAGTCATCAGGCAGCTGCTTCACAGCTATTTCCCCTCCTTTCTGGTCTGTCTGGGAACAGGTTTAAAATGGGGGTGGTAGTAAGGGGGGCACAAGGAGAGGGGTTTTTAAAGCCATGACACATGACAGAGGTTATGTATCCTTCTCTTTAGCTAGCCCTTCTCCCTACCCCCATTCCACTCCGTCCCCTGGCCTATTCCAGTCTTTCCAGCCCCCAGCTGATCCACCTGCCCCAGTTCCACCCTAACCCATGGCCTGCCTATCCCAGTTCCACTCCCCACCTGTCTGTCCCAGTTCAAACCAGTGCCTCTGGCCCGCCCATCCCAGTTCCCCTCCACTCGTTAGGCCCACCCCTGCTCTGCTTTGCAGGGAGCTGCCAGTTGCAGACATTTTAAATGTTAATGACGACATTTCAGATTTGTAGTGGAAACTAATTAAAATTGTTATTGTTAGCGGGTTTGAATTGCCCAGGTGTGAATCATTATCCTCATTAAAATAATCAGGGAGACGGGGATGTGACAGGAGAGCAGATGGATGAGAAATGGTATGATCCACCAGCCAAGCAGGAGAGAGCCCTGCTCCCTCTTGAGGGGCTGGTACCTCCCTACCACTAGGATCCCCTTTCTGAGCTGGACCTAGGCTGCAGGGATTGCCTTGAATCGTGGAAGAGCCCCCCCAAACTTGGATCTGGGCCCAAGGGCACCCAGTCAGGTTGGGGATCATGGAGCAGGACTACCATAAGCCTGGGCCAGGGCCCCTACTTGATCCAGGGCTCACAGTAGTCAGCAGAAAAAGCAAAGCCCTCCGCTCAGGTTTGAATCTGAGTGAGTGAGCAGCACTGTTCCTGGGCATTGGCAGGGAGTGGGCAGGGAGCTCCTGAGGCAGAGCCCTGGCTGGTTCTGCAGTGACTTCTCCTGGATCACAGAGTCTCCCTGTGACAGTGGATCTATCCCTCACCTTTCTCCATCACCCGCACCCCTGCTTCATCCCACTCCCTTTTGCTTCGCTAGCTGGATGGAGGGGTTGAGAGAAGCACAGGCTGCTCTGAGTGGATGAGGCCTGGGGGATGGTCCACTGCAGGGCTTAGGCCAGCAGTTCTCAAAGTGGGGTCACGACCCCTCGGGGGGTCGCCGAGCGCCTCCTGAGGGGTCGCGAGCCCCTGTGGCTGCCGTGAAACCGCCGAATTGATTATTTCTGAATTTGACGGCTTTTCTGCGGACATACCCACTCTCCCGATTGTCCACTGAAGTGCTTCCGAAATTGGAAGTAATCACTTCGGCAGACAGCCGAGAGCACTTGGCATGTCTGCCGAAAAGCCACGGAATGCAGAACTAATCAATTTGGTGGCTTTTCGGCAGACACACAAGGGTCGCACCGTGAAGCCGCTGGTGAAAAAAGGGTCGCGGCTCTCACGAGCTTGAGAACCACTGGCCTAGGCACTGATATACTCATGCTGCCTGCCTGGATCCACTTCAGCCTGTGCTGCCTGACCTGGCCTGCTCTGCCAGAGGGCTGGACTTCTCCAGGCATGGGGTGCCAGCTTGGACTGGCTTTGGGGTGCAGGGGATCAGTCTGCTAGTGCCAGGGGATGCAGTGAACTCTTCTGTCCCTGTCACTGGCTGCCACAGCTCCAATGTCAGTGTCTGCTCTCCAGTCCTGCACCCAGCTGAGGTGCGGGTGCCCCAGAGTGGTTGTTTTCTCCTTGCTATGCAGAGCAGGTTCAGCAGGTTGTTAAGGCGCTTGTATAATATACATCCTGTGATTTGCTTCTGGCTGTTCCCAGGGAATTGCCTCCTGCAATGCCGATGGTGGGCAGGGGGCGGTCTTGCTCTGCACTCAAGGCGAGATGGGCTCAGGGCTGTCTGCAGAACTCCCCATCCATCACCTACAAACTGAAGAACAGCAACCAGCCCTGAGGAGCCCTCCAGCACTGTCACTCCATTTAGGGCTGTCAACTTTCCAATTGCAGAAAACCAAACACCCTTGCCCCACCCCCACCCTTCCCTTTCCCAAAGTCCTGCCCCACCCCGTTCACTCCACCCCCGCCCTTCATCACTCGCTCTCCCCTACCCTCTGCTCACTCACTCATTTTAACTGGGCTGGGCAGTGGGTTGGGATGTGGGAGATAATGAGGGCTCTAGCTGGTGGTGCGGGCTCTGGGGTGGGGCCACAAATGAGGGGTTTGGAGTCTGAGACAGGTGGGTAGGGTGTGGAAGGGGATACAGGCTGTAGGCTGTGGGTGCAGGCTTCAGGGTGGGGCCAGAAATGAGGGATTCAGGGAGCTGTAGTCTGGAGCAGAGGACTGGGGTGTGGTGTGGGTGAGGGCTCTGGCTGAGGGTGTGGGCTCTGGTGTGGGGCTGGAGATGAGGGATTTGGTGGTGCAGGAAGGGGTGCAGGATCTGGGATAGAGTTTGGGTGCTGGAGGTGGCTCAGGGCTGGGGCAGAGGGTTGGGTGCGGGAGGGAGTTTGGGGTGTGGACCAAATGCTGCGCTGACCTCAGGCAGCTCCTGATGCGGTGACATGTCCCCATGGCCCCAGGTGGAAGCACAGCCATGGGGGCTCTGCGTGCTGCCCCTGTCTGCAGGCGCTGCCCCCGCAGCTCCCATTTGCCGCAGTTCCCAGCTAATGGGAGCTGCAGAGCCAGTGCTCAGGGTCATGCCTGGGGGCTGCAGGGACACGCCAGCCACTTCTGGGAGCCACGCGGAGCCAAGGCAGACAAAGAGAGCCTGCCTTAGCGCTGCTGTGCCACTGGCCGGTCTCTTTTTAACAGGGTATTCTGGTTGAAAACCAGACATCTGGAAACCCTACCCCTGGGTCCCAGCCCCTGTAGAGGGGCAGGGATGGGCAGCCAGGCACAAGGCTACTTTTTCACTAGCTCTGATCGCCTAAAAGCTCCAGGTGCTCCAGCTCATGGGAGCAATGGAGGCAGTGCTAGAACAGCCAGGGCTTCAGGCTCCTGCTAGCTTTCATCCCCCTCCCACAGGGAAGAGCTGCTCACAGCCCTGGGAGGAGTCAGGGGAGAGAGGTGGGGAGTCAGGGAGGGGTCAGCAGCCCAGCACATACCATGGCTGGTGGAAAGCCCCACACACCAGCCTAGGTACCACCAACCATCACAGACAGTGGGTGAGACCCATGTGGGCAAGCTGGGCCTGGGGAGGGCAAGCCAGAGCCCCGCTAGGCATGGTCGGTCTGAGCGTATGCAGGAGCCCACATCTGAGCAGCACCTCTGAGCTGCTGAGTACCACCTGTCACGGAGTCCCCGGGGCGATGGTCTGGAACTGCTCCCTATGAAGCCAGTCAGGACTCTGGGGGGAAGCTTTCTCTCTGTAAACAGCCTGTCTCCAAGGCTAGGAGCTTCACAGCTTCCACCTTCCTGGGTCTGACCTCGAAGCATTCAGCACCTTCTGCCCCTCCGTGTGCTTTCCCCAGTGAGCCCACCTGGCAGAGTCCTGGGGAAGCCCGTGGGTCTGCACCCCAACTCCACAGTCAGATGTGACTCTCAGCCAGCCAGTAAAACAGAGGTTTATTAGATGACAGGAACATGGTCTAGCGCAGACCACACAGCGAACGTGACCCCTCAGCTGGATCCATTTTGGGGGCCAGAGAGCCAGACAGCTCCTCTGCCCTTCCCTGCCTGACTCCAGCGAGCTTCAGACTGCCCCTCACTCCCCAGCTCCTCCCCTGCTTCCTTTGTCTCCTTCCCGGGCAGGAGGTCAGGTGACCTCTTCCCCCACCTGGAGTCAAGTTACAGCTTCAGATATGGACACCTTCACACAATAGTCAGAGGAGCCATTGAGAGCATTTCTATTCCCTCACACCACCCCTTGTAACGATGCTTGTTCTGGTGGGACCCAACTGAGAGTGCCAATTCAGGACAAATTGCTGAAAGCAGGGCAGTTACAGCTCAAAGCTGGGGTTTTTCCACCTCTAAGGCAAACCAAACCAGCTGAACAGAGATGACTTCGGTTTTACCCCGCTGGCTAACCACAAGTCACACAAGCAATTCCCTTAGACACTCCAGTTTCCCAGTATCACAACCAGTGCCACTCATTATGGGGATGAATGGTTATGAAAAACAGTATCCCAGTAAAAGAAAAAGGGTTCTCCTGATCCCAAAGGACCAATCCCCAGACCCAGGTCAATATACAATCAGATCTTAACCACAAATCACACTGTTGCCAATCCTTTAGAATCTAAAATCTAAAGGTTTATTCATAAAAGGAAAAAGATATAGATGAGAGCTAGAATTGGTTAAATGGAATCAATTACATACAGTAATGGCAAAGTTCGTAGTTCAGGCTTGTAGCAGTTATAGAATAAACTGCAGGTTCAAATCAAGTCTCTGGAGTACATCCACCGTTGGGATGGGTCATCAGTCCTTTGTGTAGAGCTTCTCTTTGTAGCAAAGTCCCTCCAGAGGTATGAAGCAGGATTGAAGACAAGATGGAGGAGCTGCAGCAGCTTTTTATAGTCTCTTGCCATGTGGTCTCCGCTTTCTTTGTCCCAAAGACCAGCTGTACACCACATGGCATGGAAAAACCTCAGAGTTCTGTCCATAGGCATGTCTCTGCATACCTTGCTGATTCACAAGGTGTATCTGCCTTCTTTCAGTGGGTCAATTGTATAGCTGATGGTCCTTAATGGGCCACTATAGGACTTTGATCTCCCGTCCCCACCAAGCTCTCTCATTCCCCCCTGGTCCATATCTCCACTTGACACAGGTGATCCCGTATCTTTCCAATACCCTGTTCCTCTCTTGCTTCTCTGGGTTTTCATGGATCCCCCACCTCTCCTGCCTCCCCAACACCTGCTCCATGTCCTAGAGTGCTCTTCAGGTGTTGGGAGATTGTGGGGCTCAGGGCTGGATTCTCGTGGACAAGACACATTGCACATGAAGCTGCTCAGACCCTGGCAGCCTGCCCTCAGCCCCTGCCCCTGCTGTGACTCTGGCATTCGAAAGATTGCAGGGAAACAGCCCAAGCAGGGCCCTGAGAACACAAGGCAGTGGCGGGGCTGGCTTCACTTCTCTCAGCCCTTCAGACAGATGTATGGAGCACTGGGGGTGAGAGTAGAGGGGCTCTGGAGTTGGTAGGATAGGTACTCCTGGCGTGCCCAATCATACCCAGAGGAAAGGGTGATGAAAGGGGCACTGGGGCTGCCTGGTGTCCCATCTTTATCTTTCATGCTGTTTTCCACACCCTGAAATTGCATTTATACCTCTCTCCCACTTTTGAATTTACCTCCCAAGGAACCATTCACCCCCAACTAGATTACACTGTGTGATCACTGCTAAGGTGCACAGGACAAGTGGAGCCTATAGAGGCAAGAGCCAGCAGGAAGGAATGCGACCCAGGCCCCTCTAGAGCCAGCAGGAGACAATGTGGCCCAGACTCCGCTGGAGCCGGCAGGAGAGAACATGGCCACAGGCTTTGTGGGAACTGGCAGGAGCGAATGAAGCCCCAGGCCATGCAGGAGCTGAAACGAGGGAACGCAGTCTCTGGCCCTGCTAGAGACAGCAAAAATGGAACATGGTACCAGTCCCCTCTAGAGCCAGCAGGAGGGAATTTGGCCTCAGACTCCACTGAAGCCTGCAGGAGGGAACATGGCCCCAGGCCCCACTAGAACCGGCAGGAGGGATCATGACCATAAGCCCTGCAAAGCCTGCAGGAGGGATGAAGCCCCAGGTCCCCCTAGAGTCAGCAGGAGGAAACACGGCTCCAGGCCCTACTAGAGCCATCAGAAGGAAACACTGCTCCAGGCCCTACTAGAGCTGGCAGGAGCGAACGCAGCCCAAGGGCCTGTGGCGCCTGCAGGAGGGAACATGACCCCAGGCTCTGCTAGAGTTGGCAGGAGAGAATGAGGTCCCAGGCCCTGCTGAGCCTGCAGGAGGGACATGGCTTCAGGCTCCGGTAGAGCTGGCAGGAGGGAACATGGCCCCAGGCCCTGTGGAGCCAGCAGGAGGAATTGTGGCCTTAAGCCCTGCAGAGCCATCAGGCGGGATGAGGCCCCAGGCCTTGCTGGAGTCAGCAGGAGGGAACCGGCAGAAGGGAACGTGGCCTCTTGTCCTGCTAGAGCTATCAAAAGGCAATGTGATCCCAGGCCCTGCATGTGCCGCCAGGAGGGAATGTGGCCCCCAGGCCCCGCAGAAGCTGGCAAAATGGAATGCGGCCTCTAGCCCTGCTAGAGCCAGCAGGAGAGAACGAGGTCCCAGGCCCTGTGGAGCCAGCAAGAGGGTCTGTGGCCCCAGACCCCACTACAGCCAGCAGGCGATATGTGGCCCCAGGCCCTGAGGAAGCCATCAAGAGTGAACACAGCAGCTGGCCCCACTAGAGCCAGCAAGAGGGAATGTGGTCCAGACCCTGTTAGAGCCAGCAGGAGGGGACGTGGCCCCAGTCACAACTAGAGTTGTCAGGAGAGAACGTGGCCTCAGGCCCTGCTAGAGCTGGCAGGATGGAATGTGGCCCAAGGCCCTGTGGGAGCCATCAGGAAGGAACGCGGTCCCAGGCCCCATGAGAGCCGGTAGGAAGGAACGCAGCTCCAGGCCCCACGCGAGTCAGGAGGAGGGAACGTGGCCCAGACCCCACAAGAGCCGACAGGAGGGAATGTAGCTTCAGGCCCCACTAGAGCCAGAAGGATGGAATGCAGCCTCTGGCCCCACTAGAGCTGGTTAAAGGGAACGAGGCCCCAGGACCCCCTGGAGCTGGCAGGAGGGAACACAACCCCAGGCTCCCCTAGAGCTGGCAGGAGGGAACACAACCCCAGGCTCCCCTAGAGCCGGCAGGAAGGAACGTGACTCCAGGCTCCCCTAGAGCTGGTAGGAGGGAGCACGACCCCAGGCTCCCGTAGAGCCGGCAGGATGGAATGCAGTCCGAGGTTCTACAGAGCCAGCAGGAGGGAACGCAACTTGAGATCACATGGGACTGAGCAGGAGAGAATGCAGCCCTGGCCCACGAGAGGCCAATAAGAAGGAACGCTCCGCCAGATGAGGGCTCTGCTATCACAACTGTCCCAGAGCCCTGAGAGCCCAGACTCCCAGCTTGGCCCTGTGAGTGCAGGTTGTCATACAGGGCCTGTCTACAGGCATCTGAGCATGCCAGCTGCATGTGACACCCCATGCTGGAGTGAGCCTGTTGGGCAAGTGGCCCCATGGAGAGCAGATTCGCAGGGGCCACCAGTGCCGCTCTTGGAAGTGATCCCTGTCTGGTGACTCAGAGGCTGGGTGGCCAGAGCAGAGAGGCCCTCTGCCCATTTCGTGGCATGGAGAACGGGCTTTCTGTGGAACCCTGAGCACTTTTTTGATGAGTCCTTTAGACCAGGGGTAGGCAACCTATGGCACGGGTGCCAAAGGCGGCATGCGAGCTGATTTTTCACTCACACTGCCCAGGTCTTGGCCACTGGTCTGGGACGCGCTGCATATTAATTTAATTTTCAATGAAGCTTCTTAAACATTTTAAAAACCTTATTTACTTTACATACTACAATGGTTTAGTTCTATATTATAGACTTGAAGAAAGGGACCTTCTAAAAACATTACAATGTATTACTGGCACCCGAACCTTAAATTAGAGTGAATAGATGAAGACTCGGCACACTACCTCTGAAAGGTTGCTGACCCCCACTTTAGATAGTGCCGGGCTGCTAGTGCTCTTCACAGCCTCAATGGGCAGCTTCTACCTACCACCAGTCTAATCAACACCTCTTTGGGTGCCCTTTCCAGTGTCCTCAGAGATACCTACTGGGCAGGGCATAGGCCAAGAACACCAGGCTTACAGCCTACCCATGCCAGTCTCTGTTAGACCCGTGGGGTAGGAAAGAGGTTTCAGTGCAGGGAGTGTTCAGTGGTGTTGACAGGGGCATCAGGGTGTTGGGGAGGGGAAAAGTGTTGCTGCGGGGATCAGAGGAGGCATTGGTACAGGGATCCGGACTGGGGGAGGGAAAGGAGAGATGAGGTGAAGGGATCAGGGTGTCAGGGGAAGGAGGAAGTATTGGTGCAGGAATGGGGAGAGGGGAGAGGTGGTGGTGGTGCACAGGGTGATGGAGGGGTGGGGAGGTGTTGATGCAGGGGAAGGGTGGGGGAGGGGTGGGTGGAGGGATCAGGGGTGAGGAGGGAAGGTGGTGCAGGGATCGTGGTGTCAGTAGCCGGGAGGTGTTGGTGCAGGGTTCGGGGTGTTGAGGAGAGGGGAGGGGAGATGCAGGTGGAGGGATCAAGGTGTCAGGCTAGGGAGGAGGTGCCTGTGCAGGAGTCCGGGGAGGGGTGAGGGAGGTGTTAGTATGGGGAGTGGGGCGATAGCTGGCCTCAGGACAATGAGATCTCCATGTGGGGGAGCCTGTCCACATGGTGCTCATGTCCTTCCCATGTAGTTGTTGGGGGAGGGGGAGGTGCTGGCCCATGTCCCATTTCCCCCACAGGCTGGAGCAGGGGTGTTTGGAGGCTGCAGGGCCGGGGCTCTCCCTGCGCCTGGCCAGGTCCCCACGGAGGTCCCTGCTGGCCTGTGGGCTGGTGTCGGGCAGGAGCTCCCCCATCACTGAAGCAGCAGCTGGCTCCTTGCTGGCGGACACTGCATTCCTTGGGGCAGCTGTGGGGGCGGGTGACAGGGGGAGTTGGGATCTGCAGCCCCCCACCCCTGCTAGAGACCACTTGGCTATCCAAGTGCTAATAGGCTTGTGGCGGCTGACAGCTGTCCGCGCCGTGCCTGGCCTCCTTGCCCCCTGCAGCAAGTCTGAGAGGAAACAAGAGCCCCTTTCTGTGAGGAGAATGAGCTACAGTGCTGGGTGGGCGGCTCCCGCACAGCACAGCCCTGGGGCATCCTAGCTCATGGCATGGCAGCCAGACGGGGGGCAGGTGGCCAGGGGTCAGGGAAATGGCAAGAGGCCTGGGACAGGGGGACATTGATCTGCAGCACTCATGGCTGGGGCTGTGCCTTGGCTGCCTTTACATGGGCTGTGTGATCTGGAACGGAAGGAATGCCGAGGCCCTGCTAGTGCCAGGACTGTGCTCCCCCTGCAGCCATGACCATCCAGCACCCCACCTTCCTATTTGGCTCCCCTCTGCATACCTTCCTGCCCTCTGCCATACCTCCTGGCCCTCCCCCGTGCCCTCCAGTCCTACACCATACCCTCATGGCCCTCCCCTCCCATGATGCCTGCCTGTTCTCAGTCACAGTTCTGGCCTTGTGATCCCAGGCTCAGGACTTGGCTGGTGCTGTGTGGCTGCTCTTTTGCACAGCGGCTGCAGGTGAGCAGGCACTGCAGATCTCCATGCTGCCCACTCTGGTGTTTGAAACTGGCCAGGGAGCATCACCTGGTGTCTCCTGCACCCAGGAGGTTGCCCAAAAGTACTGGGAAGGGGGGTAAGCAGGGAACCGTTCATGACCTGTATCGGGCTGCCAGATATCTGGCCAGCTGAGCAGCGATGCCCAGGATGGCCCCTATGGAGACCAGTCAGAACCTGGCACTGGTGGTGTGCATGCCTTGCTCTTAGCTGCCAAGGTTGTTGCTGACCTCAAGAGTCTCTTGCCCTGATTTAAAGCTGGCTGCAGGGTTTGACCCCAGATGGTATCTCAGGGCCAGAGCCCCAGGCAGTGCAATGCAGCCTGCCTGTTGGTACTTACAAACACAGTGGCTGGGAGCATCTTGGAGCAGCTCCTGGTTCTCAGGTTAGCAGGACAAACACAGACTGCCCACAGCTCCCCCCAGCCCAGCCTCATGGGCCCCCTCCCCAGCTGCAGAGCTCGAATTGTGTCGACCTCTCCTCACCCAACGTCCTAGCCTGTCTCACTAGGGACACTCATTCCATGCTTCTCCTGCAATACCCCAGGGGAAGATTTATTTAGCCTGTTTCCGCTGGAATTCAGGAAAATCCTGGGACTGTGTCTATCGGACTTTGGGTCAGTAACATTTTGCTTTTAAACTTCCAAAAACCTTAATTTGGGGCCAGGTTTGACATGATACCATCTCTTTAATCAGAAGAGCAGTTTGGGGAGGGAAACCCATAAAATTCTACTTCAGCACAAGAGTTCCTTGGGGCAGAAAGCTTGCAGATGGGGCCTCATAGTAGCAGGGGAGTTACGCACCGTCAGCCACTTGCTGAGTTTGGTGAGGTGTCTTTCAGCCCTAGGGTGCTTGTTCCAGCTTTGACTGCGGAATGGTAAAGCCTTCTAGAGCTGGGCAAGGGGCTTAGACAAGTGATTCTCAAACTTTTGTGCTGGTGACCCCATAGCAAGTTTCTGAGTGTGACCCCCCCAATAAATTAAAAACACATTTAAATGTATTTAATGCCATTATAAATGCTGGAGACAAAGTGATTTGGGGTCGAGGCCCACAGCTCACAACCCCATGTAATAACCTCAGGATCTCCTGAGAGGTCCCGCTCCCCAGTTTGAGAACCCATGCTTTAGGCAACAGGGTGACTGTTACAAAGTGATACTCTCAGCATCTCCCTGCCAGCTGCCAGTCCAGGCTCCTGCCCTCATGCAGCCCTTTGAGGCCACCTTGAGGCCAGAGAGGAGGAGGTTGGGGAGGGATCCTCCCCAACCTCCTCCCCTCTGGCGTCAAGGTGGTGCTGCCATTTCCTGAACCATTGGGGTTATGGCGCTCCCTTCTGGCTGGATGTTGAAGGAGGTAGCACAGTGCTCAGAACTAGATGGCTCATAGAGCCTGTTAGGGTCCCCCGTCCTCCTCCATGCACACTCTGAACTTACAAATGTGGGGAGCCGCATGAAAGAACACCTGTGCTTATATTTTACCAACTTAGGTTAAAACTTCTCTAAGGCACTAATTTCTTAGACTGATATTGCTGCCACCACCAAGTGATTTACATCAAATATTCAGGAAAGGATCACTTGGAATCCCTATTCCCCCAAGCCTCTTCGCTCCCTTTCTTGGGAGTCTTGAGAATAAACTACCAACTCGTTGCCTTAGCAATGTGAGCACAGACCAGACCCTTTGTCTTCAGGACACTGAAATCAATCAAGTTCTTAAAAGAACTTTATTTATAAAGAAAAAGGTAAAAAAAAAAAATCACACCTGCAAAATCAGAATGGAAGGTAACTTTAAAAGGTAAAAAAAGATTTAAAACATTAGCATGCTCCTACTGTTTGTGCCAAGGTCAATAATGAAAATCTTGAATAACATTAGTCCCGAGACCGATCCTTGAGGAACTCTACTAGTAACCTGCCTTTGGCCTGACAGTTCACCTTTCAGCATAACTGGTTGCCTTCTCCCCTTTAGCTGGTTCCTCACCCACCTTACTATTCTTGTACTGATCCCCATCATTTCTAAGTTATCTAATTGTTTCCCATTTGGTACCATGTCAAAAGCTCTATTGAAATCCAAGTGTATTAGATCTACTGCATTTCCCTTATAAGTCAGTTATCTTCGCAAACAAGGAGGTCAAGAGTTCTTCCCCAGAGTATCCTGCAGGTCCAGAGAGCCCCACCATGGCCTTGGCTCCAGGGGAAAACTGCACCAATTGAGCTAAATTGGCTTAGAAACTGCCACAGTTAAGCTGGGGCAGCCCCCTTGTATAGAGAATCTGTTCTCAGCCCGATATCAATTTGGCTGAAGTGGGCAAGGACTGGACTGCTATTTCCTCTGTTGTCACGCTGCCCATGGCCGTGCTTATGTGTCTCTAAGCTTCCTGACAATCCTGTGGTTTGCAGGGAGTTTCCATGTGGTTTCTTTGGTGCCCAAATCCCATTGTTCCGTACAGTCACTAGCATTCCTGCTGGCTGGAGAGCATTCCAGCCGAGTTTATTTGATGATTTTTTTGTCACTAGATGATGAATGATTTATGAACATACTTGTCCACTCTTTGCCAGCTTGCCCATGAGCAGTTGGCAGTCATAGAATAAATCAGAGGAGTTTTACCATCAGTCTCTGAATTAATTATCCACGAATTGTTTTGTCATAAATATTTGACCATATGTAAAAATCACACCAATGCAGCTCCTCCCCATGACGCGCAGCATCCAGCGGCTGCTGTTGCTCCCATCTGCCATGCCGCGAGGACTACATTTCCACCCATAGCCACTGATTTTTGGTTGCCACGTTTAGCCAGCTTTTACAGTGTCTCAGCCTGGGTGGCCAGATCCTGAGGCACCTCCAACTCAGTGGCCACTTTAGAAAATTTGTCTGCTTCCACTTGGTCTTCCAGGAACACCCTAGCAAAGCCCAGAGAGCCACGAGGCACTTGCCTGCACTGGACAGTTAATTTGGCTAATGGCAAGGTGAATTCAAAGGGCAATGGCTATCTGGAGTAGCTGCACATGTGGCCATGCCTCATCCCACACAGGCCACTGGTGTGATGGACTCCACAGCCTGCCCTGCTCCCGGCACTTTCAGGTGACATTGACATGCTTGGGTTCAGGCTGTGCAGCTTCAGACGGGCAGCCCTGGCTCACTTAGTCCTGACTGCCTCCCTTCCCCTGAGTCTGTGCTGGGCCCACAGCCCACTGGCACAGAAGGGAAGGGCTCCCAGCAAGATGTTTCAGCAAAGAGGTCTCAGTTGTGGAACTCACCCCCTGTCCCCTAGTCTAGCACTCCTGGTGTTTGCTGTCCTGCCCAATCCCAGGCTGGGTTTAAATAGGGCAGGAAGGCAGGAGGGTGCCAGAGCAGGGGGAAGGGGCAGCGATTTCTGTTTGTGGTGAGCTGGGAAGGGTGTCTGCACTGGAGGGCATGAAAACCAGGGCAGAGCTCCAAGTCACACTCATGACTTGGTCTCCGACAACTACGGGACTCAAACCCTGATTGACCCCCACGAATGAGGCATTCCCAGCCCCACTGCACTGCCAAGTGCCATCTGCCTCCTGCTCCCTCCTTCCCCAAGTGCTGGGCTGGCCTAGCAGGTCTAGGGTGGGTTCTGCCAGCCAATCAGAGGGCTTGGCAACAGGGCTAGAAACACCAGCTTGTGTTGGCCCCTGTTGCTGTGGCCTGTTCTCACTTGTTCAGGAAGTCACTGGGGACACAGGGAAAGGCTTGTGACTCCCGCAGATGGTACAAATCCCTCCAAAGGAGAAAGCAACTCCTTGGTCACTCATCCAGCAGAAGAGCACAAACAGCCCTGGGTGATTGATGGGGCCAGTCCCTGCACATACCTGATGGGAACAGCTCACATACCCCCTCCCATATGGAAATGGGCTCCCACAGACGATGCAGTGACTCACCCTGAACAACAAATCTGTCCACAGAGATCAGCCTCAGGGGTTCCCCAGGAAAGGTTTCACCAGTTCTGATCACTACTATGGCAGCCTGTAGTGTAAAGGGTGTGAAACCCCCGGCAATGGGGCAGAGACCTGACTAGAACTAATGGGAGTGATAAATCCTGCCCGCCCCCCCAGTGCTAAAGCATGTGAGACACATAAGCCAATGGTAGAGACACTGCCCACTGCTAGGTTCATAGATTCCATGGCCATTGTGGACCAAAGGCCAAAGGGATCATTGTGATCATCTAGGCCAGTGAGTCTCAAGTAGGGGTATACATACCCCTGGGGTACTCAGAGCTCTGCCAGGGGGTACAGAACTCACCTACATAGTTGCCTAGTTTTACAACAGGCTACATAAAAAGCACCAGCAAAGTCAGTAGAAACTAACATTTCATACAGACAATAACTTGTTTATGCTGTTCTACATACTGTACACTGAAATGTAACTACAACATTTATATTCCAATTGATTTATTTTATACTTATATGGTAAAAATGAGACACTCAGCAATTTGTCATTACTAGTGGCTGTGATGCTTTTGTATTTTTATGTCTGATTTTATAAGCAAGTAGTTTTTAAGTGAGGTGAAGCTTGGGGGTACACAAGACAAATCAGACTCATGAAAGGAGTCCAGTAGTCTAGAAAGGCTGAGAGTCACTGATCTAGTCTGACCCTCTGCATAAGACAGGCCCTGGAACTGCCCCAGAATCATTCATAGAGCAGAGCTTTTAGAAGAACATCCAGTCCCTGATTGAACAGTTGTCAGGATAGAGAATCCACCACACGCCTTGGTAAATTGCTGCGGTGATTAATTACTCTCATTGTTAAAAAATTACACCTTATATCCAGTCTGCATTTATCTAGCTTCAGATTCCAGTCATTAGATCATGTTATCCTTTCTCTGCTAGATTGAAGAGCTCATTATTCAATATCTGTTCCCCATGTAGATACTTACTGACTGTGATCAAGTCCCTCCTTAACCTTCTCTTTGTTAAACAAATAGATTAAGCTGCTTGAGTCTATCACTATAAGGCAGGTTTTCTAATCCTTTCATAATTCTCGCGTCTCTTCTATGAACCCTCTCCAATTTATCAGCATCCTTCTTCAACTGAGGACACCAGAACTGGACACAAGATTCCTGTGTCAAATACAGAGGTAAAAATAATCTTTCTGCTCCTTCTCAAGATGTTTATGCATCCAGGGGTTACACTAGCCCTTTTGGCCACAGCGTCACACTGGAACTCATGTTCAGATGATTATCCACCAAAACCCCAAAATCTTTACACCACTTACATAGCCAGCGGTTCACTTCCAGAATCTTCTGCCTTCCTCGTCTTGGGGGATTGGAAGGCTCTGAGAGGCGATTGTTTCAGAAATTCTTCTTCAGAACATTTCCAAGTTCCCTGAAGTCATCTGCAATCTGCAAGATATCCTGTAACGCTGAGTCATCACCAACTAATCATTTCCTGTTGATTTTAGAAGGCTATCCAACTTAGTGTAACATCTCTTACCTTGGCCTTGGGAAAGCAGCATGCTGTCCTGTTGTCCATCTGTCTATTGCAGCATGTTCTTCCAATTCTTCTGAGTACTGTGTCCCCGCAAGGATCATCTGTCTGCCTTGGAGGCTGGAGAACTCTTTGCGGACAAGCTTAATTTTCTTAAAAGTTGGGCTAAGTTGCCATCCATATCCCATCCATCTCTCCAATGGATCTTGAGTGGTATCTCTGGCAGAGTTCAAGGGGCAATCCAAACCAGTGAGGGGTTGTGCCACCACTTCTTCTGCAACCCAGGGTGCCTCACAATGCTTTGCAGCTGTAGATTCCAGCCTGGGATGCTCACAGACAGCCTACCACATGCAGGTCACACCCTGAGTATTTGTGTGCTAGACAGCCCTGGGTCAGCAGCTCTGACCCCAGCAGCCTGTCTCCAGCCCCACTCTGGCTTGCACCAGCCACGGTTGCAACTAGCAGTGTGATCCCAACACACTCTCAGTCCCGAATTTTCCCAAAACTGGAATGTCCAGCCCTTTCCTGGACAGCTCAGAGAAATCATTAGGTTTGTTTGTTCCTCTAAAGCCACAAAACCCACAGCTTGCCACATTAACTGGAGTTAGCATTAACTTGAATTCAAACATAGCACTGGTGCTTTAGACTAATAGTAAAGCAAGTTTATAACAAAAGAAGCTAGGATTTTAAGTGAGTTCAATTATAAGGGATAAAGCTTGAAAGGGTTACAAGCAAATCAAAGTTAACCTAGTGAGATACAGGCTTTGTCGAAGATGGTTTCTCACCAATATTCAGAGACTTCAACCCCCTTTGGTTAAAAGAGTGAGTTTCTCAGCTTGCAAGAGCTCTGTTCTCTTATCTCTCTCTAGTGATGGATTTCAAAGCTGGCTTCTCTCCTGGCTTATGTCTTCCAAAGTTCAATGACTTTGTTTCAAGAGGCAGGATGACATTCTGTCTTCCCCTCCCATGAGCTTCCCATCCCTCTGGGGTAAATGGGGCTTCCATTGCTTTGATTCCACTGTGCTTAATTTATATTGGAGGCAGATAGAGAGCTACCTTCTCTCCTTTCTGCTTCTCCCTGTTTGGCCATGACTTTAAAGCATAATATCATTAAGTATCCAGCTTTCCTCCTATAGCACTAATGCAGACGTTTTACAATGATACTAATCACTGGTGTGCTTTCAGAAAAATCCTTTTTACACTTATAAGACAGTAAGAGTCTAAACAGTTAGTTGATTCATTTGCTTATCACTTGAGGTTCAGTCCCCCCCACCATCTTTATAGGCCAGTGACCCTTTGAAATGGATTCTTTGGAGGTTACCCCCAAAGGAAAGTTTACTCAAGCTGTGAGAAAAGTGACAGGGAGTCTGGTGGGGAAAGAAGATCCATGCTCTTTCTTCTCCCACTTGTTAGCTCTATAGGTTTGTTTTCCTAATATGTGAAAATGGACCTTTGTTGTCTTTGCTTGAAGATCAGGCCAGTCAGAGATTCAAATACACACAGAGACCTGGTTACCAACTCCCCGTGACGTGCTTGGTTTAAACACACTTAGTCAGACAGTAATTCTAGCATATATCCAGACTTCTTAATAATACCCACTGCATAAGTTCATCATACAAGAACACTAATGATCAGCGAATTATTATTATTTCAGATGACACCTTACCAGGCATATTTTGTACAAGGATTGTTACAGGAGTGCATAGGGCATGAACACAGAGCACTTAGTGGTGCAGGATCTTCCATCATTTCCACACGGAGGACCTGGGATCAATTTGAAACTTCTAGCTGTGTGGAAATCCTGAAGTTCTTTTTCCTGTGGTGGCCACAGCCTACCTGTCTTCATCTGTCTGGAGCCACATCAGATGACTTCTTAGCTCTGGTGGTTATAAACTTCCAGGCTTCCTCTCACACCCTGCACCAGGGGATGATTCTAGTTCCTCTCATATCCAGTGTAGTGTCCATGTGCCGCTAGAGCCCGATGCCTGCCCATCTCTCTCCCATTAAAGGCACTCTGAGCAGGTAGTGTTTGCAGCACACCCAGAGCCATGTGCCCGGGGACTGAACAAGGAGGGCATTGCTCTGAATCGCCCTGTTGTTAATCGGCAGGAACTTGGTTGCAAGGTGCTTGGCATGGGCTGCGATTCGCCACGCCCTGTTTGGGAGCCAGGGAAGTGAGAATCTCCAGGGCAGGGGGCAGCTCCACCCAGGCTTTGTTCCTTGGAGTGAATGGACACCCCTGCACCAACGGTGTGCCCTATCCATCTATCCCCCTTCTCCACCCCCAGTCACAAGCCCCATCCCCAACCAATACAGCCCCTCCCACATACCCCAATCCCAATATATCGCCCTCCCCCATGTACACTTCCCAACTCCCAGAGCAGAGTCTCCGCTGCGTACACCCTTCCTGGGTCCCCTGCACTTACAGAACAATATTAGTGATGCTGTCATCCCTCTGCCTTCCCTTTTCACAGCAGTGGGGGCGCATGTGATGTGCTCGTGCACATACATGTGTATGAAAGCCTGTGCCTGTAAGTCTGTGCGTGTGCGCATATGAGTCTGATCTGTGTGTGTGCCTGTGTGTATGTCCATGTGTGTATGCATGCCAGTCTGCCTGCAGATGTGTGTGCATTCATTCACATATGCATGTGTGACTGCCTGTGCCTACATGTCTTCTTGCATGTGTCTGTGTGCACAGAAAACTGGCTTTCACCTTCAGCACCAAACCCCCTCCGTCCATCCCTGCAGCCTGTCTCCCCATCCCGGAGCCCTCAAGAGATCCCATCCATGCACTCACCAGCGTGGATCCTGCAGTCCTGGCTCTTTGTGGTGGTGAATCCTGGGCAGAGGGTTTCCCATGACCTCATGGGACAGGAATTCTGGGCCAGTCACAGTCCCTGGACTATGCTGCTTCTGAGAGGAGAATCTGGTGCTGGCTGGCAATCCCAGTGTCCCAGTCCAGGCAGCCCCTGGCACCAGGGTAGGCCACGCACAAAGAATGGGGTTGCTGTCTGCAGTCTTGTCTCTATGAACAGTTGGGTGTGGTTTGGCCATGGCTGTTGAGCACAATAGCACAGGGGCAACCGTGGCTATTTGTGCTGGGAGGGCGCAGCCAGTACTGGTGCAGCCCCCCGATGGTTCACACCCATTGCCAGGCAGAGGCATTCCCCCAGGGAAGAGGCAGCTCCAGTTCCTCCAGGGGCTGACTGCCCCCAGTTGTGCTGGGCTCAGAGGCCCAGGCTTTTCCCTCTAAACCAGGGGTGGGCAAACTACGGCCCACAGGCCATATCCGGCCCGCCGGCCATTTTTATCCAGCCCGCCAGCTGTGTCTGGGGGCCGGTGCCAGTGGCCCCTCACTCCCAGCCAAGGGCGCCAGGTGAGCACAGCTAGCCACGGGCCTGCACTGCCGGCCCGGGGGCCAGGCTGGGAGAAGGGGGAGACGCGGGAGCCCTGAGCTCCCCAGCGTGGCACCAGGCCGGGAGGAGCCGCGGGAACCCCATGCTCCCTGGTGGGAGCACCGGGTCTGGAGTGCGGAGAGCCGCGGGGGCCCCACGCTCCTGGGCAGAGGAGCCAAGAGGAGCCGCAGGAGCCCTGTGCTCCCAGGCGAAGGCGCCGGGCCCTGAGGAGCCGCGGGGGCCCCATGCTCCCTGGTGGAGGCACCAGGCCAGGAGCACAGGGAGCCGCGCCCGGAGGAGCCGTGGGGGCCGCACTCCCCAGCGCGGGCGCCTGGCTGGGAGCATGGGGAGGGCCAAGCCGCTGGAGCCGGCTGAGCTGGTAAGCCGCGGGCAGGGAGGAGAGGGGAGGGAAGGCTTAGGTGGTGGGGTCCAGGGTTGTGGTGGTTAGGGTGGATGGGGGTCTCAGGAGGGGGCAGTTTGGGAATAAGGAGCAGGGGGCCTTAGATAGAGGGTGGGGTTCTGGGGGGGCAGTTAGGGTGGAGGGTCTCCAGAGGGGCGATCAGGGGACAAAGGAGGGGTTGGATGGGTTGGGTGTTCTCAGGGGGGCAGTCAGGGGGCGGGGGTCAGATAGGGGGAGGGGAAGGCCAGGCCATTTGGGGAGGCACAGCCTTCCCTACCCGGCCCTCCACACCATTTTGAAGCCCGATGTGGCCCTCGGGCCAAAAAGTTTGCCCACCCCTGCTCTAAACAGACAGCCCGTGCCTCTGGAAGGCTCTGGCCCCCTGTCCATCTGCTGACTGATGTGGAGGGCCAGCGCATCAAGCACTTGGCCTATGCCAGTGCGTGCATCAGACTCACTGGGCATGTGTCACACTCATTCGCAGGGGCACTGCCTGGTTATTGCCAAGGGTCAATTACCCTGATCTGCAGAGACTCGTTAGCGCTGTGGCAGAGGGGTTACCATGACAACTGGTCCTCGAAGGGCAACAAGGGAGGGACAGGCCTCAGGACCAGCCACTCAGCCACCAAGGGCCCCCACTTGTTTGTGTTCATTTCTCTATGTGCCAGGCCGAGCTCCTGGTAGTGCTGAAGGAAAAATCAACCAGTGAGTGTGCTGCTGAGCTACACAGCTGTCCCCCTGTGGCTCCAACAGTATCTGGTACATGTATGCATCTGTATGCTTGTGTGCATGTGTGTGTGTGTTTGTGCATATGTGTGCATGTGTGCATGCACGTGTGTGCTTGTATGTTCACGTGTGCACGTCTGCAGGGGAGGGGAGCTGAGACCAAGAGTATCTGGAGCACAGATCCTGGTGACTTGCTGGACAGGCTGTTTTATGTCCCATGTGTGAGCCGGCGCAGAGCCCTGCTCCTGACCCAGGCCATCCCCGTTTCTTTCCAAGCCCTGTTCTTAACCCACTTCTGACTTCCTCAGAAACTTTTGGCCAGAAGCATTTGCCAAGGCTAGAGCTGCAACCATCAGTGCGTCTGGAGTGAGTAAGCGCGCTGTGCTGTGAACATCTCGGCTGATGGGCTGGTACCAAGTCACACAGGCCATTTGGATTGGTCACTCCTAGTTCCGTCTCCCGGCATCTGTGCTTTGAAATGCCTCCCCATACCGAACACTGACAGGCCCATGCTGCTGAGTATGTGCTGGCCCTGCCCCGCTGTCCTATCTGCTCCCAGAGGATTAGGCCATTTGTCCGGGATGGGGTCAGATGACCCACTGCTGAAGAGCAGCTCTGGCCCAATGCAGTGAGAACAGGTTGGGGTTCAGTCTGATCTCTGTGGACAGGAGTGGTGGAGCCAGGCACCCCGTCATGAGCACTTAGCCCTAGTGATGGAGCTACATCCCAGGCCCAGCTCCCCATAGTTCCCCGGGGTGGAGGGAAAAGCAGCATCTGTGATGCTGGTGCCAAAACTCACTGCAGACACTGTGGCTGCCCCAACCCCACTGGAGTCAATGGGAATTAGTCTGCTGTCAGGGCGGTTGGGTTGTGCGAGTCAGGATTCGGAACCGGCCCTGCCTTCATGCCATCACTGATGGCCAGCCGGGGGAGTAGCCGACAGCATCAGTGTGATGGGCCCTTGCTGGATGCTGGGCTCGTTCCTCTGGCCCAGTTTCCCGCTACGGATGGCCCGCTCTGTCTGTCACCCAAGGAAGCTGCTGGATTGGATGTGAGGCTTGAGCAGGGCTGGCTGGAGGCCCAAAACCTCCCACGCTGGTGGGCACGCTGTTGCCTTAGAGGACTCTGAGTACTGCTCTCCACTTCAGAGCACTCTGACTGCTCTGTGCAAACAGCTCAAGTACCAAACTCTGAGCATCGCCCAGAGTTTGGAACGCTGCACATCTGCCAGCGACCATAGCAGGGAAGGAAATTTGCATCAGCCAACTGGCAGAACTGGCTGGGCGTGAGATTCCGTGTGGGGGCTTGCAGGCAGCTGAGTGAGTCTGCAGCGAATCCCGGGGTGTCCGATGCTTTGGCTCTGCGTGCGAAAGGCTCTGGCGGAGAGCTTGGGGATGGATGAGTCGCAGTCTGTGGAGAACTCGCCAGCTCCCCTCTTTCCTCACTAGTTAACGGCAAGATACAGCACAGCCAGCCAGCTCATTGTGACAGTGACATCCAGGGAGTTCAGTCCCCTAGTGTTCAAACTAAGGAAACTCCCACGTGGAAACCTCCAGCTTCACACAAGGTGCTAATTTATTCTCCTTTGCAAAAGCAGCTATGAAAGCCTATTGTGAGGTCCCCTGAGAGTGTGCTCAGCCACACCAAGTATCTGGCCAGGGCGAGCACAAGCTAACCTGCCTCTAGCTGGACCTCTGCCTATGCTGCCTCCTCATGTGATGGCAGAGTCCGAGAGGCCGGTGCTGGCAAAGTCCAGGGAGCAGCTGCGTGTGTCACAGACTCACAGGTTGTGCCCACTCTTGGCCCTGTATAGTCCCTGGGGGGGAACTACCTCCAGTGTGACAGCTCTTCTTGGAGTTCCACTCTCTCTCAGAGGTTAAGCTGCTCTGCCTCCTGGAACCTCTCTGAGCCTTAGCATGCCCCTCTGTCTCCATCCCACCCCCAGGAGTTCACTCGCTCTGGACCCCCAGGGCTTTCACTCCCAGAGGGAATAATGCAACCCTGTTCTCTAGACCGGAGCGACTCTCAGCCAGCATAAAACAGGAGGGTTTAATGAGCCTCTGAGCACAGCATAGAAAACTCTCAGGGCTCTCAGGCCTGGTCTCCCTCAGCATCTAAGTCTCTCCTGCATCCAGGTGGGCTCTGCCTGCTCTCTCTCTCCAGTCCTGAGACCCTGCACTTTCCTGCTGGGCATCCGATATCACCTCCCTCAAGTCCCGCCTCTGTCCATTGTCTTCTATCCAGGTGAACAGGGTCGCCTGGGCCTCCTTTCCTCTCAGCCATCCTTTGTACCTCTCTGGCTGGAACCGGCTAGTCAAGTCACCGGTAGGGTGACCAGACAGCAAGAGTGAAAAATTGGGAAAAGAGGTGGGGGGTAATGGAAGCCTATATAAAAAAAAAGACCCCAAAATCCAGACTGTTCCTATAAAATCACAACATCTGGTCACCCTAGTCACCAGACTCCTCTCTTTGCAGCCCATTGTCCTCCCATTGGCCAGAACCGGCTGTGACTCCGGAGTTGGGCCTCCTAGTCACCAGGTAACCAGTTACTGGGGTGTCCATTCTCCAGACCATTGGCTGGGGGTCGCTGATCCTCTGTAACAACAAACTCCCTCTCCCATCACCTTGTTAAACCAGTAACACTCAGGGAAACTGAGTCCCACCCCCTCCTCATGCAAACTATTGGGAAAAAACAAGAAAAAAAACCAAGAGAACCCCCCACTTTGTCACATCTCTTCCCCCCTTCAAATCTGAACTGAGCGGGGTCACTTAGCCAGTAACCTGGGGATGTTAGGGCCCCTACTCCATGACAAAGCATTGTCTATAACATTGGCACTCCCCCACACATGGATCACCTCCATGTCATAACCCCGGAGGAGCAGGCTCCATCTCAGCAGCTAGTCATTAGCCCCTTTCATTTGGTGCAGCCACATCAGAGGCGAATGGTCAGTGTACACAGTGAAGCACCGCCCAAATAGATATGGCTGCATCTTTTTAAGGGGACACACTGTGGTCAGACACTCCTTCTCTATGGCCACATAGTTCTGCTCCCAGGGCAGCAGTTTCTTGCTCAAGTATACAGTGGGGTGTCCCTCCTCCTTAGCATCAGCTTGCATCAGCACTGCTCCCAGCCCAGCGTCGGCGAACACCAGGAAGGGTTTGTTAAAATCCAGGTTAACCAGCACCGGGCTTTGGCTGAGTGCCCCCTTTAGCGCACAGAGAGCCCTCTGGCACTGTTCAGTCCAGACCACCTTGTCCGGTTTTCCCTTCCTACAAAGCTCCATGAGGGGAGCTGCCAGGGAGCTAAAGTGGGGTACAAACCTCTGGTAGTACCTATCCCAAAGAAAGCTTGGACTGGCTTCTTAGTCTGGGGAGCGGGCCAGTCCTTGATTGCCTCCACATTGGCCGGCACCGGCTTCAAGTGGCTGCTCCCCACCTTATGGCCCAGGTATGACACCTCTGCATCCCCACCTTACACTTTCCAGGTTTTATAGTCAGTCCTGCACGTGACTCAGCACCCCCTTCACCTGGGACACATGTTCCTCCCAGGTCTGACTAAAGACACAGATATCATCAATATACACTAGAGCAAAGTCCTCCATCCCCCTTAGTAACTGATCCACCGGATGCAGGTGAACTATGTGGCAGGTGCCCCCTTGAGGCCAAAAGGCAGGACTAGGAACTAGAAAAGCCCTATTGGGGTGGTGAAGGCAGACTTCACCCTGGCCTCTGGGTCCAAAGGCACCTGCCAGTAGCCTTTGGTGAGATCCATGGTAGTGAGGTACTAGGCGCCCCCCAAATTGTGTAGGATTTAATTGGTCCTAGGCATGGGGTAAGCATCGGACACGGTGATGGCATTAAGCTTCCAATATTCAACACAGACCCGGATCGACCTGTCCTTCTTGGGACCAGCACCACAGGCGAGGCCAAAGGGCTGGAGGATGGCTGGATCACCCCTAAAGCCAGCATGTCTCCGACCTCTCTCTCCAGGTCCTGGGCAGTTTTCCCTCAATGGAGAATACCTGATGGGAAGGTTGGCAACCATCTCCAGTCGGTGAACAGCCAGGTTAGTGAGCCCTGGCCAGCTGGAGAACAGCTGCCAGTATGAATGCAGCACCTCTCTGATCTCAGCCTGCTGGACTGGGGTTAGCTGGTCTGAGAGGTGAATTGATTCCAGTGAGGGGTCAGCCCTGCTCCCTTCTCCTCCCACTGTCCACTCACAGCTAGCACCAACTTCTCCCTGTCCCAGTATAGCTTCATCATGTTGACATATGTGCCCGGTTGGAGAGTTCCACTACATAGTTCACCTCGTTTACCTGTCTGATGACCTTGAAGGGGCTGTCCCAGGCAGCTTGTAGCTTATTCTTTCTCACAGGGATGAGAAGCATCACCTGGTCCCAGTAGCATAGGAGCAGGCACATGCTGACCGTCGTACCAGACCTTCTGCTTCTTCTGTGCCCTGGCTAGATTTCCCCTGGCCAAGCCCATGAGCTCCGCAAACTTTTCCCTGAATGTCAGTACATACTCCACCACTGAGTCTCCACCAGGAGAGGCCTTCCCCTTCCCCTCGTCAAGTCGAGGGGTCCCCTCGCTCTCCTCCCATACAGCAACTCGAACAGGGAAAACCCTGTGGATTCCTGGGGCACATCCATATACTTGTAAATACTTGTCCCAGGCCTGCGGGTGCTGATCAATAAATGTTTTCAGCATCATCTTTATGATCCCATTGAACCTCTCTATCAGTCCCAAACTTCTCCCACAAGTACGGGAGCGGGGTTGACATGAAGTTGAACTCCTGGTCAGTAAGGACCTCCTTGGGGCACCCCACTCTGCTGAATATGGTCAGCAGTGTGTCTGCCATAACATCTACCAGGCAGCTAACAGCTCCAAGCTGCCACCCAGCAGCAGCTGAAACTAGCTTGCACTCCACTGCCCATGACCCGCTGTGGACACAGACCATGGGGTGTTCTGCCTCAAGGGTTTGACAGACAGCAGCCTCATGGCTCCTGATTCCTCTCCTATATAAACCCAAGGGGCATTCCAGGAAGTGCCAGGTACAGTGTGGATTTCCTGTATCTGCCATGGCTCTTCCTGCTCCTGAAGTGTTTCTTCATTGGACACTTGACTTGCAAATTCCTTTCTAAAGAAGCTGCCCAAATGCCTTACTAAGGTTACTTAAAAATCAAACAAGTACACAGCCAATATTCATAACTTTGAATACAAAAATGATACATGCATACATATAGGATGAACATATTCAGTAGATCATAACCTTTACAGAGGTATGTTACATGGCATATGCAGCATAAAACATATTCCAGTTATGTCATATATACATTCATAAGCAAATTTCCATAAAGCATTACGGGGTGCAACATCACACTCGATTCCTTTGTCATCTTAAGTGAAAGATCCTTTCGGTTTCTCTTTATAGTCCAGTGAGCCTTTGAAATGGCTTCTTTTGAAGGTTCCTCCCAAAGCAGAGTTCATTCAAGCTGTGAGGAAAGCAAGTGAGTCTCCTGGTGGAGGACGTTCCTTGCTGGTTTCTTCCCTTGCTGCTATTTCCTAAAATGCAAACTGATCTGTTGCTGTGATCTCCTCCCCTGCTGCTATGCTGAGTGGTTACCACATCCCTTGTTTAGCTTGATGATTTTCTTTAGCTTTCATGGAAATGCACCATTGTCTGTTAATGCACCTTCAAGGTTGCAGAGCCTCATTCCTTTGTCTAGGGCAGGGTAACTTCAGCTCTGCCTGGCAGACATGCTTTGATAGCATGATTTCCAGTGTGTTTGTAATTTTGAATTTGCCCTCCAGACATACTCCATACAGTAATATTACTCCTCAGGATGCTATGAGTGTCTACTGATATCTTACATGACACCTTTATGTACCGGTTATAGCAGTAGCGAGTTGTGGTGCTCTGCACTGGTCAGGCCAGTTGATATTCACCATCAGGGACCAAAGAGCCTCTTGCACTGGCTACTGTTTGGGTCACACACCCAGTGTGAAGTATACATATCCTAATGCACGTCAGTATCTGGAGACTCAGGTTAGATTAAGCTGATTCTAAAAGAACACACTGTTTTTTCATCCCCTTTCAGTGCACCTCAGCAGGGGAAAGTTAAGGTTGTTTGGTACCCTAACTGCATTTCCAGATTCTAGCACATCTGGGGATAATGACAACCCCTGAAGTGCATTTTACTCTCAATTCCTGATCTGTAGCCTCATCCTTTACTCTGGTTTAATGGAGTTCTTCTCTGGGAATTTCTCCCCTTTTTATTTTAATAAAACTTTCATTCCTGAGCAGCACGGGCCAGGCAGCACTCAGGGGCCAGTTGAACTGAGCTGTCAGTAGCTCTGTTTCTCCAGACTCCAGAGCAATACAAAGTACTTGCAGTGCACAACCCCATCTTCCCCTCAATCCTGTCCTCCACAGTCTCTGCCTCCCAAACCTTCCTGCACAAACACTCTCCCACCCAGGCTCCCCTCCCTTCCCAGCACAGTCACACCTTAGCTCCTCCTCCCTCTTTTCCTCTCTGCCACGGATAGCTTCTGAAAAGCAATATTGCAGAAGGCTGGTTATTTTCCATGACTGGAAGTTTCTCTGTTAGCAGAGGCAGGTGCGTTAAATCTTCTCCTTCTGTAGCAATGCTGGAGAGACGTGCTGCATTTTCATGCACAATACAGAGCTTGCATGCCTGTTTTAAATGCAAAACTCACCTCAGCCTTAAGGATGGAGACAAAACTGGCCCCTCCAAAATGACCAGCAAGTGCCTAGTGAACAGCTGAGCTTGCCACCGGCTGGCAAAGGGTTCCAGTCTTCTTCTTCCCTTTCAGCTGGTCTGCTGTGCAGCACCATGGCAAGCATGGATCTGCATGCAAGCTACATGCACACAGCCTGATTTTCGCACACATGGGCAGCTGAGCAGCCAGGGAACCAGGTGTGTGCACAGCCCAGGACTCACATGCCCACATCCAGCTGTGTGTGGTCAGGGCCCATTTGTGCTGTGCCAAGACTCTAAAATGCAGCCGCATGCTTTGCTCCACCCCATGCATTCACTCTACACAGGGCTGAACAGGACAGGAAAGGCTTCCTCTCAAAGCGAAGACGATTGGTTTGACCCTCTACTCTCTTCCTGGGCCCTGCCTCGCTAGCTGGGCTCATGGGCAGACCCGGAGTATGTGCCCGACTTCACTGCAGAGCACAGAACGAGCTCTCGGGAAGTGTCTCTGGATGTTAGGCGGGTGGAGATAACTCTTGGTAGGCACACTGGCAGTCGCTCTGCGGCTTTGGGCACAGAAGCGTTTATATGGAGGGTTCTGCTGCTATCTACACTATCTGATCTTTCATGAACAAAAGAATTTATGGGAAACTGTTAGATTACAAATCACCTTAGAATCAAATTGGTTAAACACCAGAGGGCTACTAGAGAAATTATTCAAAATGCCAGTAAGCCAGAATGGTCCAAAAGGGTTCCTGTGGTTTGGCCCCTCGCTCTCCATGGGGCCACATAAAGACAGGGTCTGGGATCGAAAGATGCTGAGCTCCCTCCCTCTTCACCCAAGAGGCTCGCTCCTCCCGCCCCGAGACCAGGCTGCCTCTCCTGATGGTGCGGTGTCTCCTAAGCTGGACTGCCCTGGCCTGCATGTGCTGCTTCTATTTCCCACACAGTGCCCCCCAGGCCAGGCTGCCCTGCCCCAGCCTGCACTTGCTGCATAGAGCTTGCCTACACCTTCCAGCCATAGACCAAGCTGGGGAGAGGGGACGATGGGCCCTGCTGCAGCCCCCAGGGAATGCTGGCCTTGCTGGGATAGGCAGGTATCTCCCAGCTGGAGAGAGAGAGAAGTTCTGCTCTGCATCCACCCGGATGTGGGGGTGAGGGGTCCAAGGCCCTCAATGGCCTCCTGGGCCTGCTCGCAGTGCTATCTGTGCTCCCCAGTAACACTCTGGCTGGCCCCTGTGGAGAGGGGCAGCGGGAGGTTACTTGGACCCCTGTGCAGGGCCAGTCCCAATGCAGTTGTCAGTGGATGATATTGCCTGGCTTTGGATAGAGCTGCTGTGCATAATCCCTCAGCCCAGTGGGATACTGGAGCTACTCTGCAGAGCCCAGCTCTGCGGGCCGAGGGATGGGCATGTGTAATGATGACAGACCCCATTCGTTGGCAGGTGGGCTTGAACCTGTGACCTCTGGAGCTAAAAGCCATATACTCGTTAGCACAGGCACTGACTCTGTGGGTGCTCCAGGGCTGGAGCAGCCACAGAGAAAAACTGGTGGTGCAGAGCACACATCCGCAGCTCCCTACCCTGCCCCGCCCCACCCCACCCCACCCTGGCTAACCTCCATTCCGCCTCTGCCTCCTCCCCTGAGTGCGCCGCTTCACTCTGCTTCTTCCCCACTTTGCTTCTTCCCCGTCCCTCCCAGGCTTGCCATGAATCACCTGTTTGGCGGGCCCCCGGGTTACCTGCTGTGGGCAGCCCTCCCCGCACCCCTCTTCCCCAGCTCCCTTCCCCTCCGCTGCTCCCGTGAGTGTGCTGCCGCTCTGCTTCTCCCCCGTCCCTCCCAGGCTTGCCATGTGCAAGCCTGGAAGGAGGGGGATGTAGAGGAAATGCAGAGCGCCCGGGGAAGGAGGCAGGCGGGGGATTTGGGGAAGGGGTTAGAATGGGGGCAGGGAAAGGGCAGAGTTGGGACAGGGCTGGGAACAGGCGCCAGCATCCATGAGAGGTGGCTGAAGTCGGTGCCTGTGCCTGATAACTAAGTAGAGCAGACTCGTTCGTCTCTGCGTGATCTCAGTGTCACTAGATGGAACAGAACACCACACCCAGGAGGTGTGTGGGTTACACATGCATGGACCAGTGAAGTCCATTATTTGTGATCGTCATTGCGGTAAATGGGAGAGCCTGCACAGGTGCTGTTACATCCTGTGACGGAGTGGGGGATTTTCTTAATGCTTTGCATGAGTACTGGGTGTTTCTGTTTCCCCTGGGTGCTGCCTGTTTAACGAGGTGGTGGGAGAGAGAAAGTGTTTATTGTTGCAGAGGACTAGGTGTGATCTCGCCTAGCAACCTGGATTCCAGACAACAGCCCGGACACCAGAATTTAGTAACTGGTGACCTGGAGGCTGACCCCATCTTGAAAGCCAGCTGGTTCTGGCCAATGGGAGGAATAAGGGCTGTGGAGAGAGGGCCCAGGCTTAGGCAGGTCGTGAGTCTTCTATTCGGGGAGGCTTACAGGTGAGCCCTGGAAACTCCCTAGAAGTGAGAGGGGTCACTGGTGCCCAGACCGAGATCCCCCCTTCATTCCATCTCTTCCCTTGAGGCCCATCTCTCTCTCTGCCTCTTCCCATCCCCACTCCATCTCTTCCCACGAGACTCCCTCCTTCTGCTGCTTGCTCTTCTCTGTCTCTTGCCCCGAGGCTGGCCTGCATATCGCTTGCTCCTCTCTGCCATGAGTCAGGGGAAGGGGTTTGCGGGAAGAGGTCAAGCAGGGGTGGGCCTCAGGGTGGAAAGTGGATGGGGCCACTGTCTGGGCACCAGTAGCCCCCACATTTCTAGGGAGCTTAGCTTCTGACACTCCAAAGGCAGTGAGTTAGCATGTCTCAAAAGGGCCTTTGCCCTACGGCATGTATAAGAGGATCCCCCAGCCTCTTATACATGCCGCCCATGGGCCCAGGTGATCTGGGTAGCAGCTGGTTCTGGCCAGTGGGAACAAAGGATGGAAGAGAGAGGGCCCAGGTGATCTGTTTACCTAGGAAAGAAGACAAAGGATGGAGGAGAAGCTATGGGGAAAGTGATATAGGGTGGTCAACTGGAAGGGGGACTGAGGATGTTCGATAAAAGGGGCCCCCTGCAATAAATTCCTCATTCCCCCTGGCCTTGCTAAACTTCCTTATCTTGTTTAAATATGTTTTGCCTTGTTCCCCCCCCGCCCCTGTTTCTTCTCTGCTTTATTGAGTAAGCAGTTTGTGCAAGGTCAGCCTGAGATGATACAGGAGCCATACCCAGTATCTTTCCTTTGTCTGTCTTAAACCTATAAATACTGATGTGTTGGTCTCATAAAGCGGCCACACGCCTCCGAAGCTACTAGCCTGAGGGGGGTGTGTGCCCTTTGATCAAAGTTGCTTGGCCTCAGTGTGTTTTTTTTACATGGACTCTGACAGTTTCGAGCTATAGCCCAACTCCGCACTACCCGGGTGTTGGAACTGTGAGTAGGACAAGCTGATTTTTACCTAACAGGGACAAAGAGCAGTCTGAGCCCACCCGAGCTGGGACAGACCCAGATGGGCAGTGCTGAGAATTTCTAGGCTGAGGGCCCTGAGAACTTCTTGTGCTGGATTCAGATGTACAATAAACACTTCTATTTTATGCCATCTGAGAGTCTCTGCAGGCTAGAGAGAGGATTGCATTGTTCCCTCTGGTGTGGAGGCCTTGGGCGGTCTAGAGTGAGTGGACTCTCTGCAGGAACTCACAGAGCGTGGCTGAGCCTTCAGCAGGCCTGAGGTGCAATCCCGGGAAGAAGAGAAGCCCTGAGAGAGAGTGTGACTCTGAGGAGGGCTGGCACACTGAAGGGGGTTCCTTCCAGGGAGAGAGAACACTCATCTCTGCAAAACCAGCTTTCATTGAAGGTGTTCAGGGAAGCATTTCCCATCTGTTCTGGCACAGCGGGAGAAAGAGTGAGGGGAGCACGTGGAATAGCTGAGCGAGATGCTGCTTGTGCCTGCAGATGAGCAACATGTCAGAGATGCTTTAAACAACAGCACTGCTACCTCCAAGGCCTCTGGCTTCCAATGCCCATTAGAGCAGCTGGCATTGTTGTGCTGTGCACCCACCTCCTTTGGCACTTTGTCAACCCAGTTGTGTGGGCCTGGAATCTGCCCATACAGACGTGGATTGAGAGGGGAGAGGAGGGCCCAGAAGTGTGCATGGGAACGAGGGGTGGGTGTGACTGGATTGTAGGAGATTGAGACACTCTGCCATGTGCTTTCTGTTGGGAATGCTCCGGTGACATGACAAAGACGAACATGGGAGCAAGGGGAGGACAGCACCACTTTCCTGTATGAAGGATGCATGGGAAGACATGACCCTGTCAGCGGAACTGAGCTTTTCGGTGGCTGCAGGGACGACCCAGGACCCCAAGCCCTGCATTGCTGTGCACAAGCCAATGTGGGCAAACTGGGAGGGGCCAAATATGGAGCCTCTGGACTCTGCTGTCTTCTATGTCTTAGCTGAACCTTTCCATGCCCGTTGCCCTTTCAGAGCCCCAGCTCCAACTGGTCTCGGTTCTGGCCATGGATCCAAATTGTTCTGTTAAGCTAGTGAAGCAAAAAATAGGACCCATATTTCAATCCTCACTTCCTGAATGCAGAGGAAACAGGGCGTGGATCTGAGTGTCTGGCATGAATTGGTCACTAAGCTGCTCCTAATGTCTCAGCCTCCTTCCCTCTGGCATGCGGGGTGAATCCTGTTATGCAAACTGGTTACTATTGCCTTGCCTGTTTGCCCAGCGCTGGTGCTGAGTGACTCGGACTGCATGTGACGAGTGAGGCCTGGCCCATCACACACACTGCGTCCTGCTGCCCTGGGCTCAGCTGCAGCCAGAGCCACAAGCAAACCTGACCCAAGGGCCACGTTGATGCCAGAGCCTGCCCTACAGAGAGGATGAGGAGCTGCTCAGCAGCAGGACCTCCTGCAGGGCCGTGGGGCAGGAGCACAGCCTCCAAGCCTGGGAAAGACAGAGGCCGGGCAGGGTGGGCCCCATAGCTCGTGCCATCCCTCCACTGACTCAGCCAGGAAAGGGTGAGGGGGCAGAGAATCCTCTCTGGGTCACAGTGGGTTCTCCATCACTGGGAATTTTCAAATCAGGATTGTCAAGAGTCAGAGGGGTAGCCGTGTTAGTATGGAATTGCAGAAGTGACAAAGAGTCCTGTGGCACCTTAAAGACTAAATAAA